>BDMB01000038.1:474537-598836 GCA_016859785.1 Macrotyloma uniflorum
CAGATGTGTACGCTCAGCTTGGAATGTACATAACTTTCTCATTTCTCCACCGTTTTACTTGATTCAAGTTCCCAATTGTAGATTGTCGAGTCTATTTTCCAATGAAACTAGATTCACGATTTTAGAGGCCCAGGTGAGTCCACTGGGCCCTGATTACTGGAAGTGGTTTTTCGCTTTCTTTAGCTAGCTGCAGCTTCTGTTGAGTCCACTTTAATTAGTTGCCAAAAATCCATTTTACGTCCGATTCGTGTCATTCAAAGTCTGAATTGAAGCCCTGCGGATCCTCTTTCATTTGGGACAAATTTGGTGATTTTTGGGGCCTCATAGCATCGTGGAGCTCACTTTCTTTGAGGTTGACTTCTCTGTCTTCGTGTTTTGCAGTTGACCTGACTTTGTCTGCCTGGGAAAAATCCATTTCTTCACCAAATCATGTGGTTCCAGTTGCTAATGAAAGCTCAGATGTCTATTTTAACCTGCATCAGGAATCATGATTTTAGGTGCACTGAGTCGAGAGATATAGTTGAAGAACGAAGCAGTCATCAAGCTAGGAATACACTGTTTTTATCATACTGTTCGCCTTTATCCTTGCAATGTGTTACAACATATGTTTTATGGAAATTTAGCTTATTTATCTATTTGTAAATGCTCAAATAAGGTTATTAGTCAATTTAGAAATGTTAATTTATGGTTCTATCACAACTCCTCTAGGAGTTCCATCTTCTAGAATGTCTTCCAGTAGAGGATATCTATTGAACTTCCTTGATCTACCAACGTCTTCTTTATTGCAAAATTTGCTACTTCAACTGTAATTACCATGGGGTCATCTTGTTATGGGTCTATGCCATGGAAGTCTTCGTCTGTGAAGGTGATAAGGGGCATTCTTGGTGTTCTTCTCTCGACTATCTGAACAGCCTGTATGCTTCTTAGATGTCTTTTTCTAGCCGAGCTGGTAGATCCTCCTCCAGCAAATCTCCCAACAATGGTGTTAATAATGTCCCTCAAAAGGGGTTTTCTCTCTCTTTCCTCGTCCTTCTCTTCTGCCCTTCTTCTAGGTCTTGCCTCAGCATAACCTTGGTGACCCCCTTGCCTTTCTATTCTAGGGGCCCATGATCTCCTATCTTCATAGTTACTTCTCCTGACCAATTTTCCTAAATGACCTTCCTATATCAACTCCTCAATTTTATATTTGAGCGCGACGCACTCCTCAATTGTGTGACCATGATTCCTATTGTATCTGCACTGCTGATAACACGCGCGTCGTATCATGTATTATGCAAATAATGATTCCCCAAGGCAGTAAAATAATGTAGCACAGTGGGAACCAAGATATCAATCTGTGGAAGCAAAGAGTAAAGAGAAATAAGAGATAAGTGATTCAAATGAATGAAAAATGCATAAAATGGATGAAATACAACCTAAAAATCAAGTTAAAACTAAATGAACCTAAATGGGGTTAAATTCTATATGATATGAATGAAATGGAAAACAGAATGCTAATTAAAAAGATACAATGCAAATCAGTACAGAATTCACAATTTAACCAACTCAAAATCAAGTTAAGAGCACTCACCTTTGGTAAAAAATTCAAGTTGGTCAAAACTGTGAAGTAGTTGCACCAAATGTTAGTAAACAACAAAACAAACACTTTTTACAAAGACAAGGTTAGCAAAATATGTACAGAAATGGGGGTTGACCGAGTATCAATGATTTTGGCTAAGTTTGGTACACCAAAAGTGCACCACTCGGTCAAGTATATTTATTTTTGATTTTTTTTTAACCCTGGCCGAGCACAAATGAGCTAATGGATGAAAGAATGAAGTGGTAAAAATTTAGTTCGGGCAAAGTTGAAGATGGCTAAGCCAAAATGCAAGATCAAGTTCTGACCGAGCTAAAAACTAGCCAAAACTAGCCAAAAATGGGTGACTCTCGGTCAAGTACTAGATCCAGTCAACTTTGCTGCACCAAGAATGAAATGGTAGATGCACAATGCATGGTTGGCCGATGGAAATGATGCTATTTTTCAGTTTTGGGGTTTTTAAGTGGGAGATGGCTCAATGGTGGTGTTTTTGGTGCGCTGGTGGCTTGTTTTTGGTTCAAAATTGACCTAGAAAATGACTAAGTTGGTTCAGCCCCAAAAACAGTGGCAAATAAAAGGTATTAATATATGAATGAGTATGAATGAATGCACCAAGGAATATTTTTGATTTTTCTATTTTTTTGGGGGGGTTTTGGTAAAATAAAGTGAAGTGTAATGAATGAAAATGGCCTAAAATCTAACCTAAACTAATGCAGAATTTAAAACAGTAGCAAGACTCATAAATCTACACTAGAAAAGCATTTAAAGAAAGCAATTAAACCTATCCTAACATGACAAGCAAGCTAGGCCGTGTGGTTTGGGAGTGCTACAACCTAAAATTAGTGTAACCCATGGCTAGGCCCCAATTAACCTATCCCTTGGAAGACATCCAAGTAGTTCACACACAATCCTAGGTCCGAAAGACTCCTCCCTAGTCCCCAACACAGTTTCACAAGCAAGCCAAGTTTGAAAGCAATTAAAGAAAGCAAGTAAAGAAAGCACAAACTCATTCCATGGAACATGCACACATAACTCAATGTCGTACCTTAGCTTTTGAGTGGACTTGACATTGTGAAACCCTAATCTCTTTCATTTAGAATTTCACCATAACCATTTGCAAGCTTCAACAATGAAATCTCAAGAGTTTCCACAAGCTAAACCAAGTCAAGGCTCAAATCTAAGAGTAGTGAGTCATTGGTGGCTTTTCCAAAGAATTTATTTGGTAAAATCTACTCTAAAACATTCAAGAACTTAAAGAAAACATTAAAGAGAAGATGCAAAGAACACAGAACAGATCATAACACGAGTTTCAATGGAAGAAAGAATTGGAAACACATACACAATGAAGCAACAATGATGCGCAAGGTAGAAGATGAAGGAAGCCATGGATGCGTGAAGAAAAGAGAGAGAATTCGAAAAGCTCTGCATTAGATCTGAATGTAAACTTCACAACTTATGTTTTAGATCTGAGTTTTTACAATATATACCTAGGCACAACTTAATTACAATAGAAACGAAGCACACAATCAAAGTTACATAGAATTTGAAACGTTTTGGCGCGCAAGCACACGTGGGATGCATTTCAGCTGACTTGAAACGCGCCCAGATTCTTCGTTTTGGCTCCAAATGCGATGATTCAAAAGCCACTAGAAAGCTCTATGAGTTAAGTTTAAAACGACACCATTCCCACCTCATTTGGCTTTGTGGCGCGCTCTCCATAAATAAAACACTGAGAGGTGTTCATTGGGCCAGTCAGGCCTGGTGAACCTCACTTAATAAAATTATAGATATTTCAATTCAAGTCCAAATTACATGAAATCAGCGCCCAATTGAAGCCCTTTAAGTTAGATAAACAATCCAACAAGTTTCACTCAATTTAGAGACCAATCGAGTCCAGGAGCCCAATTTAAGTGCATGATACTCGCTAGACGCGTGAGCCTGTGCTTCAGCTGCACATGGTCCAACTTCAAATGCGTGTGGAATCTTCAATTCTTATCCAATTTGCACGCTTCAAATTTTTGTTTAAAGCTCAACATGTCTACTTTAATCTGCAACTGGAATCAATGAATTTGGATCTCTGTAGAAATTACAATAAATTAAACAATGAACCATGTCAGTTTCGGGTTAGTACAAAATAATTCTTAATTTACTGTTTTTATGCACAATTTAGTGTTAAGGCCTCAAAAGGTCTAATAACTCAAATAACACTTAATTTATCATTATTAACAACTTATAAACATTAACAAAACATAATTAGATAAATAAAATAGGATAAATATTTGACTCATCAACTGCTTGGTATGATCTGCATTTGGGGGAGTTGGTATTTTTCTGGGTGTCTGTATTAGATCCAAATTCAAGGCCTCTTCTAGAGCTCGGCCTCTATCCACATTCAATGGGGTATAATGCGTGAACCAGGATGTTCTCGGCTCTATAAACTTGTTAGGATGTGAGCCTTTTCTCCCCCTATCTTCTACCTCTCTTCTTTCTTGGTTTTGTCTTGCTTGCTACTCAATCCTACTCTAAGCTCTAAATTCCCTTAGCTCTTCCAACTGCATAAACATAGTAGCTCTGTTTCTCAATTCACTTAAGTTCTTGGCTGGTTTTTTGCAAAGGCTATCTGAGAATGGCCCTAGCCTTAGTGTTGTGACTATGTGATGTAGGGCCACTTCTGGGTTCAAATTCTTGATCTTCAAAGCCAGTTTCCCAAATCTCTCCTTGAACGCTCTCACGATTCATTCTTTTCCTACTTGATATTGACAAGCGCTATGGACGTTAAGTAGTGTGGTCGGCTGGTAGTAAACTACGTGCCAAACTTAGCTATTAAGGTGTCAAAACAGTCGATTGAATTGGGGGATAGTTGGGTAAACCAACTCAATGCTGCTCCTTTTAGTGAAGTTGGAAAAACTCTGCAAAAAACTGCATCATCCGTTGTGTAGAGGCTCACTTGAGTCACGTACACGTTTATATATTTATCAGGATCAATGGTCTCATCATATCTATCAATGGTCAAATTCTTCCATATCGATGGTAGGGGGTTTCCATAATCCCATCTACAAATGGATGTCGCTGCCCTCCTCTTGGTGTTAGTGAAACCGAGGCACTTCCTCGATATGCTCCTTCTCTATGGTTGGCCTCTTCTTGGGTAGTCTTCGGAGGGGGACACCAGGATGGTTGAGATCCTGCTGGTGCCTTAGTGTGCGACGAGACTCCCTCTTTCTCTTTTAACTTCCTTTTTATTCTTGCATTTTCTTGTCTCAATTCGTCCATCTCCTCGGCACTCCTCTTCTTAAATTCGCTCAACTCTCTTTTGAGTTCAACCAATAAGGATGAGTGTTCTTTGGTCCTTCCTTGTTCTGGGGATCCTCTCGGCTCTTCTTGACTAGTCATGTTCCTGGTGAAGACCATAATCTTAGCTATTGATCACAGTCTCATGGTGGGGGCCAAATTTCTTGCTGGAATTGGATACTCCCAAGATACGCCTCTTCACTAGGGTGGCTAGTCCTTAGTCTCGTCTACTTGTCCTTAGCTCTAGTCACTTCTCGGTCAGATTGGGTGGGGTACCTGCGAACACTACAAGAAATGTATACATTAGCTAGGGAACATTCCTTAGCTAATCTTTTACTAATTCTTCGCTAAAAAATGTTGCGATAGATTAGCTACGGATTAACTAAGAAATTTTTCATAGCTAAATACAAGTAGCTAATTAGTGAGAAATATATTTTGTTACTATTCTGCAGCAAATTTAGTCGTCAATACGTTGCTAATATCTCGCTAATTTTGGTTAAAAAAATTTATATTTTTCTAACTGATTGATTATCCAATTTCTTGCTATCTTAAAATTAAATTCTTATAATTTTTCCTCGCTATTATGTAGCTATCCTGTCACAATTTTTCTGTCTCTAATTGATAGTTAATTCCTCACAACTTTGTTCTAACTATTTTATAGCTATTTCATCGCAAATTATCCCTAGCTAAAATGTAGTTAATGCTTCTCAACTTTACTCTCATTACTTTGTAGCTAATCTCTCGTAAATATTCATTTGCTAATTCACTATCTTCATTAAATGGTAGTTATTCCCTCTCTAATCTATAGCAAATTGTTGTATGTATTTTCTAACAAATTTATCGCAAATCCTTCACTGTTTTGTTACAATTCTAATATCACATGTTTGTTATTAAAACAATTATAAAACCTACATATTTTTATGTAAAAGAAATAATAAAATACTTTAAGAATACTAAATTTTATCAACTTTCAAACATTTATAACATAACTAAAATAATGTTCAACTAAAATGTAGTATATCAACTTAAAAACACTACATAAACTAAAAAGTAGTATATGAACTTAAAAGCACTACATCAACTAAAAAGTCATCAAGAAGATTAAAATAGAAACAAAGTACTTAATTCATTTAGGTACATCTTCATTCTTGATTCTTTAAAGTAGACATCAAATCTTTCTTAAAAGATTGTATTTGCTCCTACATTTATAGCTGCATAAGTATTTGCATTTCTGTTTATGTCTTTATTTGGGCTTGCATTAGAGCTTGTATTTTAGTTTGGGCTTGCAATTGTGTTTGCACCTGCTCTTTCAGATTAGATATTTGTGTTGCAAATATAGTAATTTCTTCGTGTAGAGGTGTAGGATTTGGATTTTGAGAAGAAGGACCTTCAACGGTTGAAGATGAAGCATGTGGAATGCTATAGATTCAAACTCTGACCAATGCCATATATTCTACCTTTCTTATTTTCGCCACCCATCTTTATCCAAATATCAGAGTCAACTATAGGATGTTTTGATGTGTCTCCCCCATACTTTTTAGTCATAGCATTTTCATATGATTTCTACATCAAATCAATATTTTAATAATATTATACATAAATACAATTTAATGTGAAACATTTAAAACTTATACACACCTACAATGAATTATTTTGCTTTGTTAGATACATACTCTCCATCTTTTTTCTTATGAACTTTGTTGTATAATTCACCATAAGAAATGGGACGTTTATACTCTTCTTCCCGTGAAATAGTATGCAATTCAGGATATATATACATTATACAATTCAAGAAATATAAAACTAAAATAATTTATCACTTGATTATTTAAAAGTAATCATGAAGTCTATATTAAGACACAAATGTTATCTCACACTTATAACAAACCTAATATTTAATCCACAACTAATAATAAATGTTTATTAAGAAATATCTTATATCAATTCTACTATATTTTAACATACAGACATTATATTCATCATAATATCAATATACTAAAGTAATAAACAGAATATAACATTAAATGAGTTGTCAATATTACTATAAAATGTGCAAGTATAAATACCATTTTTTTCAAATATTGTCCAAAGTTTCTTGAGCCTCCTGTGTGCACCATGGCATCAGGCTTGGTAGCTCTATTGGTCTTTCTTGCAATAGACTTCCTTTTCCAATTCTTCTGTTACCCAAATGTCTACTAATCCATTCCACATTTCAGTCCTTATGCATCTTGGTCAGTGAGCCTTTAAATCTTCAATATTATCTTAATTTGTTTTTTCTTTTATCTTTTTTCTTGCCTTAGCTAAAGAGGCAGAATATCGATCCATGCATGTCAAATTCCAAACCTTTCTTACCATACTACGATCATAAGTAGAGGCAAAACGATACTTATTCTACACTAATATCAATTAATTAAATTATTTAATTAGTAGAAAATTTGATTCATAACTAGTATTTCATTACATTAATAAAATAATTACTAACCATAAAATCATTGAATAAAATTTCTTTCTTATTAGCAGAATAATTTTTCCAATTTGGTGCAGGATTAGACATTCTCATAAGAACCTCATATATAATATCCCGAGTTATTGAATCAGTAATAAACCTCCTTCTACAATTTCAAATAGTCAATTTAAAAATTATCATTTACTAATATAAAGTTGAGTAATTGATTAAGTTTAGTTTTACTTACGGGTTACTAACTTATTGCACAGATATGACAAGTCTTCTATTAACTTCATGGTGAGAATCTGCACTTGAAGGTTCCTCTACAACTTGTGGGTTATTAGATGTTGGGACATCATATGATTGGCCAACATCAATTGGTGGAGTGGTGGCTATTGCTTGACCATCATCATTTGATTGACTAACATCAAGTGATAGTCCATGGGTAGAAGTAGCACCTAAGACAAGAACAATGAAACAATACATTATATTCAAATAATTTAAAAGTTAATAAATGAACTTCCATCCAACAATACATTATACCTAATGAGTTCAAAGAAGGATATAGTTCTAGAGGATTAATGAGAGATTGAGTAGGATGAAATGGAGGATGAAATCGACCTCATGCTTTTCCTCTTCCTCGAGTAGGCTTTTTGAGTTTTTCCTTATAAAATACAATGAATTAAAACATCATGTCACTATTATAAAAATATGAAGAAAATAACATGAAGTAATTAGAGAAATTTTAGCATAACATATCTACCATTAAATAAATTTAAGATGATTCATTCATAACCATTCCTCGTCTGAACTTTCTAAATCGTTGTTTGAATCATCTAACTCATCTAAATCATCTAACTTTATCTCTTCATCTATGAGCTCATCATCTTCATTGATAAATTGATTATCATGCACATTATGCATTGTATACTTTACATCATCCATGTTTACTTCTTCCACTGGGGCATTTGCATCAAATAATTTTGTTTCCTCATCATCAATAAGAATATTGTGCATTCTCATTGATCCATCATCTTGAAAATAATCATCAATAATTTTCTCATTTGACAAATCCTGGTCATTTTTTAATGTCTTATGCATAAACAATTTTGCTCTAACCTTTCAGGCTACCCACCAATCACCACTATTTCTACCCCTATTTTTTGGGTATCTTGTATAATATACTTGTTGAACTTGTCCAGCTAATACAAATGGCTCATTTGACTGAAGCTTTGATTTATGTTTGATATCAACCAACCCATATATATCATCAACTTTAATGCCATCAAAAGGATCAAGCCAATAGCAATGTAAAATGATTACTTTGTTTTGATGTCCAAGATATGATAATTCTAATATTTCTTCAATAATGCCATAATAGTCTAAATCATTTTCACCATATATATTTCCTCTAATACATATCCCACTATTCGAGGTAGATTTATTAGCTCCATAGTCCTTAGTATGGAATCTATATCCATTAACTATTAAACCGTTATAAGAAGTCACAATCTTAGCTGGACCATAACTTATTTCTCGAATCAACCGATCCTCAATTTGTCCTGTACTCACCTATAGAGGATTACAAAGAGAAAATAATTAGTTACATCACTTACTACAATGAATATCAAAATATACATTATAAATTATTATGGGGAACAACTCACTTGATGTTTTAGCCATTTATCGAAATCTTTATCTCGAGATACCAATATCTCATCCTCAGATATACTAGGATTTGTTTCCTTTAATGCATCCTCAAATTTCCTAATACATATAATAGTTAATATTGTAATTAATATAATTGTGAATTACATAAATTGAGAAATTACATGGAAAACTTACTGAAGATATGGTTCCACTTCTTTGCAATTTACAATGACATATGTCTCTACAATATGAAGTTCTTCATGTGTTAATAATCTATTATGACCTTTACCAATAGGACAACATGGATGCTTAAAAATAGATAACTTCTCATTAATTGTATCTTCACCACCATCATCATCACGAGAAACTTGAGTATGTATTGTCTGAATGCTGGGATTAAAGTACATGGAAGCAAAATTAGAATTTTCTTCCAAAATATATGCTTAACAAATAGATCCTTCAACTTTTGCCTTATTCCGAACCTTCCTTTTCAAATACAACATGCATCTCTCAAATGGATACGTCCACCTATATTGCATAGGTCCTCCAACCTTAACTTCATATGGGGGATGTATAACTAAATGTTCTATCGAATCAAAGAATGATGGTGGAAAAATCTTTTCAAGCTTACAAATTATTTCAATGATAGAACTCCTAGCATTATCCATGACAGAAGCGTGCAACGCATTTGCAGAAATATCTTTGAAAAACAAGCTAAGTTTTGTTAAAACACTCCATATAGGCTTTGCAATATGTCTAGAAATGCTAAAGGAATTAGTCTTTGCATAAAAATATGACAATCATGACTTTTCATCCCATATATTTTTCCTTCATCTACGTTAATGCAACGTGATATGTTAGATTCATACCCATCTGGAAACTTTTACTAGGTGACTTAGGTCCAGCAATCATAAGAGTAAGAAATATGTATTCCCTTTTCATACACATACTTGGGGGGAGATTGTACGGTGTGACAAAAATAGGCCAACATGAGTATGGGTTACTTGAATTACTAAATGGATTAAAACCATCCGTGCAAAGTCCAAGCCTAACATTTCGTGGATCTTGAGAAAATGTAGGATGTGTTTCATTAAATTTTTTCCAAGCCTTTGCATCAACTGGATGTGTCATGATAGATTCATCTTGGCATACTCCATATGCATGCCATCGCATATATTTTGAAGTATTAATAGACATAGAGACGTTGGAGTCTTGGAATAATGGGAAAATATTTCAACACTGAGTAAGGCACATCCTTGTTTTTTATAGATGTCTTGGGTTTAAATTGTGGTTCTTTACATATCAAGCAAACATTCTTGTCACTATTTTCTTGTAATATAACATGCAATGATTAGGAAATGCATCAATCTTCTAATATCCTAATCCCAACTCATTAACCATTCTCTTTTATCTGTACAAATTTTTAGGTAACCTTTCTGACTCTGGAAGCATGCTTTTGATTATAGCAATCATTCGATCATAACAACTAACACTCATGTTAAACTCTGATTTCAAATTTAAGAGTTGTGTTACAATTAATAATTTTGTATGTTTTTTACAACCATTCCATAAAGGTTCATCAACATCTTTCAATAAGTTAAAAAAAAAAATAACTGATGGATTTGGTTCCTCTTCTACTTCTAACAGTTTTGGAATCAAATTAGACGTTTCCTTGTGATGAAAAAAACTCACTAGCGAGGAAGAAACAAACAAAACTCAAAACTCACCAGCAAGGAAGAAACAAAATAAAACTCGGTAGCGGGAGGATGATAAATGCAGCAATGGGAGGAAGATGAATGCTGCTAAACTCACGAGGAAGAAACGAAATGAAGCGAGGAAGAAACGAAAGAAACTCAGCAGCCAGAGAAAAATGAATGCAGCAGCAGAGGAAGATGAAACAATTCAATTAATGAATCTGAAAAAGTAATAAGTGAACCTGTAACAATTTTTTTTTTTTAAAACGCGAAGTGCAGATGAAATAATTCAATGAATGAATATGAAAAAGTAAAAAGTAGATATGTAACAATTTTTGTTCAAAAACGTGAAAGTAGACTTGTAACAATTTACAAAAAAACGTGAATGTAGATAAAACAATTCTGAAAAGGTAAAAAGTAAAAAGTAAACTTATTTTTTAAAAAACGTGAGAGAACCTTTTATATTTTGTTAAAAAAAAATTATAATTAATTTAATTATAAATGTAAAAAAATTATATAAATATTAAGATATAATTATAATAAAAATAAAAAATATTTATAGATGATAAAATTTAATTTTTAAATTTAAAGTTTAAACGTTATAATTAATTTTATATATATATATAAAAATTCAATTTACAATATAATATAAAAATAATAAAATATTATATATATATATATATATTAATACTTAATATTCTTTATTTTATTGATTTAGTTGTTTTGTTACAAAATATATTTTATTATAAAGTTGTAGTTATTTAGCTTGAAATTTGTTATAAAAAAATTTTCCTAATTATTTAGTAAATTGGTGAGAGATTAGTTAGAAATAATTTTTTTTATTAAATTTCCTAGTAAAATAGTAAATTTGTTGTAGTGGAAGGCGCTCCAACGCTGAAGTCAGTAATAGGTTCAATAGCAATTAATGCACATACCATTAGAATCCCTTTTTACCTTTCATTTATTACTCCTATTTATACTGTTTTCTAGATGAGTTTACTCCATTGGGTCAAACTTATGGTATTGAACTTCCTCTGGTAGGATATTTAGGTGTTAATGACTACACTTAGTTGTTAATCCTTCTATCATGCTTAAGTATGCTTTGATTCTGATTATTGTTAAGCATACCAAGACGTACTCGGTTTGCCTATGGTTGAGGGTCTTGGTTCATGCATTTAGGGTAGGTCAAGGTGTACTCGGCCCATATCCGTGTACTTAGCTATTCTCACGTGTAGGCCAAGTTGTATTCGGCTCATATCCATACAAATGGTACACTTGAATCTGATGAGGACGTAATGAACAATCTATTGGAGTGGTAGATGGTTTGCATCCTAACATACCATAGTCTGATAACAAATCTAAGCAATATTTTTGCTGACAAATTGAAATTCCAGCATCTGAAACATTCACTTCTAAACCCAATAAATATTTAAGATTTCCCAAATCCTTCATGTGGAAATTGAAGTTTAGGATCTTCTTAACAATATTAATTTCATTAAGACAATTGTCTGCCAGAACAATATCATCAACATACACTATGTTTGTGAAATCAATCCCATGATTTTTAACAAAGAGGTTGTGATTTGCCTAAGCCTGTTGATATCCACAAAATAAAAGAAGAAGAGAAAGTTTCTCATACCAACTACGACTAGCTTGCTTCAATCCATACAAAGATTTGCGAAGTTTGCAACAATGTGAATTAGGGTAGCCATGAATGGAGGAATAGTCATATAAACATCTCCAGTCAAAACTCTGTGCAAGAAAGGCATTGTTGATATCTAATTGTTGTAAGTGCCAAAGATTGACAGATGCTAAAGCCAAAACAACAAGAATTATAGTCATCTTTACCACAGGGGAGAAGGTCTCCATGTAATCAATCCCCTCAATTTGAGAAAAACCTTTGGCAACAAGACGTGCTTTGTAAAGCTCGATACTACCATCAACCTTGCGCTTGATCTTCTTGTAGGCCCATTTACATCCTATGGGTTTAACATTAGGAGGAGGCACAACAATGTCCCAAGTATGATTTAAATTCAAAGCATCATCTCAGCATTCATTGCCTCAATCCAACAAGGGTTGTGAATTGCCCTCTTTGTAAGTAGAGGGTTCAGTTTTAGAGAAAAGAGACATGACAAACTTGTGATTAGAAGGAGGTAACTGAGTGTAAGAAATTACCTTTTGAATTGGATATTCACACTTTAAGGAGGGTTGGTTTGACGAAGTAGTAAAGGTGTTACAGATAAAGTCATGAAGCCAAGTTGATGGTTGAGGAACGCGAGTTGAACGACCTGGCTGAAAAATGGGTTGTGTGGTGGTCGTAGGTGAAATAGATGTGGGTGGTGATGACAATGGTGAGTTGTTGTAGATGATTGATGGTGATGAGTTAGGTGAGGGTAAGGAAGGCGACGTGTTTGATGTTGACGCATTGGGAGAGGGAAATGGAGAAATGTGGTCCACATAAGTGTAAGTGTTGTTGGGAAAGTTATGGAAGGTATTGAGGGAAGAGGTAGAGTTGTGTTAGAGGCAACATCATTGGGCTTAGATTTTCTGAATGGTAGGATTGTTTCATGAAATATGACATTTCTAAACACAAAAATTTCTCTAGATTCTAAATCCAGAATAAGGTACCATTTTGTTCCACTTTGAAAACCAAGAAAAACACCACGTCTGGAACGTGGGTCAAATTTTTTACAAGGAATATGGGTGGAGGCATAGCAAAGAGATCCAAAAACCTTGATGCTAGAGAAATCAGGTTTATTCAAAAGGGGTTTTAATTCTATATAACATATGAAGGAACTCGATTTATGAGAAAAATAACATGCTTAATAGCATAGGACCAAAACTTATTTGGAATTTTAGATTGAAACAGAAGGGTCCAAGCAACATTGAGAATATGTTGGTGTTTGCGTTCAACTCTAGAATTTTGTTGAGGAGTGTAAGGACAACTTGTTTGGTGAATAATACCTTTAGAAGCATAAAAGTCTTTGAGGAAAAATTCGGGACCATTATTAGAACGTAGAATTTTTACCTAGAGTCAAATTACCTTTCAGTTAAGCCAATAAAATTTTTAATATTGATTTGGACCTCCGCTTTTGTTTTTAGCAAAACAACCTAGGTAAATCTATTGAAATCTTCAACAATTGTAAGAAAATATTTATGACCATGGTAGCACTAAGACCAAAAAAAGACCAAAAAGACGAGTTACCACTAAGACCACGTTGAGGAGTCATTCTCAACTCGAACGTGACCCGTTAATAGGTGACCCAATCTAGGTCCAACAACCTGCCAACAATCAAGGCTCCTTCAAACCATGTAGAAAGGGATCATAATCTATTAACAAGTGACCCAATCTAGGCCTAACAACAATCAAGGTTCAGTATCTTAACAAGTGGTCGAATCTAGGCCCAAGAATCTTGTTAACCAAGCTCTAATACCATGTAGAAAGTGATTATGGACCTAACTCACCCTCAAAACCGGTTCAAAAGGTAAGGTTTATACCTCACTTATATACCATAGTTCGGCCTTATTTTTAGTCAGTATGGGATTTCCCAACAAAGACAGATGTGCAAGGATAATATATGATTCTTAATATTCCCAATGTGGGTAATGTATACAAGGTGATAGACAATAGAAAAGACAAAGTATCTAGAAGTTACAGATATTTAAATCATAGGTAACAGTAAGCTACAATAGAAAATACAGTGAGTTTCAGTGTTGCTATTTTTTCTATCATGTTGGAGATCTCACATCTCTTAGTGATATGACTAAATTAATATATATAAAGTGGGGGCAAACCTCACCTCATAAGCCTATTTTATGAGGTTGAGTTAGGCTCAAAGCCTACTTCTGTTAGTAGGAAGACAGTTAATGAGATATGCAGCATGTGTGATAACAAAACACCAAAACTGTAAAGGGAGGTTAGATTGAAAAAGTAAAGATCTAGTAACATTGAATAAATGTTGGTGTTTCCTTTCGACAATTTCATTTTGTTCAGGGGTTTCATTATAAGTTGTTTGATGTATTATTCCTCTTGAATTGAAAAAATTTGTCATGAGAAATTCAGCACCATTGTCAGTTCTAATTATTTTAATTTTAATTTTATGATCAAACTGCTTCTCATTTTTATTAACAAAATTCATTATGTGGTTTTTTTGTCTCAGATTTATTATTCATTAGTAGAATCCAAGTAAAATGTGTGTGATCATCCACAATAATAATGAAATATCTATGTCCCCGAATGGAAATATTAGAACATGCTCCCCAAATATCAATATGCAACAATTCAAAAGGTTGAAGAGCAATAGAATCACTTAAGCGAAAAACAAGTTTTCTATGTTATGCTTGATGACAAGTGTGGCAAACAAAGTCTTTGTTATATGAAACACAAGGATAGTTATCTTTCATAGTTTTTAATCTTGCAAAAGATGGGTGTCCCATCTTGAAATGCCACAAATCAATATTCTGGCTAGCACAATGTGGTTGAACAACAACACAATAATAATAGGAATCAGATTTAAGCATGTATAAACCAGCAAGCAAGTCAACTAAACCAATCTTCTCTTTGATTTTCATATAATGTATAATATAATTTGTTGAAGAAAAAATAAGTTCACAATTGAGATATTTGATAAGCTTAAATACATAAATCAAATTAAAGGTGAAATCTGGAAGGTAAAGAACATCTGTTAGGAGAAATTTTTTGAATTTTATGACTTTAGAATGAGTACCAGAAATAGTTTTTTCAATTTGGAAGTTTGACGATAATTGGTTTTATAATATTATAAGAAAAGAATTCAGATAAAAAGGAACACACATGATCATTAGCTCCTGAATCTATTACCCAAGAAGATGTAAAAGGATGAGAGTTACCAGCAGGTGACGCAGGTTGAATAGAATTGGTAGAAATAGATGCTATCTGATTGACATGTGGTTGATTATCAAAATTTTGCTACAGAAGATTCATAAGAGATTTATACTGTTTTGAGGATAGACGAATGTCTAATTCATCACAATTCTTGCTATCATTGTTCTCATCCATAGTATGATTTTCTTAGCTGCTGATATTATTTACCTGAGTATTTCTTTGATTTGAAAAACAATATCCAGGAGGAAAGCCATGCTTGCGAAAGCAAACTTCCACAGTGTGCCTAGATTTGCCATAGTGGGTACAATACTTCTTGTGCTTAGAAAATTTACCTTCTTGGTTTGTTGGGAAACCATTCTTGCGATAACAAACATTTTCACTATGACCAATTTTCCCACAAAAGGTATAAGAAACAGGAGCAGTGAGATTATCTTAATTCACATTAAGGTTGACTTTCTTTGCAGTGGCTATGAAAACTTTATTTGTGAGTTATCTTTCTTGTTGGGCAATGAAGGAGCAGATCTTTGTAATAGGAGGGATAGGATCCATTAAAAGAACATGAGATTTGATGTTATTATACTGATCATCCAGCCCTCTAAGAAACTTCATAATTTGATCTTCAATCTTCCTTTGCGCAATTATGTTGTTGGTCATGGAACAAGAATATTTATTCTGGCATAAACAATCTGGATCAAGCCTAAAGTTCTCAAGTTCATCCCACATAACCCAAAGCTTTCTAAAGTATTCAAAGATAGAACGTTCTCCTGGCTTAATGAATATGCTTCCATTTGTAAATCAGAGATGCGAAGAAGGTCACTTTGGGAATATCTGGCCTTCAAATCTTTCCAAATATCAAGAGTCATATCCATCCATAATATGTTTTATCTTATTGAAGGAGAAACCAAATGAACTAACCAAGAAACCACCATATTGTTGCATCTATTCCAAGCAGTGTAATTTGGATCAATTTTGGGCGGTTGGTGAATGTGACCATGAATGAATTCAATCTTATTTTTCAGACTAAAAGCTGTCATCATAGACCTATTCCATAAATGATAATTTGTGGAATCAAGAACTAGAGAAACCAATGCACAAGCTAGATTTTCATTTAGGTGCAAATATAGGTAGTTGTTGCAAGACTGATCTTCTCCCATGTTCAAAGAGATACCAAGAAAGAACCAAGAAGAACAAGGAATATATCAGAGTGCATAGCAAAGATCTTGAAATGAAGAGCACTGATACCATAATAAAAATTGTACCCCATGCATATTGACAAATGTGAAACAAAACCAGAAAGTGAAAAACCAGAAAAGAAAAATAGATGATTAGGAGGAAAGAGAAGGATACAGGAGAAGAAAGATGTAAAGAATGTAAATTGTCTGATTCAATTAATTGATAAAAACTGGATACAAAGATGTATATATATACAATGTGGAAAGATAAGGGAAAGAAAGAAAAAGGAAAACTTTACGCAACAATAACTTAAAAAAAAAAACAATGAGTCATTAACAATTAGTTGTAATCAGTTATAACTGAAAATGTTTATGATTTTATAAAAAATTAGTTGAGTTTTATAATAAATAAAATGTATCATCGTGGATTTGTAGTAAATATTATTTGAAAAAATTTAAGTTGGCAATGAGGTCAAAGTTCATCCTATTGATATGATGTTTAGATTTAAGCTATCATGAGAATGATATAAAGTTGGTAATTAGTGTGTATGAATTTAAGAATGTCTCTCACTAGGATATCTAAACTTTTAATGACATTCTAAGTTATATAGATTAAGATGTCATGTAGTAAAAAGTCGATGAAAGTTTTGTTAATTGTTTCTGAAGTGAGGCTTAGAAGGGACAATTGTTTAAGATTACCCTGATACATGGTACCAATTGTGGGAATAAACTCAATAACCCTAAAGGTGAAAAAGACTCACAAGATTGATCTGGAAACCCAATATCAATTAAGCATTCATCAAGTGTTAGTCTCTTACATTCAAAATCCATATAATCTTTTAAAAATCATTAATCTTATTTTTTTATTATAAGTGTATAAACATTAAGTAAGCTAATATATTGATTTTATATATTTGTTTTTATAAAAAATATATTTATATTTATATATTTTTAAATTGTTACATTTATGATTTATACGGAAGCAGAGAATAGATTAGAAGAAGATCATAAATTATAAAAATAAATATTTATAAAAGTTTTAAATATTTGTCTATTTTTTGAATTATATAATAGAAATATTAAGTATTTACCATTGACTAGACTTAATTCTATTAATAATATAAGTAATTTGAATCGTTACATTCTATATTAATTAAAATAGAAATAATTAAATTAAAAATTTAATATTCAAATATTTTTTTATTAATATAAATAATTTTTATTTATATTTATAATAAAAATCAGTCTTCATAATTTATTATAAAACAAATATTTGATATGTTTATTTTTTTAATTATTTTCGAATGAAATACATATTTTAAAATCTAAACAATATGTATTATGTTTATAATAAGTATTAACACCTTCCCAATATACAAACCATTCCAAATTTAAAATATAATTTGGTAGATGAATTTTTTTAAAAAATAATTTTTTCCAAATTTTTTCAATCAACATGGGTCACACAACTCTTCTATTTTTTTTTTTTTCAGTCGAAGCGACCTTGATTTACCATCCATAAAATGCAGAAATTACGAGTACTCAGTGACATTTAGAACTCCTACATCTTAAACAAAACTATTAATTTTGTGTTGTTAATCATTTGTATTCTTTTAATAATCATATTAAGTTGACCAGTATTATATTTTATTAATAGAAATACTCGTATTATTTTATTGTATTAAATAATTGTTCCCACATGCCTCACTCCTATTACCATAAAAGGATGTTTTTCTGCTCTGCAATTGTTCCACGTCTTACCATGAAAACATGTTTTCCTTCCCTATTACACTTTGCTTCTAATTCTTAATACATTGATTAGTGACTTGATGAAGTGATTGGTAAAGTAGTTAGGTAGTCTAATTCTTTTTCAACAATTAGGTGAGGAAATAAGCATTTTTTTTTAAGAAAAATTTATGGATTAAAAATATATTTAATTAATGAAGATGGTTTATGCACTAATGGTAACGTGTGTAAATCTTCTCATGAACATTGAGAGTATAAAGTATATTGAATTGAATTTAATTGAATATTTTGGTCATACACGCAACAAAAGTTGAGGTGCTGCATCACTCTCCCTCTACATGCTTATGTTTAGTATCACATCACAACCTTTCGTTCATCCGTTATATTAGTTAAATTTATAAACCAATTTAGTTTAAACTAAATGAAATGTTAAAAATGAAACTAAAACTAAACTGAATAATTAATATATTGTTGTCGGTGGTGTGTGTAAAAGGGACCTTTGTCTTCTTCTTTTTTTAAGATAAAAACTATGTGAATTAGGTTTCCAGATCTCATGAGTCTAGACATACCTTAAAACTATTCATGGAGTTTATATATCGCTTATCAATAAAGTTTTTATAACGATAAATAAAATTCAAACTTACACTTTTATAAAATATGAGTATGAAACTTATCAATTAGATTAAATTTTGTCTTTATATTAAATAGATAAACATGAATGTTGGAATGGATTGTGTAACAGCAAATGCTAGGGTTTTGTTTGTCTTTTATTTACTTCAATGAATTTATTCTTCAATAATTTAATCATTAAGCTGAATTAAAATATTAAATTATTAGATTATTAAAAAATAATATGAAAAATTAAAAGTAAATTTTTATTTTTATTTTTATAAAAAATATATTTTTTCTCTTTATATATATATATATATAATAATTCAATTAATTATTAAAATTTATATTATATTTGTACAATTAGTAATATAGAACAATATAATTTTACTTTTTTCAAAGTAGTAGGTCTATTCTAAGTTCTATTAAGATCTTAAAACATCAATCTCATCATCTATTTTTTATATAAAGAATAAGAAAAAGTTATAATTATCACAATTAAAATATACATATAAAGAAGAAAAAATTAATAGATTTTAACTAGCATAACATATTATAATAATACTAGATAACATATTATAATAATACTAGAGAAAATTTTCTTACATATATAAACCAAAAATATTCATAGAATAAACTTAAGATCGACCATTACTGGAAGATTAGTGAAATTCAAATATCAAGGATTAAAATTTACTCAAATTTATTGAAAATTTAGTTACAAATGAACTACTAAAGTCTTTTTCCATTTTGAAGATCACTCACTTTGTTTCAATACTAACATCACATGGTAGGTGACTTACCCACAATCAATGTACGATAATTTTTCATCCAAAGGATTGTGACGTAAACTTCCATCGATAATAATATATATTACACAAACAATAATTCTAACATTTTTATCATATAACAACATAAATCATATTTTTTATTTTTTTTCATAATTATTCCATTTCAATACTTATTTATATTCATATTCAACGTATTCTTCTTCTCAATTATTAACACTTAAGAAATAAGTTATTCTCTGGTTAATATCTTATAAACATATCACAAGTTATATTTCATTCAAATATTTTTCAAACTCAATTTAAAGCATGTAAACATTTTTCAAACACAAAAATTTTTCGTTCAAGCAAAATTCCTTCCAAAAATATTAAACTTCCATACCATTCTGTCGATAGAAAAACTTAAAATAAAAAAAATATAATATCAATCAAAATACACTTTTTAATGACACATTTTTTTTCTTTTAACACATAAAAATATTACACTTGTTATTACTTTTTTTTATTTTTATAATAATCCCTCTTCCCTAAATATTCTTATTTATACTTCTTTTGTATAATCAACTTCCAAAATCTAACTTCCAAAATCTAACTTAAATTTATCAAAACTTGGACAACATTCCAATATAAATTCATTTCTAAACTCTCAAAAGTTTAACTTCAATAAAACTTCCAACAAATCAAAAATACTTACCCATTCTCAAAACTTATTGAATAAAATTCTTCCTTATTTTTTCATCTCCTTATTATTTTTTCAAAATCTAAAATCCAACCAAATTTTCTTAACTTATTTTTAAAAAGAATTTAAAAATAATTAAATTTAAAGAGATAAAAGTTATATAAAAAATAAATTAATTTAATTTTATATTTATAAATTTTTAAAAAATAACTAAATATTAAAATATTATTTTTCTATATAGATAAATCTAACATATAATTGTTTAAACTATTTCATTAAATAACTCTCCTTTCAAAATAAAAAATAATAATAATTATAATCAACTCTATATCGTAAATGAGCATGTCGATCAATAATAATAGATGCGAAGTCATTTAGTTCTAGTAATTTTAAGTTTAGTGTTGGATATGTAGTTGTATTAAATATTTAATGGAAAAATTTGCCCACGATATCAAATAGTAAAGATATTTGGGATCTTAAAAAAACTGTATTAAGATTTTAAAAATTCAATAGTTAGATATAATAAATATTTTTCTCACATAAATAGCAGTTACTTAAATTATGTTATCGGTGAAGAATATCATCGATTCTATCAATCATTACTTTCTATCATGAAACTATTTATGATTTTCTTTACATATATTAATTATTTATTATTTTCAATTAGTTATTAAGAAAACAAACGTATTATCTTGTGGTCTAATTTTTTATTACATTATTTTATTTTAATAAATTAAAATTTAATATTTAAATTATTTTTTAATTTTATATATTCTTAAAATAAAAAAATATATTTATTTATTTTTTATTTTATGTGATTTTATTTATTATATAAAAATAGGATAATTAAACATATTGTTTATTATGTAGTGTATTGAAGGTGTAGATTTGTGTTTTATCATTATGTTTGCTGTTCATTTTTTTTCGGTGTTTATATTTTGATCATGTTACATTATTTTATCAATTTAATTGAAATCTAATGTGTACATTAATTTTATAATCATTGTATATTTTTAAATAATATTTATATATAATTTATATTT
Organism: Macrotyloma uniflorum; assembly: GCA_016859785.1. Taxonomy (NCBI): domain Eukaryota; kingdom Viridiplantae; phylum Streptophyta; class Magnoliopsida; order Fabales; family Fabaceae; genus Macrotyloma; species Macrotyloma uniflorum. The sequence continues at coordinate 496,093 of BDMB01000038.1, forward strand.
TTATTTAATGTGGCGTTGCTTATTATATGTTTCAATTTTCTAAAAATAAAGAGGAGATAAAACAACTAAATACAATAACAAATATATAATATATTTCTTTTGTTAACAAATTGATAATTTGAATTTGAGAAAATAGAAAAATTAATCTTATTCATATTAAAAATCCATATAGGATTGTACATATATAGAGGGGAAATAAAAATAGAAGGCTGAAAATAAAATAACAGCCGCAAATATTAAGGGAATAAAATCATTATCAAAATAGAATAAAATAATTATAAAGATATGTAAGAATCTGTCATAATGGAGAGTAATCTGGCAACTTAATTTAAAGATCTCATCACGTGTATTAGCCCCCCTCAAACTGGAAAATGTATATCAGTCATTTCCAGTTTGAAGTTTTATCAGGTGGTTTATCATCCAGAACCCATGTATTATTACTTGTTAGTGCTTCTAACTCTTGATTTCTCAAATTCAAATTATCAATTTGTTATGGTATAAGTGCTCTCTTAGAGGGAGAGATCTGTTGCGCGCATCAATGGCTAATGAAGCCATGTATCCCTATACTTTACAAGATGTACAAAATGCATCAAATCCTTTATATATACATCCAAATGAGATTCCCTCCAGTGTCTTAGTTTCACCACCACTCACAGATGGGAATTATCACAGTTGGTCTTGTGCGATGAAGATGAGTTTGTTAACAAAGAACAAATTAGGATTCGTTGATGGTACAATTGCAGAACCACCAAAGAATCATGCGATTTTTCCTTTTTGGGAAAGGGACAACATACTTGTTCTTAGTTGGCTAATAAAGTCGATGAGCGAGGAAATTGCACAGTCTATACTTTGGCATGAAAAGGCTTCAAACGTGTGGAAAGAACTCCACAAACCATGTAGAAGGGGATTATGAGATAACTCAATCTACGCTCAACAATCTTGTTAACTATGCTCTGATACCATAACAAATTGATAATTTGAATTTGACAAAATAGAAAAATCAATCTTATTCATATTGAAAATCCATACAGGATTGTACATATATAGAGGTGAAATAAAAATAGAAGGCTGAAAATAAGGTAACAGCCGCAAATATTAAGAGAACAAAATCATTATCAAAATGGAATAAAATAATTATAAAAATATGTAAGAATCTGTCATAATAGAAAGTAATCTGCCAACTTAATCTGAAGATCTCATCACATGTATTATTTGTAAAGACATGATTAATCAATTACAAGTTTTAAGTTTATAAATCATGAATAAGTGAAATAACAAGACCAACGAATTAAGTGATTTGCTCAATAGATTGTTATTAGTGGAAATTGTTTCCAATTTTTTCTTGTTTATATCTATTGAGTACCCTTCTTCCATCTCAAGGTTCCATTCATCTATAATGTTAACACTAAAAATACACAACAATATATACAAAACATGAACCAAATAAAGAAAATATATGCAAGGAAAAGAAAAGAATACTTGGTTGTCTCCTTACAAATACTTGTTTAACGTCTTAAACCATATGTCTAGGGTGTTAAAGGTTAGTCAATTGAATTTTGATTTCTACTACCATCGAACAGTAATCAAATAGCTTTTTTTTGTAAATTTTGCACTATAGAACCCAAAATACAACCTAAGTAGAACCATAAGAACACATATTAAGTTTTGTGTTAAATTTTTAAGGTTCTTCCAATACAATTTAATATCGAGATTTAAATATTTGGAATATAAATTGCTCGAAATTAAATTACATAAACTATAAAATAAAATGAAATAAAAAGGCAATTGAATATAAAAAAAATTAAATTTGTAAAAAATAGAATTGAAACATTAATTTACAAATTTAGATGTATAAGAAAAATAAAATGTCATTATAATAAGAGAATACCGAACCAAATTTGATCAATTGTGAATCAACTTCAATAATCTTCCCATTTAATTTGCAATTAGATATCAAATTAAAATTAAAGTAAAATCTAATTTGAATTCTAAAATGTATCAAAGCAAATCATAATCACAAAATGCAATTTTACAAGCTAGAGAAAAAAAAAAGAAAAAACTTAGAGCGTGTGTAGATTGATTTGAATGAAACTCAATTTCGTAGTTCATATGATCTTTAAATTGTAGATTAAAAGAAAGGATTAACCTTTGGTGAAAATGTAAAGCAAGGTAGGAAAATGAAAAGATAATTTGAAAATGTAAAGAAGATAAAAAAAAAAGGCATAGAAAAGAAGAAATAACTCCAAAAGGAAAATTTGTAATCTAAAAATTCCCTTTAAACACTAAACCATCTAAACATGAAATGTAAAATTGTAACAAGTAAAAAAAAATTGTAAACTATAAATTGTGTATCTTTATTGTCTCTATAGGTTCTAAAAAAGGAAATTGAATGAGCTTAACAATGATTCTTATAAGTTCAACTAAAAAAATTAATCTCACGTACAAAATTTTAGTGTTTCCACTTGTACTTCAAAAAATTGTGAAAAAATGGCTCTGATCTCAAAATCCAGTATTTCATATATGAAAATTGAAGTCCTAAAAATAAGAAATCCAGTGAAAAAAAAAATAATTAAAGAGAATATTTATAAAAAAACTTATAACCAAAATAGTAGACAAAGTTCAACTTAGAAAAATATATAGAATTAAAGTATTTATTCAAAATAGGCTCAAATAATTTATATGACAAAAAGTAATAAAATATAAATAATGAAATATATAAAATTATTTAGAAGATACAATAAAGTTTTAAATATGAATATAAAATATATGCAAATTAGTGAGTCTTTTCATTTCACCACCCAAATAATGTTTCAGCTTCTAACCATTCATCATCCAACTTCTTTGGCTTGCTGGATCTTCTACTCCCACTCCCCCATATGTAACGAACCAAAAATATACATAATTTGTTTCTATAATGGAATAAAAATCTAACAATACATCATTAATAATTTCAAATCATCATAAAATATGAAACGTCCAAATACAAAGAATATGTAATTATTCATATAAGATTTATCACTTGAAAATAAAAAGTCTTTACAAAAACTCATAGTAAATTGAAAGTTGCAAAATTATTCAACAGTACAAAATTAATTTCTCTTTAAGCAAAACTTGAAGCTATTTAACTTTCACTTACATTGCTATCTGCTCCCGTGTCAAGACACGATCATCGCATTATTAATAAAACCATAAACACAAATAGTAAGGGTAAGCTAATGTAAACAAAACTAATCAAAATATATATAATTCATAAATTCATCATCACAATCATTTATCTAAATATATTCAGATATTCAAACCATCATAGTCGTTCTCAATCACACGGATTCATCACACTCACTCATTCACAACACCTAATATTTTAGACAGACTCTTCCGAAAAATTATATGGAATTCTTGACCTCTAAGGCTAGCACCTGAACATGTTTCCTTAGTTACCGGGTCATAGACGAATCCTAAGAGTCTTTTTCACCTCCGAATTTCCCTGCCTATTCCCTTTTTCTAGTACCGACACGCTAGGGTAACCTCTACATACACATATCAAAGAACTGATGGCTCAATCCACCCAATGATAAATGCAGTAGAAGTCTTCACTGACCTCTCACCACATGATACTCTTGTCTATATGACTAGAATACCATTAGAAGTTTGGATACCCCATTTAGTATTTCTAGATTTTCATGTGTACACTAAAGTTATACCAAATAGTCCCCCGTGGTAACTATTTGGCTTACACAAAAAAAAAACACACACACACAACCAATCCAAGAATTATACAACATATCAAACCAATCTCATCAACATCAATCTCATCAACATCAATCAATGTCATTTTTATTTACATTGGCTCCCTGCCATCACAATTTCCTTGGCACCACTACCATCAACACAATTTCTTGACACCTTTGCCATTACAGTTTCTTGTGACCTCAGTCACAATTCACAAAACAAAATTCACATCATCATCACTAATATCATTTCACAATCAAATTCCAATCACAATACATCACCAAATCGCACATCACATAACTCAATAGTTTAATTATACAACAAATATCTTACAACATTTTATCACATTTCACATATATATACTCTTTTATACAATTTAGAACATGAATGATTATCCAAAAAGAATAAACTTTCGCTCAAGAAAAAATAACTTCGAAAATGTTTCGCTCATCCTTGCAACATGACCTTTAATCACTCAAAAATTCATATCTTATGTTTTACAGATTATTTTTATGTGAAATAAAAACAATTTATTAGCTAACATCTAGGGCTAAAACTTTTATGAATAAAACTTTCCCAAATTCGTAATCAAAATATCCCAAAGGGGGTTGTAATTTCAAAACGAATAATTTTCCTGACAGCTTGACCTTTAATTACAAAAAAGATCATATCTTGAGTTATGCACATCTTTTTTAGGTGAAATAAAAGTCAGGAATTCGATAACATTTAGGCCTATAACTTTCATGTAGAACACATTTCGAAATTCGAAATAAAATCAAGCCGAAATAGGATTGCAATATCATAGCGAAACCCAAATCACACTTTTAGATATAATAATCAATATAATTCTCATAAATATCACATAATAACACATCAACACATATAATAATTCAATAAATCATGAATAATTTTGTTTAATTAACTTCTCTTACCTTTAAAGGATCTTAAAACGAAATTCTATTCGGATAGAATTAATCTACTCTTCACGCTCTTTCTCCTGGTGTTCTCGAATTTTCAAAGAGATAAGAATTGAAGAAGAATTATTGGAAGGAATTGAGAGAAATTTGAGAGAAGGAAAATTAGGGTTTTCTAAAAACAAGAGTGAAAAATGAGAGGATTGAGGTTAAATAGACTATTTATAGTCTTTCCTCTGCTTAAGAAAGTGGGCTTAGGGTTTACCTAAAATCGGGCCCTCACAATCTCTCCAACAACAAGAATTTTCGTCTTCGAAAATTATAATAACCATCAAAGAGAAAATGATAATATATGACTCTTACACCATAGGGTTTGAATGATTTTATTGTGAAGGGGCCTGATCACTTTGGTTTTAGTTTTGTAAGGAGAAGTCTCAACCTAAAATTAAACAAGTACCTATTGCTTTGGTTGGAAGTTTCTTTTTAAGACTTTCTTATCACGGTAGCTCTTCACTTTGTGATTGCAGATTTTGGAAGATTCATGCAAATATAATTTCCTTTTTTCTCCTGACCATTTGTCTAGGGATGGTAGGGTGTAGCTAATTTGTTCCTGACATAGTAGTGTTTCTTATCAAGGAGAATGGAAACAGTCTCAAATAAACTACCTCCTCATCATCTCCAACAACTCCTACGTATCACATAAAAGTCAGATATTATCCTTTTCTCTTTGATGTGAGTATAATTTTCGAGGACGAAAATTCTTATTGTTGGGGAAATTGTAAGGGTCAAGTAATTGGTAAACCCTACTCATTTGCTTAAGAAGGAGAGAGATTATAAGTAATATATTAAACCCTAATCTCTAAATTTTACTCTTATTTATTGAAAACCCTATTTCTCTTCTCTCTAATCTCTCTCTAAACTTCTCTCAAATCTCTCTCAATTATCTGCAATTATTCAATTCTTATTTCTTTGAAGATTCGAAAATATTGGGGGGAAAAATGTAAAAAGTAGATTAACCTTTCATCCTTCTCAATTTGGGGAAAACTTGATTAAAGGTAAGTAAAGTTGATTAAGCAAAATTATTCATGATATTAAATGATTATGTGTGTTGATGTGTTTTTATGTGAAATTGATGAGATTACTGTGTGCCAATTATATTTAATATGTGTGATGATAAATTACGATATGAACGAGATGTTTTGATAATTGTGTTGTGTTTTGAGATGACTATATGCCAATGAGATTGAGATGATTGTGTGCTAATGAGGTGAGATGGTTTTGTGCTTGAGATGATTATGTGCTTGAGATGATTGTGTGCCTAGAGATTAAAATGAAATGTGTATTGAGTTATGTGTCTTTGAGATTGGATTGTATAATTTGTTATGTACAAATGATTGTGTTGTTTATGGATGAGTCAGATAGTTACCACAAAGGTATTCTAGTTTGTTATGATTGGAGTAGCATTTACCTCAATTTGGGGAGAAATGCGAAAATAGAGGTAGAATTTGAAGAAGAAAGTTGAAATGGAGAAGAAGAGAATGTTCTTTGCGCATGGAGAGGTTAAGAGAAATGAAATTGGAAGAGAAGAGTTTAGGTGCGTGTGTTCAGAGGAAAATGAAATGAGAAGCAAGGCGGTTATGTATATAAATAATATATCTGAGGTGGTGCTTTCCATGGCTGAGGCGGTTTAATTAATTTTAATTTTTTTTATTTTTTATTTTATTTTTATTATATATATATATATATATATTTATTTTTCTTTTAAAATAATAATAATAATAATAATAATAATAATAATAAAATAATTTCTATTAATTTTAAATATCACACACAAATAAAATAAACATCCAAAAATTAAGGGTGTTACAACTCTCCCACCCTTTTAGGAATTTCATCCCTGAAATTCGCTAGTCTTGGAAAAGAAAAGGGTACAACGCTCTCATTTTATCTTCAGGTTCCCACGTGACATCTCTCTCATCGTTTGGACTCCAAATCACCTATACTAAAGAAATAGTCTTGTCTCGTAATTGCTTGATCCTCTGGTCTACAATCTTCACCGGAAGTACATCATAAGATAGATTTTCTCAAACCTGAATAGGGCCAAGTTCGATCACATGAGACGGGTCAAAGACATATTTTCTAAGTTGAGAAACATGGAAGACTGGATGCAGATTAGATAGATTAGGTGGTAAAGCAATCTGGTAGGCAATAGGACCAATTCTCTTCAAGACTTCGAAAGGTCTGACAAATTTCGGTGACAGCTTCCTAGACTTCAATGCTCTTCCGACTCTAGTGATGGATAAAACTTTTAAGAAAACGTGATCGTCTACCTGAAATTCTAACGGCTTCCTCCGCTTGTCGTAATCGCTCTTCTGCCTATTCTGAAAAACCTTAATCTTCTCTCTTATCATTCTGACTTGCTCATTATGTTTCTACAACACGTCCGGGGCCAATAAGAGTGTTTCTCTAGTTTCGTACCAGCATAGTGGAGTCCTGCACTTCCTTCCGTACAATGCTTCATATGGCATCATTCCTATACTAGCGTGAAAGCTGTTATTATAAGTAAATTCTACCAATGGTAGACATTCGTCCCACGTTCCCTACTGCTCCATCACGCAAGCAGGCAATAAGTCTTCCAAGGATTGAATTGTCCGCTTTGTCTGTCCGTCCGTTTGTGGATGATAGGATGAACTTAGCTTCAACTTAGTCCCTAATGCGTTCTGCAAGCTCCCCCAAAACTTTGAAGTGAACCTCGGATCTCGGTCTGACACTATACTTGTAGGAACTCCATGTAGTCTAACGATTTCTTTAATGTATAAATCCGGAAGTCTCTCCAACTTGTACTTCATGTTGATTGGAAGAAAATGAGCAGTCTTCGTTAACCGGTCAACGATCACCCATATGGTGTCGTAATTGAGCTTTGTCCTTGGCAAACCTGATACGAAATCCATTGAAATACTATCCCATTTCCATTCCGGGATTTCCAAAGGCTGAAATTCCCCTTGCGTACATTGGTGCTCGACTTTAGACTTCCGACATGTTAAACATTTTGAAACGTATTCAGCCACATCCTTTTTCATTCCATACCACCAAAAGTTCTTCTTCAAGTCTTGATACATCTTCGTTACTCCAGGGTGGAAACTTAACTTGGTCTTATGTGCTTCTTCTAGTATCATTTGCTTCATACTTTCATCTTCCGGAATGCACACTCGATCTTTAAACTTGATCACGCCATTAGCATCGCGATGAAATTCTACATTTTTACCTTCATCTCTTTGTCGTATCATATCCTGCAGATACTGATCACTTTGCTGCGCATCTCTAACTTGTACAATGAAATCATTGGAGATCTTCAAAGTTCCTAGATATAAACTCTTAGGACGCACCTCAACAGCCAAATTCAAATTCCTGAATTCTTCTATCAATTGCAACTTCTTTACCATCATAGCTGAAATATGAAGCGATTTCCTACTCAGTGCATCAGCAACCACGTTCACTTTTCCAGGATGGTAAGATAACTCGAAGTCGTAGTCCTTCAAAAATTCTATCCACCTCCTTTGCCGCATATTCAACTCTTTCTGATCGAACAAGTACTTCAAAATTTTGTGATCGCTATAAACTTCAAATCTCGCCCCATAAAGGTAGTGCTTCCAAATTTTTAGAGCAAAGACGACTGCAGCTAACTCCAGGTCATGCGTTGGGTAGTTTACCTCGTGTTGTCTCAATTGTCTCGAAGCGTATGCAACTACCCTTCGGTCTTGCATAAGGACACACCCTAAACCTTGCTTCGATGCATCATAATAAACATCAAACTTTCTTCTTAGGATCTGGAAAAATTAGAACTGGAGCGGTTGTCAATCTTCTCTTCAACTCTTGGAAATTAGCTTCACTTCTTTCATCCCAGCTAAAAGCTTGTCCCTTCCTAGTCAACTTAGTTAGCGGCAATGCTAATTTAGAAAATCCTTCAATAAACTTTCTGTAATACCCAGCTAATCCTAAGAAACTTCGAACTTCTGTGGGAGTTGTAGGCTTCTCCCAATGAGTTACTGCTTCCAATTTAGTGGGGTCCACCATAATCCCTTCACCTGACACCACGTGCCCTAAGAATTGTACTCGACTCAACCAGAATTTGCACTTCGAAAACTTGGCATATAACTACCTTTCCTTTAAAGTTTGCAACACGATCCTCAAATGCTCAACATGTTCTTCTGGGCTTCTCGAAAAAATTAAAATATCATCAATAAAAACCACCACGAACTTGTCCAAATATTGGTAGAAGATGCGATTCATGTAGTCCATAAATACTGTTGGAGCATTAGTCACACTAAAAGGCATAACTAAATACTCATAGTGACCATACGGGTCCTAAATGCCGTTTTTGGGATATCTTCCTTCCTCACCCTGATTTGATGGTAACCAGATCGCAAGTCAATCTTTGAAAAGATTGTTGCCCCTCTCAATTGATCTATAAGGTCATCTATCCTAGGCAATGGATATTTATTCTTGATGGTGACCTTATTCAATTGTCGGTAGTCGATACACATCCTCATACTCCCATCTTTCTTCTTAAACAACAGCACTGGTGCTCCCCAAGGTGAAGCACTTGGTCTCACAAATTGTTTCTGTAGCAATTCCTCCACTTGTCTTCGTACTTTTGCCAATTCCACAGGTGACATGCGGTGCGGTGCAATCGATATGGGTTTGGCTCTAGGTACGAGGTTTATGTTAAATTCAATTTCTCGTTCCGTTGGTAACTCTGTTATATCTTCTGGGGATACTTCGATGTAATTGTTCACTACTGGTATATCTTCTATGCATGGAGATTCTTCAACCGCGGAAGAGAATAAGACCATAAAAGCCTTAGCACTACACTTCTTTTCTACTTCACCCATATTAATGGGTTTGGAAGATTTTGGGGTCCCTATGCCTAGATATACGGTCTTGTTCTTACAATCAAGAAGAACATGGTTGGATACTAACCAATCCATCCCCAAAATAACGTCCAGATGAGAAAGAGGCAAACAGATTAAATGTATACAAAAGGTTCTCCCAAAATGACTACTATAGAACAGTTCAAACATGCAAAAGAAGTCACAACTGAGTTATTGGTGGGAGTGGACACCATAACACTATATTGCAGAGATGACATAGGCCAATCAAGGCATTTCACATAATCAAGAGATATGAAGGAATGAGTAGCACCCGAGTCATATAAAACATCGATAACTCTATCTTTAATAGTACCTGTACCTCGAATCAAGTCTTCCGATGCAGAAGCTTCGGATCCACTCATGGCAAATATCTTCCCTTGAACTTTGGACTTTGTCCCCTTGTTGTCCCTAGGGGTTGGCTCAACTCTCCTTGCACTGTTGGCTTGTTGTTACGTTGTCCAGCAATTGCTAGCGATGTGTCCAGACTTTCCACAGTAATCATATGTGACGATTGCTCTGGGGCAATCTCTCAACATGTGAGCTCCTCCACATTTAAAACATCGCAACGAGCTCTAGGTGAAATTTGCATTACAATTCGGCACGTTCCTTTGGACTTGGTTTTGGCGCTGCTAAGGCTTGTTGTTGTGCCCATGAAAGTTCCTGTTAAACCTTGTTGGCCCTCTAGCTCAGACTTCTACCTCCTTACTTTTTAAGCTTGTTTCGTAAACTCGGCATTTACTCACCAAAGTGGGAAGGTCGGTGAGTTGGAACACACTTACTACTGTCTTGATGTCCGATCTCAGCATGTTTTCAAACTGAGCGCACAGGTCTTCGCCGCTTCCTTCCTGGCGATAATAAGGCCAAAACTTCATCAGCTTATGAAACTTTGCACCATACTCTCCTACTGACATACTCCCTTGCTTAAGTTCTAAAAATTCTCTAGCCTTCTGCTTCCTTAAATCTTTTGGGAAGTAGTTCTCCAAGAATTTGGTCTTGAACTACTCCCAGGCAATATATCCTCGTTCGCTTTGTAGTGTTTGACTGGCAAACTTCCACCAATCTTCTATTTCTCCAAACAGCATGTAGACAACATAAGTGACTTTATGATTCTCGTGGCAACCCATCGCAGTAAAGATCTTTTCCAAGTCAGCAATCCATTGATGTGCTCCCTCGGGATTAAATTCACCCTCAAACTTGGGAGGATGATGCTTCGTGAACAAGGTCAAACCTCGGTATTCTAATGATTCAGCTTCACGACTCTGGACAAGAGTTTCCAAGGCCTGCGTCATACGTGCCAGAAGATCGTTAGTCTCACCATTGCTCCTAGAAGTCATGATTCCCTGAAACTCCTATATTAGTTTCATAAAGAATCATAGCATTCAAAATATCTATAATCAGAAAACAAAATACTACCAAGAACTACATTACTTATCTCCCTACTCAGAACTTTCAAGTAGGTTATACAAACAAACAATCTTCCTGCATTCTTATTCTTCACAAGAATATAGGAACACACACAATACAAGCAAACATATCCCATAACCCAGGCTTAATAGGACGAACTGCTCTGATACACTTAATGTGACGCTCATAATTTAGAAAACATTTTTATTTAAATATGTGAAATTTTCACAAATTTTTTTTTTCGAAATTGAAATTATAACATTATAACTATTTTTATACCTGTACAAATATAAAAGGAATAAAAATAAAAGAAAATGATAATTTACAATAATATATGCATTTATATATATTTCATATAATTATCTGTTCCAGGAACCATAATATAATATTTACAACTCAAAAATGATGGGTAAAACATTTTAAACCAAAAGTGTCACATATATAGTCCCATCAAGCAGGTTCCTATTAAACTATCAAACATCTATCATATCTATGGGGAGAAGCCTTCATTCTCAGCTTCATATAAAGCCTCAAAGACCTCCATCTCGTTGGATGAGAGATCAGACAGTGAGATGTCTCCCTCATCAGCTGTGACCTCCATTGATGTCGTCCTCCCTCCAGTCACCCTTGTTGGCGTCCCGGTAGCATCATGGTCAAGAAACTATAACTAGTAACGCAGGGGTCTAGGGGGTCGTACAATACCTCTATATATGTCATAATTATACATGTGAGTGATTCTCCTATTACCTTCCATACAAAATGGTACGCTATACGATGCATGAGCGTCCATAGTGATGACTGAATTTGGTCCGTCTATCCTAGGGGTTAATACATATTTATAAAAACCTACTTGTTGGTATTCTCTTAAAAGCTCATTATATCTATAATTATATTGTACGTCTATTATTCTAATTCTGCAGGGTTGGGTGGTCATTGTTTTGCCCTGAAATGTTGGATATAAGGGTGAGTCTATTCCTATTATAATCTTAATGTACTCAATGAAATAAAGGGTAACAAAATATAACACAAATAAGATAAACTCAATCAATTTCATTCAACATGAAAAATTTGAACCAATCAATCAATCAATCAATTAGTCAATCAATTAGTCAATTAATCAGATAGTAGCATGCAAGCAAGAATTAATATAAATCTAATATAAATTCTAGATTATCATTCTCTTCATCTTTCCCTTCCATCATATCTCATCATTTCCACTATTACTTTGGGCCCCTAAACGCTGCCAACCTCACCACCCAGATGATGTTGGCCTTACGCCGGTGTGGATAGCTGCCGGTTAGCACTACACTATACGGATATAACGTGTGCGCACAAGCCCCTTTGATAAAAAGCATAGTCAGCGATTCAGTCGGGAACGAAGTGCAAGGCCTATGACAGTCCCCAAACACATTGTGCACATCGATGACTGAGCCACTTCACCACCCTTTAGTTCCCCCAGGTTATTGAACCTTCCTGAACTACACCCCAGTGTATCTTTATGACTAATCCACACGGAATTCAACTTGAAAAGGATCGTACTGTCCAAATCTTACAACTTTCCTACCCTCCAGGTGATTAGTTTCAACTTATCATCTCCAGATATTAATTAATCGTAAAAGACAATCACATCGGGGTGCAAATAACAAAGTAGGATACAATAGAAAACAGGGGTGCAAATAGTAAAAATAGGGGGTGCAAATAGTAAATTTTTTTTTCTGGTGCGCTCAGCGAAAGTCAACTTTCAACTCCGCTGAGCGATTTTTTTTTTTTTGTTTTTTTTTTTGCGCTTAGCGGATTCGCTACAGTGTTGAGTGTTCTTCGGTGCGCTCAGCGGATTCTAATCTGCTAAGTGGATTTTTACATAGACACGAAAAACGTCTCGAGTTTCAGTGATTTAACCGATCATTTTCAAAATTAAACACATCCAGACAATAATCAATCCACAGAGCATCATACATTGCAAATTAGAATAAGAAATAAACTCCCCTTATCTTGAAATTCTTCAAATAATCCAGAAATAGAGAAACTTTGATTTTCTAACTTAAACCTTCAAAATTAATAAAATCTTACTGTTAACCTAAGATTTTAATCGGTAGAAATGGAATTGGAAGTTAGGATTGGAGTAACATTACCTCAATTTGGGAAGAAATGCGAAAATGAAGGTAGAATTTGAAGAAGAAAGTTTAAATGGAGAAGAAGAGAATGTTCTGTGCGCGTGGAGAGGTTAAGAGAAATGAAATTGGAAGAGAAGAGTTTAGGTGCGTGTGTTCAGAGGAAAATGAAATGAGAAGCAAGGCGATTATGTATATATCTAAGGCGGTATTTTCCATGGCTGAGACAGTTTAATTAATTTTATTATTATTATTATTATTATTATATATATATTTATTTTTCTTTTAAAATAATAATAATAATAATAATAAAATAATTTTTATTAATTTTAAATATCGCACACAAATAAAATACACATCCAAAAATTAAGGATATTACAATACTACAGATAATGTGACATAGTAATGATAATTTTTAAATTTGGACATAACAACCAATATCTTTTGTCTTAATATAATGTGTGATGCATTATATATAATATTTGAAATAATAGGATAAGATGTGCGATACAAAAATATATGATGATATATTTATATGTGATGGTATTAATTATATTATTTTAAATTAATATACATTTTCTTATTTGTTGATTGGTCTGCCTTAACCGTATTTATTAATAACATCAATTAATGTTATAAGTGATGGAAAAAATTTAGATCACAAGGTTACTCCAAAAAAATGTGACAGAATTTTATTTGGAGTTTATATATGTACTTATATTTTGCAACCTTAATACATACATTATATAGATATAAACATGTTTATTCACGCTATTAAATTTACTATGTAGCGTCATAAATAATTTTAGTAACAACTTTTGGGGTTGTTATAATTTAAATAAAGCAAGACACAATATTGCATTTTTCTTACTATAATTTGTTTTTAAGTTTTACTAGATGAAATGATCTAAAATAATAACTCATTCTTAGATTATAAAAACTTAAATAATGAAGATAACAAATAAATATATTTTATTTATTTTTAAAATAAGTGGATTATATATATATATATATATATATAGAAAAAAAAGAGATTTATTTATCATCCAAAAGTAAGAATTAGAAATTTCTTCGTAATTCTTACATTTATTTTTTTAACCTAATTATTTATAATACTAACTCATGTTAATGATTAAATTAAAGAGAAATAAATAATGAAAATTAAAAGTAATTCTTTAATTTTTATTTTTGAACTGAATGAATTTTTTTCCATGAGGCCAAATAAATTACTTGGATTCAAAGTAGATCTTCAGCTACACTGCTCTCTATCTTCTACCAAACCGAAGTATTTTTCATAACAAAATTTGAACGCTGAAATTCGAAGCACTTCCTATATAAAGAACTCGTTGAACTGTACTAACAATAGCAATGAAATGATCCTTCGAAGAATATCAAAAGATCTAATTTTAAAAGGAATATAATTTTAAGATTAATACCAACCGTTCATTTTTTAAGATGCATCAACGGCCACACTCGATGCACCACCGACAGAGAGATCATATTGTATGCCAGTAGTACGTAACTTATTTTCAATATATTATTATCGTCAACATTTTTATATTAAAAAGGCTATTTTAGATTAATTTAAAAATAGTTATTAGAAAGCTCACCAAATTTTTTAATAAATGAGATTGTAAAAATATATAATATTTATATGTTAATATTAATAAATATGTGTGTGCAATTTGAGAGTGATGAGAAAAAGAGAAAAGAAAGAGAAGAAAGAAGTAAGGAGTAAGGAGAAGGTGATGAAAGATTGATTAGTAGTTGGGTTGGAAAATTATATAGTGTGTTGGTTAAGTGTGGATTTTATTTGAAGCAAGAGAAAGAAAAAGAAGTGGCAACGAACATTAATGTAGGACACATACACATCACAAAAGACCCTTGTCATCCATTCTAATCTGTTTCTTCATCTGTCTCATTTCAAAGGGAAAATAAAAAAGGCCTTCTTCTAAGTTCCAAATCTTCAACCACTGAGAGAGAGACACCCCCTCCGACATTTTCTCTATTCTTCAAGCAAACTCCTTCGTCTCAGATCTCTTTCTCTCTCTCCCTCTCTAGGGTTTCCGTTTCTCACTCTGCTATTTATGATCACTCTCTGACGCGTTTCTCTCACCAAATCAGGTGCTTCTGTCTCTTCTCCTTCTCTGGTACGTTTCTGCGATTTCCAATCTTCGATTGCAATGCGCCTGCACCGTCGCTGATTCAGATCTTTTTTGCAGATTGGAAGGATTCGTGTGGTTGGAGATGGTGGTTTCAGGGCCAATCACGCCGGGGCAGGTGCGTTTCTGCGTGGTTACTGCTGTGATTCTTTGATTCGGTTGTTCGAATTTCGAAAGTGCTACTGCTCATTGGGTTTCACTTCTGAGTTCCGATTTTTTTATCTGCTTGCGTGTTCTGTCGTTTGCAATTTGCATCTGATCGTTAACTAGTTGAGGGTGGCTCAATTTGATGGGGTGAAAAGTCGAGGGAATTCGTTTTTTAAGTTGGAATGAACGCAATTGTGAGAGTTTAGTTGCTGAATCTGTTTTGTGATCTGAAGCAGTGTGTGTTAAGATAAGCCTTCCCATGTTTTGGGGAAAACCGTTTATCACTTTAACTTGAATGACAGCTTGTTTTTGTTTGAGTATGTTACGTGCGAGCCAACTGCTGTGCTGTTCACTCAATTTTGAGAATGTTGACGTGGGGTTTAAGAAAATGTAAATATACTTTCTGTTTGTTGAAGAATACGTTTGTGATTAGTGACTCATTTTTGTTAGATTGTACTGGGACAGACCACTTTTCCTGTTTTTTTATTATTTTCGTGAATTAAAATATTTATGCTAATTTTTGGGATGTCACTTTTCTGATGGAGCTTGGCTTTATGTCCTCAGGTGTCTTTCTTGCTGGGGGTTATTCCAGTTTTTGTTTCATGGATATATTCAGAGTACTTGGAGTACAAGAAAACACCATCTCCTCCCAAAGTGTAAGTTTCTTTCGCAGTCACACAACTGTTTGGGGTGTTAAAGTTCGTTGGTGGAATATACACACACACACACACAAGTTTCCTCTATTTGACCATTTCTTCTTGTAAATGAATGGACGTTGTTCTGGTGGGAGATCATGATGAAGAAGATAAAAGTAGATAGCTATGATGATATACATAGTGATGTAATCTGCATTGGTAAAGGGAAAATCTTTAAAATAGGTATTATGGGGGATCGATAGTTGTCCAGAAATCAACTTGCAGCATTTAATCATCGAATTTACGAAACCCCTCTTTACTTGCAGATCAGAAATTACACTGCGATCTTTATTATAAACATGTGGTTGTACAGAAAATCAGTGAACAGATACTTCATATTTATATATTTAATAAATAAATAGATGCTCTAAAGATTTGAACTGTTTGGACTTTGGATCCCACGTAGAGTTCGTGGTATATTCACGAATACTTAATGTCTCATATGGACATTAATTCAACTACTTGTGTTATGCTAACCAAATTGCTATTGAGAATTTGGTATTGGAAATTTCATTTTCAACGTAAACACCTACTAATGTGGATGGTATTTTTCCATCTGATTTTGATCTATTCTATGTTTTTATGTAAACAACTAAACTGGATATATCACTTTTTTGGTTGGCCAAAGACGTACTTTTATTTATCATGCTACTTTTAAAACTGAATTTCCTACATAAAATATTTTTACATGTGGAAAGCATAGTGTTATTTTATCTGCAATTATTTTCTGACTCTTAAATTTTCTGTGGAAAGCAGTCATTCAGATACTAGTCTGGAAGAGTTGGGGAAGGATGCAATTAAGGAAGATGATCGAGCAATTTTGCTGGAATCAGGGCTTACGAGATCAGCATCTACAAAATTCCATCCATCATCTGTCAAATTGAATTTGATTCGGTCATTTTCTATGATAAGCAATTTGATGGGGTTCTTTCTGTTTTCTACCTTTATCTTTAAAGATCCTTACCATTTTACTTGTCGTGTGTAGGTTTTTGACCTTGGATGATTCTTTCTTGTTAGAAAATCGAGCAACTTTGAGGGCAATGTATGTCATGTTTTTGTGACTGACGCAATATAATCTGTTCCACACTTCTGAATTCTGAAAATGTATTTATAACTTTTTTCAGGGCCGAATTCGGGCTGATTCTGTTTTATT
The DNA here is from genome assembly GCA_016859785.1 of Macrotyloma uniflorum. Taxonomy (NCBI): domain Eukaryota; kingdom Viridiplantae; phylum Streptophyta; class Magnoliopsida; order Fabales; family Fabaceae; genus Macrotyloma; species Macrotyloma uniflorum. Next base: position 513,339 of record BDMB01000038.1, read on the forward strand.
TCTACATATGTGATCGGACCAACATACTTGGAGATTCCACCAAGGTACTTGCATACTAATTATGTTTCCACTTGGTTTTGTGTGTGAGCTACAACTTGAACTTGTTTTGAAGTCATCTGCCTAAAGGAACCTTTTTTTCTTCTAAGACACCCTCAGTTTTTGTATTCTTCTTTATATTTATTTGCTTTTTAGTTTTGACAAATTTTTTTGTTTTAATGTTTCTATTTTTCATTTTAATATTTATAAGTAAATCATATCCCTCTTGAGATATGTGGCTATGAATGTTTGCAAACTAACTATATAAGTATATAAGCATGCTATCTTGTAAAATGTTTCACCTTTAGTGTAATTTTCTCTTTGGTATTTTTTTACATTAATCATGTCAGAATTTATGATTTCTTAGCTCAATACACTTTTACGTGGCAATTTTTATGCCTTATCATTGCTTTTCATCAGTTTGTTGAGATTTATTCCATGGTAGAGGCTTGACTTGGAAAGACATATCTTGTAACATGTTTTACTTGTAGCGTTTTACACTTAGCCTAATTCACAATTAATAACTTCATAGCCCAATGAACTTTTATGCAACAACTTTTGTTCAATCAATGCTATCTACCTGGTTAGATATGCACTGTACGCTGGGTTGATTTGGGAATGACTGTTTCTACTTTATCTGAAGATATGTGTTTTAATCTGCAGTAGTGGTCTATATATTTAAATCATTATATATTTATATGATTTTCAAACTTACCATTTGTAATAAATTCTTTTAATTGCTTGACAATCCTTTTTTTTTTTGACAGAACTATAGTCGGGATCTTTTCATCTTCCTCTACCTTCTTCTGATTATAGTTTCAGCTTTGAGTTCTTTGAAGAAACATAATGACACATCAACGTTTTCTGGAAAAAACATACTTTACCTTAATCGGCATCAAACAGAGGAGTGGAAAGGATGGATGCAGGTGAGCTCACCTTTTTATCTGATGTCAAAAACTTGTAAACAAAGATGCTATATTTTCTGCTTACCTATAAAAGATATTGTTTAAAGTATTTGCTTGACCCTTTCTTTTGTTTGATATTTATTTTGGAATAAAAATTGTTATACCTTCTGCAGTTGCCTACTTTTGTGAAAAAATGTTACAACAAAATTCTTATCCCAGTAGGTGAGATTGACTACATGAATTTGTACATCTTTTTGGCATAAAACCAAACGGATTTTCCACAATCCTAGTATCGTCTATTAATCTATGCTAGAATCATCTTTTCCAATTATTTCATTGCACAACTTTCAAACCAATGCCAAGAAGCAACTGTGAAAATTGAAGCTATTTGATGATGTGTGATTGTGATGGAAGATAAGGCTTGTTTGTAGTTATTGAAATGAAATTGAAGTTGATGTATCTCTATATAGTAGTATTTTTGTATATTGCTTTAAAATGTCATAAATCATTAGAAACTACTTTTTCAGTTTTGATTTTTTCTGTCACTTCTAAGTAATGATTCGTCTGTTCAAGCTTTTGTTCCATTTGTTCAGGTCCTCTTTTTAATGTATCATTATTTTGCTGCAACGGAGATCTACAACGCAATTCGTGTTTTCATTGCTGCATATGTTTGGATGACTGGATTTGGAAACTTCTCCTATTATTATGTCAGAAAAGATTTTAGCCTTGCACGTTTTTCTCAGGTAATAGAGTCCTTGAGCTTAATTACCATTTTTATTTTACTTGGTGTCTACCGTGTATCCTTTACATGTTAATCTTTTTGCTTATACAATATACCTAACTCAGTAAAATTCCATGCAGATGATGTGGCGGCTTAATTTTTTTGTGGCCTTCTGCTGTATTGTGCTTAATAATGACTATATGCTCTACTATATATGTCCAATGCACACGCTTTTCACTTTGATGGTGTATGGAGCATTGGGTATATATAATAAGTATAATGAAGTTCCCTCTGTTATAGCTGCAAAGATTCTGGCATGCTTTCTTGTGGTGATCTTGATTTGGGAAATCCCTGGATTTTTTGACATATTTTGGAGCCCATTTGCTTTCTTTTTGGGTGAGTAATATACATAATTTGCACTTCTCTGTTAGTAGTTCGACTTTTGGTTATGCTCATTTTGCTGTGACTCTTCTTTATCAAACACTTATATTTCTGAGCTTGCCATATGGATCCACTAGATCAACTCACGGCCTCCAACCAGTTTTATTCCCCCCTGACCCCTAAAAATTTTTGGGCCTTGAATTGAATGGTTATATTGTCCTTAAAATTGTGGAAGCTTGCCTCCTGTTAAGTGTAATTACAGTCAACAAGATTGTAAAGGGAAGGATGCCTAAACCTTGGTAGTTCTTACTAGGCACTATTTGTAGTCAATCTGGGACTTGGGTTTTTTCAAATAATAATGTTATTGTCAAAATGACTGTAATATATATTTATGTTGAAGATACTCTATCTCAGTATAATCTATTGATATGCTCGTTCTCTCTCTCTCTCTCTCTCTCCCTAAGTGGATGCTTATATATGTGGTCTGTTCACAATTTTCTAGTCGATTTTTTTATCTGCTGTTTACTGCAAATACATAATTGTAACTTTTACGTGGCAGGTTATACTGATCCTGCAAAGCCAGATCTCCCTCGAATGCATGAGTGGCATTTTAGATCTGGGCTTGATCGCTACATCTGGATAATTGGAATGATATATGCCTACTTTCATCCAAATGTAATTTTGAATACTAGCTTATGTGGTGGTCATTTTTGTTTACTTGCTGATAATTTTTGCTCTAGCTGTTTTAAATTTGAAATATTTTACCATCTCAGGTTGAGAAATGGATGGAAAAATTGGAAGAGAGTGAAACCAAGAGGAGAGTTACTATCAAAACTGGCATTGTTTCTGCTGCACTATTTGTGAGTTACATGTCCTACAATAAGATTAATTGATAAGATCATTCATGGTTTTCTCTTCTCCTTTTATGTTATTACTTCAATATTCTTTGATGTAGACCAAGAATGGTAAACAAGAACATCTCTTTTTCAATTATCTTTTCTAGGTTGGATACTTGTGGTATGAATACATATACAAGCTGGACAAGGTCTCTTACAACAAACTCCACCCTTACACCTCGTGGATTCCAATTACGTGAGTGTTATCTTTTTATTTTATTCCTTTTGCTGTTCTTCATGTTTTCTTTGTTTCATTCCTTTATGCTTGGAAGATAGAAATCCTAGAATAACAAATGGGATGTGATTAAATTTTTGTTTTCAGCTCCTTCTGTTGATCCTTTTACTTATTGTTATTTTCAGTGTATACATTTGCTTGAGGAATTTCAGTCAGCGGCTTCGTAATTTCTCTTTGACCCTCTTTGCGTATGTGTTCTTTACCTTTATTGAAATTCCGTGTTGATTGGTTTTGGCACATTTTCTTTTATTTGGTGACAGCTATCGATTTTTTTTATTTTTTTGTTTCTTAATTCCCCTGTTTTTGTATCAGGTGGCTTGGCAAGGTTACTTTGGAGACATACATTTCCCAGTTTCATATTTGGTTAAGGTGTGTGTGCATACTGAGCCCTTTTCCCTATGTTATTTTCTGTTACATTAAGTGAACTCCATAAAACTTTTATACAGTAATTAACATTTCTAAAAGAGTTATTCTGGTCTGAGGGATATGTGCTCAAATCCTTTTATGTTTTCAAATGAATGATGAATCAAATAACATTTATTTGCTTCATATTTTCATCACTGGAGATTTGAATTGGAAATATTATTTTATGTTTAGTGATGACCCAGCTCAATAACAATAATGCTTAGCTAATTTCATTAGATTCGTAGATTACGTCTTAGTCTCAGTGTCAGTCATGGTTTGAGGGACTGGAATTCACATGTATAGATGAATTTTTCAGCTTGGATATCTTTTTTTTTATTGCTATGTTTTGTTGAATCTTTATATCTTAGTATATTGGACCAAGAACACAGGAAAAGATTATAATGGAACGAAACTTGTCAACAAACTTCACCTCAGTAAGAGTGTACTTTGCATGCAGGTCTAACATGCCAAATGGACAGCCCAAGTGGCTTCTTTCTCTTATACCAGAGTATCCTATGCTCAATTTCATGCTTACAACTGCTATATACGTTTTTGTAAGGATCTTTCTTCTTTCCTTCTTTCATTTGTTTATTTTTCTTATTTGTGTTGAAGCCTCATGAAAGACATCATACTAATTACTATGTTGCACTTCTATCTTGACATGTTTTGCAGGTATCTCATCGACTTTTTGAATTAACAAATACACTTAAGACGGTGTTCGTACCTACAAAAGACAATCGGCGGCTGCTGCATAATTTTATTACTGGAATTGTCATTTGCCTTTCTCTGTATTGCATCTCACTTATTCTGCTTCTGATTCCTCATTCAACGGTAAGCCTCTTTTTGCTATGTAAAGGGATATTTCTTTGATACTTCATTGAGAATCTTGGGAAAGGATATTACATTATAATGTCTCGGTGCTCAGGTGCTCGGTCATGTTTGTTGCATAAAGCTTAAAAAATGAATTTCATGTGATGTTGGCTAATGTTTTGTTCAAAACAGGGGAGGCTGGATCAAAGATGCTTTCTCATTATCTTAAATTTATATAATAATCGGAAATTTCTTTGATACTGACAGGTTTAAAATTCAAGACACCAAAGAGAGATTCCGTAGACAGTTCCCTTTGAATTGGCTGTGCCGAAATGAAACTAGGAAATGTGGATTAAAATAAGGGGTACTTGGAAATGTGGGATCTCTCTTTTGGAGCAATGTTTCTATCGTTGTGGGAAGTAGTATCCTCAAAGAAGGCATCACATATAAAAGTTGAGTGTTGGTTTGCATCGGAGGTTGGCAGATGAAAGGGGGATTAACCCCGAAGGAATTTGAACCAATTTTCTATAAATTCATTTGTTCTCACACATAGGAGAAAAAGGTAGGATCGTGATACAAATCCGTCTTGGCTTCGAAGAAATTCAAGATTCATTTCATTACCTATTCCTGTTCAGTTTTCATTGTCATTTTTTGACTTGTTCGTCTGCGAAGGATAAGCAAAATATATGTATATTCTTTTTTACAATCTTATCAGAAAACGCGTTGTCCTACCCTTGTAACAATAGTTTTGTTTGATGGCTATAAGTGCAAGTATAGTGTTACCATTTTTTTTTGTTCATGGAGGTAGGAGTTATGGGAATTTTTTTTAATAAACCACCAATTTATAGTTCTCAAGTATTATCGATTCTCCTAAATAGTTTTAAAGTAATAACACAAGTATCTCTCAAGTATTAAATATCACCAATTTAGTTTCTCAGTTGATTTATTTTATAAACTTTCAGGGATCAAGTTGAACGGTTTTTAAATATTTGAGATGTTATTTAATATTTTATATAGAGAGAGGTGTTCGTGGTGTTGGTATGATTTTTTATTAAAAATATATTTAAATCAAATATAAAAATTTAACGTGATTCGATGGTTTGAAATGAAAAAAAAAAATATGAATAAATCTAAATTAATTTTAATGATTTAGATTAATTTTTGTGATTTTTAATTTTTAATTTTATTTTATTTTTTATTAAAGATAAATTTATTTTTAAAATTAAAATATAATTATAATAAATATATTATTTAAAAGTTAAAAAATATATTAAATAATAAATTAATAAAAACATAATCGTTATATATATATAATACTAATTTAGGAATGATTTTTTAAGAAAAAATAAAAAAATAACATAGATACAATACAAGTTTAGAAATAATTTTTATAAAAAAAATTAAAAAAATAATAATAATATTAAATTAGAATGAGTATAATTTATGTTGAAAGGTGAAATGATGTATTATTTTAGGTTAAAGTACTAAAATTTTTATTTATTTTTTATTGTTATTTATAATTTATTAATAAAATTTGATTTTATATTTAGAAACTTTATTATTATAAAAAAAATATTAACTCTATAAAAATATAAAAAATAAAATTAAAATGATTTTGATAAAAATAAAATTCTGAATTTCAAATTAAAATAGAAAAATAATAAAATATTTATCAAGTGGAAGTACAAAACTAAAATTAAGATATGAAAGTGGATATTGAAATATATAATAAGATAATTAATATAAAAATAAAATTAAGATATGAAAGATAAATAATGAATAATTAAAAAATAAATCAAATTAAGAAAAATTTACCATTTATAATGAAAAGAATGATTTAAATAGAATATGAGAAAGTATGGTGAAAATGAATTAGAATAAAAGTTAATAATATGATAGCGAAATCATAATAAGAAAAGTGACTTTATTGAGTAAAATGAAAGTTGTAATAAGAAATATTAGATTTTTTCTTGAAAATAAAATTTAAATTATAATTATATTTTAATAAAGTATTACGGTTCGATTTATATCCCTTTTGAAATGTTAAATTATAATCTAAACCAATTATTCGATTTAAAAAAAAATTAAAATAATTTAAAATTTTATAATTTTAATCTATTATCAATTTTTGAATCGATTTTTGATTATTTTTTTATCGGTTTAATAGTAATAATAGTAATAATGCAGTAAGGAAAAATAGTAATAATGGAGTAAGGAAATTGAAGGTTTATTTGATAATTTTATCTCATTTAAGCTTGGATGTCGTGATAGGTCTCATTTTATATTGTTGCTAATTAATTCGGATAATTATGGCACTTAGGTTATGTTTGGATTAAGGAGAAGAAAGTGGGAGAATGGAAAAAGAAAGAAAGGAGGGAAAAGTGTGTGGAAAGTTGGTTTGTTTGAATTAAGGGAAAGTATGTGGAAAGTAGGAAGAAAGTATATTGAAATTTGTAGTTAATATGATTGATGCGATAAAATAAAAAATATTTTATTAATGATTTAAAATGATTATTGAACAAATTACCCTTGGTTGTAAAATAAAGTTTTTTAAAATAAAATTAATGTTATTTAACATCAATTATTTTTTTTATAAGTAAATTTTTTTGAAAATATAATAATTTTTTGAAACAAATTTTTTATTTAAAAAATAATTTCGCGAAATTAAAATATTACTTAAATTAAAAAAAAATTAACTAAAAAAATTATGTAAATTTTGAAAAGTGAAATAAAAATAATATAATATTAAATAAGTCAATAAAAAAATTGCACAATTATAATAAAAGTTAGAACTAATATTACATATAATATGATAAGTCCAACTTATACATAAAAATCAAAGCTAATATTACAATTACATGAAAATTTAAACTCTAACTTTTACATGGAGATATTATAAATCCTAAATATACACTTAGAAATATTTATTGAAAGCCAACATCAAACATGACTTTTAGAAGATGGTTCAGTCTTAAATGGGAAGGCATCCCCAAAAGGCGTCTCATTTGAACTTCATTATTAGTCAATAACTCGTAACATTGAAGAGTCATTTGTTAATTTGGCAAATCCAATCTTATGAGCATGTCCCAAATGTCGCCTTCTAAATATTGGACGGTTGTAAATCTTTTTATCAACTCATTTCGTTCAGCCATGATTGTCACTTGTCTCTCAACATATCACATTGTCGTTGAGCCACTTCTGATAATTTTTGGCTTATCATATTCCCAAGACCGATTGCTTCAGCAACTTTGTCTAACCCTGTTGTCATCTTATCAAATTGAGCATCAATGAGGTTCATCATGGGTGCTTTTCTCTTTGTCCCTCTAGATGAAGAGGTCCCAGCAGATGAGATTGATTGAGATGCTCCGGGACTATATGAATCCACTTGTGCTGGAGAAGGAATAACATCGTCAAATGTTGGGATATATTGATTATGCACTTGCACTTCTTCAACATCATCATTCAAATCTACATGAAATTGTTGACGAGCCATTTCATGTCGAGCTTGTCTTGCAGTTACAACCATACTACCACTGGCTCGATCTGCACCCCATAATTCTTCTAATAAATCATAATGTCTGATTGGGTGAACACGCCACTTTGAAGCAGAAGGTTTAGCCTAGTCAAATGCACACATTCAATCATTTGTAATAAAAACATTTACACAAGCTAATATTAAAAGAAATTAATTTTTCATATTATCTTTATCAATTCTTCCAAAACTTCAGGTTCAGCTTCAAATTTTTTGGTGTTGTTGTTCCATGCAAACCCACTTAGTCCACTATATAGGCATGAACTTCTCGCCATTTGTCTTTTAGACTTTTTTGCCTATTTTTAATATTATTTTTTGTCAATCCAATCAATCCTGACTGCTGTAATGATTAGAGGATATCATTGTAGGCTTGTGTTGTCCATACACCATCAACCCTATTACCAGATCGTGCCTCATCAATCATTGCCGACAATAAACGAAAATCCATATCGTCAATCCATTTTACAAATTCTCTAATACATTGGCTACTTTCAACCATTTGTCCCTTTCCCCTATTCATAGTGAACCTGTACCAAATTTAAGTTACCTTACTTATGGAATATACATCGTCATCATCACACATATTAATTGATATTTAGAACTTCATAACTTAAATACAATAACAAAATAGTACCAAAAAGTCACAACATTAATCAAATATAACATTAAAATTGTCTGAAATTAAAATACAAATCATTGTCAAGTCATAAATTAATCGCCTTGATAATTAGCCCACATCTGATTTGCTATCATATCTCTAAAGTTTGCTCCTTGTCTATAATCATCTTCATAGATTTGTGATACGGATCTATCATCCTCTTGCTCCATTAACTCTCAATCCACATCATTTAAAAATGAATCATCATTATGAACACCATGAAGATAGTTGTGGAGAATGTAACATGCTAGGACTATATTCCTCATGGTTTGAAAACAATAATGAGGTTCGGTTCCACTTGCAATGATAGGGAATCTCTTTTTTAAAACTCCAAAAGTTCTCTCAATAACATTTCTCAACGATGAATGACGATGATTAAATAATTCACGTGCATTTTGTGGTCCTTTTTGGGAATACTCTTTTAAGTGGTACCTCACGCCATGGTACAGAGTAATGATTTGTCTTTTTAACATAAATCTTGCATCTCCCAAATAATATTTGTCTACACAAAATAGATTATATTACTATTGACAAATATAATTGGTCAATAATAATCCAAAATTCAATGTTTACAAATATAACTTATCACCTTCGGGTATGACTAATGGATCTTCTCTTGTAAGGGCATCCTTCAATATCCTAGAATTAGAGGTGGTTCCTTCCCATCCAGCTAGTACATAAGTGAACTTCATATCAAAATCGCAAGCTGCAAACACATTTTGTGTTGAATAATCTTTTCTACCACGGAAAAGAGGTTGATGTGTCCGACAAATCTTAACTCGAACATGAGTTTCATCAATGGCTCCCAAACAATTCTTTTAAATAATATGTATATTAAAACATAAAGTCATTATATTCCAAAATATACATGACTAAATGTGCACGTAAAAAACATACCTTAAAGTACGGATAAAATCTGTTATTATTCAACACTTGTGATTGCACCTCGCTTGTACATGGTTGAACTAATAACGCACTCTCTAATTCCATGATGGCGTTCAAAATATTGTGGAAATGACGACTAACAGTCTCTCCATATCGATAGAAGAAGAAAGAAATAGTTCGATTTTTAACATTATGCCTTAATATGTGTAAGAATTTAGCTACTTGTTCTTCTACTGTGGATCTGTAACCATATTTGACCATAGTTGTTACTCGTAATCAATGACATAAATTTATAAATGCCTGAGGTCCCATGCGTATAATATCGCGACACCTTTCCAAATGTACTAGATAAGACATCAACTCACACCTATGACGATCCTTTTCAGGACTATCTTCAACCATAGAACTACTCATTTGTAGTTATTGTTGAGCATGTCCAATAATATCATTATTTATAATAATGTTATCTGATTCTTCTTCTTCTAAATCCAATATCGAATTTTTTCCATCTTCCATGCTTCACCAGGAATTTTTTTCTAAATAAAAATATTTGATTATAATAAATATTCTTAAAATAATAATGCACAACATAAACCGTAAATATTAAAAAAAAATTTAACATAAATAAAATTCTTAATTATCAAATTAAACATAATCAAACTCATACATAATAAAACTCATATATATTTATTATTATTATTTTTTAAATTTAATTTAAACAAATAAAAAATATATAATTATAATTTAATAATTATATTATAAACAATTAGATTATACCAAATAAAATTATTAAAACTATATTAATTGATTCTAATTTTATACTGATTTAATTAATTTTAAATTAATAATATTATAATTATATATATATATTACATTTTATATATTTATAACCTATATAATATATATTTAAATTTATTTATAAATATTTTAATTAAATTATCAAATCAATTATATTATAATAATAATAATAATTTTATTTTAAATACGTAATTATATTTAAAAAATTAAAATAATATTTACTTTAAACTTTAAATTTAAAAAATTATCAATGGATAATTATGTAATTTAAAAAAAATCATATTTTCATATAAAAAATAATATATATATATATATAAAATATGAATATTAATTTTTTTATCAATATAAATTTTATTACATAAAAATTAAAAATTAAAATATTAAAATTTTAATTAACTATCATATAATTAATATAATTTTATTATATAAGAAAATTTGAAATAAATTATATAAATTTAATTTTAATTAAAAAAAACTATTTCAATAATAATTATTATTATTATTATATAAACACTATTTTTTATTTAGAATAATTTTAAATAATATCTATATATATAAAAAAATTATATATTTAACTTATTTTTAATTTAATTAATATACGTTTATAATATAAATTTTTAAAAATAATACACTTTATTAATATATTTCATTATTAATTAAAATTATTTTTTACATTACTATTTATATTATAAAATTATGATATTAAATAAATATATTAATTTATATTCAATATTAAATATTTTAAACAAAATTATTGAATAATATAACTTTATTTATTAAATAAATATATAAATAAACATAATCAAAATAATTTTTGTAATAAATAAATTTATTAAAATCTTATATTTTTTTTATTTTTAAAAATTTAATTATAATTTATAAATAATTTGTAGTAATTTATATTTTAAATATTAAACTTAACCATAATAATTTATTGTTAATAAAGTTTATTTTATTTTATATTATTTATTTTAAATTGATATATAAAATATATAATAATTAATATTAATATTAATATTTAACTTTTTATAATTTTTAAATGTGATTATTTATATTAATAATTTTATAATATAAAAATAAAATATAATTTTTTTATGAAATTTTCTTCTTCTCCAAGATGCCACATCCTGCAGGCACACATAGAGGCAAATGCAAATCAACCAAATCGAAAGGAAGTTATCTCTGTTGGGGCTATAGGATGAATTTGTATGGGTTATCTTCTTCCACAAATGGAGAGGCGAACCTCTTCCACAAAAAGAGAGGCGATTGCTTCTGTAGTTCAATTGAACTTATCAAAGTAAGATGGTTTGAAAGATTCTTTCAACCATTCAACACTGCCTTCCCCTGAGAACTATGGTCACAAGAAGCATGCGCCAAGGGTATTACGGGGAAAGCCAAAGAAGGTCGTGCACTTAAATGTTCTTTAATCAGTTCTTGAAACTCTTGACCATGAGACTTTTTTACAAAATTAATATTATTTTAATATAAAATTACAAAACTATATCCATATTCTCTTTATTTACAAGAATGATACCATTTACTATGTAGGATGAGAATTTAGTTACCAAAGAAACGAATTCTAAGTAATTTTTTTTTATTATAAAAATATATTTAATTTAAAATTAAATATTTTACTAAAAATAAAAATTTAATATTATAATAAATAATATATAATTAAATATTTTATTTAAATATATATATTTAAATATTATTTTAAAATAAAAATTATTATATTAATATATTATATATATTTATATATATTGGTATAGTATATAAAAATTAATATTAAATATTATTATAAAAAAAATTAATAATTAAATTTGAAATACAAATTTCATTAAAAACATTGATTAGAACATTATACATTGAAAAAAATATCTAATTAACATAAATTAATGACATAAAATAGATGCATGAACAATGTTGGGACATGTTTTCTTAGTATAACCAGGGGTGTGACAATAAGAACAATTTTTTACACGATCATGTTGTTCTCTAATGTTCATCTCTGATCTTATTCGATTTGATTTGAGTCGTCCCTTTGAAGTTCTTTTCAATTCCGAGTTTGGGCACAAAGTTGGACCTATGTAAGTTGGCCAATAATCCTCATGTTTGAGTTATCCAAATTGTCCTTCATAAACCTTAGAAACTTGTTGTAATGTATACACTGGAGCGATATACATGTTAAAGTCATAGAGTGCATGTTTGCACGCAGCAAGCATATGTGAACATGACATGTGAATTTTTTGAAACTTTCCACAGTCACACCACATCTCATCCAACCTAATTGTAAATCTCCCTACCAATCGGACTTCTCGTGGATGTTCTATCTCCTCCACTATAAATCTTGTACTTGATTTGTCAAAGTTGATGACTCTATGGGTGCATCTTGTAATGTTTTTGAAACGACTTCGGAGTATATATGACCAACTATAATCATGGCATCTACCTCTCTGTCTCTTTCTGTGAAAATTTTGTTGCAACAGCGGGTGTATGTTGCCATAACCATAGAGCAAATTGGGAGGTTTCTTGTTTTCTTTAAGATGAAATTAATTGACTCCGCTAAATTTGTTGTCATGTGTCCCCACCGTCTTCCGTTGGCCTATGCAAGTATCCATTTGTTCCTCATAATCTCGTCTAATCATTGTGCTGCTTCTAGATTATTATTTCTTACTATGTTGTAATAGTAAAAAAATCTAGTCTCAGTCACGCCATATGCTACAAAAAATTTTAAAAGTGTAATGAGTATAAGTAACTAGCAAAGTGTAGAAAGTATTAATAAATAAATCAAATATTGATGATATTAAAGACTTAAAAATAAAGAATTACTCATATTGACGACATCCTTCTTTAGTGCAACATTTTTTAAACGTCGCATGAAGTTTTGTGCAATATGTCTAATGCAATACACATGCACATAATTATTTTCTGTCCAACCACTTCCATGTCTACAATATGCACTTCTTATGGCCTCGTGACGATCTGAAATGAGACATAATCCCTCTTGTGGTGTTACGTACCTTTGTAAGTTTCTTAAAAAAAAGAACCATGCATCACTAGTTTCACCTTCTACAATAGCAAAAGCATTTGGAATTATGTTGTTATGCCCGTCTTGTGCAACTGCCACCAATAAGGTCCCTTTGTACTTCCCATATAAAAATGTTCCATCCATTTGAACAATAGGCTTGTAGTGACGAAAACCATCAATACATGGTTTGAATGTCCAAAATACCCTCTTAAAGAAAATATAATTCTCGTCCACCAACTCACCTTGATACGTGTGTTGTGTATTCATCTTCCAAATGAAGCCGGGAACATAGAATTCCATTGCTTGCAATAGAGAAAGTAACTTATAGTATGAATCTTCCCAATTGCCGTAAATGTTTTCAACTGCAAATTGTTTGGTCAGCCAGCCCTTTCGATAACTGATGGTATAACCCATAATTGACTTAATGTGTCCTATGATAGTAGAAATGGGCGCTGAAGGATCAGCCTCAACAATATCACGAATTGTGTGGGAAATCATTCGTAATCGCAACTTATTATGATCTTGTGAAATGAGAGGTGAAAGACAAGTGTGTTGCCCTTCCAACTTCATTATTTCCCAATATTGCGCTTTGGTGCGTAATATTGCTCGACATCTCCAATCACAATTGTCATCAACACATTGCACGACAAACTTATCTGGGCTTGATAACTTGACCTTGCAAGTGTAATGGTTTAGGATATGAAATCGATTAATAGTGTCTTGCACTTGTTGTTTTGTGGTAAACCGCTGGCCAACAAATAGTGTTCTAGGTGGATAAACTACTGTTTCTCGATCTAAGACATGACCAAACTCTAAGTCATCTGGTTGAATGTGAGTTGGGAAGTTAAAAAAATGTTGTAGTTAGTTGTATGGTATGTTTGGTTGTGGCGAAGGAATATTTGAAAGTGGATGCACTTTTTTGTCTTCTTCATCATTTTCATCATCTTCATTTTGGTTAAGGGCTTCATCTTCATCCTCACTAAAAGACACCAATTTGGCTGATGTTGAGTTGAAGGTGACTCCTTCAATAGGACAATTGTTCATGGCACCATCATAGTAAACAATGACATATATAGAACCCATTTCTCTGAAAATTATAAAGGTAGAAAGATATTTGAAGCAAGGTAGTCAGAATCAAGATTTAAATCGTAAGATCGTTCGATTTTATGATTTCTTTAGAGTTTTCGTATTTACATACCAAAAAGATCGGATTTTTCTTCAGATCGTGTAGGATCGTCGGGAAAAATCGTAAATCACTGCAAAACGACGATATTTGGAATTGAACTGTCACGTACATAATTTTCTCTGTCACACTATGCGCAATGCCCAAAAAGACGTTATGCGATGGGACGGAGCGGACGGTGTACAACGCACGGGATGCCATAAGATGTTTGCAAAGATGTAAAGTTTCAAACTTTTTTAGGTTTAGAGTTTTTTCATTCTTTTCTAATCTCACTTAATCTGACGGTATACATTGTATTTAATCTTACGATATACATTGTATTATATACTTCAACAGTCTCTCTTTAAAATCTAATTAAACAAAATAAAAATTAAAATTAAAAACTTCTCTATTTTTTTAAAAAAATTATAGTTTTTCTTGTTCTCTAAAAGTTTCTCCATTTCCCAATACCCAATATCTTCATTCCTCTTAATTATCTGTCTGCTATTTAATTTAATTTTTCAAGTTTTAATTTATTATTGATATTTATTTCTTTAAGTACCACACAGTGCCACTAATACAAGTTCACTTTTTATCCTTCTCCATTCTATTTTTCTCCCCTCCTCTTTATCTTTACCACACAATTACATGATATATACATGAATTTTATAAATTTGTAAAATCTTACGATTCGTATTACGATCTTCCGATTTACTATTTATATTTTCTTTTCCAATCTTGAATAAGATCTCGATTTTAACTACCTTGATTTGAAGAGTGAAAATAACAAACAACCAAAGAAGGAGAATGTGAGTGATAATGATAATATGTAAAATGAACAAGTATTTATTATGGTAAGCAAAGAAGCAATAATGATGACTTCTGAATAGCACGTAAAACGAGTGAGTATGACTTGTCAGGCACACTTCACTTCACCACCACCATGTTTTTTCTTCTCCCAACAAAAAAAGATGTCTTCTGATGAGCACGTAAAACGAGTGGGTGTGACTTGTCAGGCACACTTCACCACCATCATGCTTTCTCTTCTCCCAACAAAAAAAGATGTCTTCTAATGAACACGTAAAACAAGTGAGTGTGACTTGTCAAGCACACTTCACCACCACCATGCTTTCTCTCCTCCCAACAAAAAAAGATGTCTTCTGAGGAGCATGTAAAATGAGTGTGATTTGTCAGGCACACTTCACCACCACTATGTTTTCTCTCCTCCCAACAAAAAAAGATGTCTTCTGAGGAGCACGTAAAACAAGTGAGTGTGACTTGTCAGACACTTCACCACCACCATGCTTTCTCTTCTCCCAACAAAAAAGATGCCTTCTGAGGAGCATGTAAAATGAGTGAGTGTGACTTGTCAGACACACTTCA
Organism: Macrotyloma uniflorum; assembly: GCA_016859785.1. NCBI lineage: Eukaryota > Viridiplantae > Streptophyta > Magnoliopsida > Fabales > Fabaceae > Macrotyloma > Macrotyloma uniflorum. Next base: position 529,174 of record BDMB01000038.1, read on the forward strand.
CCACCACCATGTTTTCTCTCCTCCCAACAAAAATAGATGCCTTTTGAGGAGCACATAAAACGAGTGAGTGTGACTTGTCATGCACACTTCACCACCACCATGTTAAGGTTTCCTATAAATACACATGGTATGACTTTGTTAATTTACATCTTACCATTCTCACTTACATCCAAATGTGTATTTATTTACATCTTATCAGTCAGCCAAAATGTTATTGTCAAAGCAAAATGAACATAGATCTAACTTCATTGGTAGGATGGTAAGTTTAATATATCATCCATATTTATTTATACTATATTTGTATATGAATACATGTTGTGCCTAATTCATTAATAATTGCAGGAGACTGAAAATATTATATCATCATATTGTCATTCAATGCTAGAACCTCACCCTCTAATTGTCCATTGCTAGAACAAGTAGGCTTTGCTCCAGTAGTAAAGTTAAGACATCTAAAGGTTGATCATGCTTTGATAACAGCTTTGGTAGAAAGGTTGGAGACCTGAAACTCACATTCCATTTTCCTATAGGAGAGTGCACCATAACGTTATATTGCACTTCAACTCGGGTTAAGAGTTTATGGATTACCAGTCATTGGCCTAATAATGTTAGATTGGGAAGAAATGTGTGAAACATATCTGGGCATTGTGCCAGTCAAAGAAGAGTCACTAATTGGCTCTATGATCAAGTTAAAATGGTTTAGGGAAAATATTTCACAGCTCCCAGAAGAACCATTTGAGGAACAACTTCATGCTCATTGTAGGGCATATATATTAGGTTTAATTGGAGGTATTTTTATGCCTGACAAAACAGGCAACAAAGTTCATCTTATGTATTTAATTTTATTAACTAATCTTAGACGTTCCAGGCTCTATAGCTGGGGGTCTACTTGTTTAGTTGTGTTGTACAAGGAAATACGTAGAGCAACATATGTAAGGGTCAAAATAATGGATGGTTGTGCATCACTTTTACAATCTTGGGCATGACATCGCATGCCATATATTGCTCCAATTTCTAGTCTTCCACCAACATACCCATTGGTTTGTAAATGGAGCGGAGGTAGAGTGCTAAGCTTTAGAAATGTCCCTCACAATAATGTTGTGGGGTATAGAACTATGTTTGATCACATTCAAGCTGATCAGGTATATCTTCTTCACAAAAATTCATTTCTTATTTGGTTTTATTTTTAATAACAAAAGTAATTTTTTGGTGGAAGTTTTTATGGGCCTCATATAAGGAATTGCAAAGATCAATCCCAGTCCAAGCATACAACGATGCCCAATTGTGGACTACATGTACAACCACCATTTGTTTTGCTATTGTTGAATGGCACAAATTTGATAGAGTGAAGTTACAATTCGGTTTGTTACAAGAAATTCCTTCTCCACCAAATAATTTGGAAGACTTACACAAAATTGACATGAGGGGAAGACATGACAAAAATTGGGTTACAAAACATGCTCATTGGATCAACATATGGAACAATAGACATGAGTTAACATTAGTGGGTCATCCAATGCAAGACCCATTATTTCATACAAGAGAATACATACAATGGTACATTACCAATTTTATCATTTTTCTATCTGTACCACAATTACTCGAAGATCCAAGAGCCCAACAACAACCAAGGACTAGAGCCACTTTTGAAACCAATACAACTTCCACACCATCATATGACCATCCTCAACAACATGTTTCCTTACCTCCGCAATATGTGACACCAGAACCAAATACAATTGATAGAGAAAATTCTTTTGTATCAACTTTAGAGGATATCTTCTCAAACTTATTTGGAGTAAATTTTTCAACTCCAGCTTCAGCACATACTTACATGAATTCTCTTTACCAATCAGATTATGCTAACCAACCGGGTAGTTCCTCAATTGCATTTCAAAATCCAGGGGTTCATGAAGAAGAAAATCCTTCACAGATTCCTCTTGAAATTTAAGAACATCAACCACAACGACGAAATAAAACACGTAACAGACGTCATCCTCGTTGTGGAACTGGACACCATTATGGAGATTAAAATTTCGTCAATGTCAATGTTTGTATTTCTTAATCTTTATGATTGTGTTTAACAATCTTTTTATTGTACTAACTATGTTTGTATTTATTAATCTTTTTAGTATATCATTGTGAATGTTTATATTAAAATTTATTATTTAATATTAATTTTTAAATACTATACTAATATATATATATATATATATATAATATAATAAAAATTTATTATTTAATGTAATAATTTTTATTTTAAAAAAAATTAAATATATATTAAATAAAATATTTAATTATATATATTATTTTATTATAATATTAATTTTTTATTTTTAATAAAATATTTAATTTTAAATTAAATCTATTTTTATATTAAAAAAATTAGTTAGAATTCAGTTTACTAAGAACTGAATTCTATGTTATATATAATAAATCAAACATTACATTGAAAGCTATATTTCGTTTTCTGATAATCGAATTTTCATTATGGACAGTAAATGGTATCATTCTTGTAAATAAAGAGAATATAGATATAATTTTATAATTTTATATTAAAATAATATTAATTTTGTAATAAAATCTCACCATGAAGTTCATATTCATGTGAAAAAATAAAATAAAAATGATTTTAAATTATCTTAATTTACCTCTAAAGTGTATATTTATATTTGATTTGATATGATTAGAATATGTAACTATCATATATTCTGAAAAAGTTAAACAATTAAAGTACAAGTTAATTATTTATTGATTTGGAATCTTCCACAGTATCATCACTTGTAATGATACACAATTGGTAATTAAGCCACTAAAAGAACTATGCTGATAATTAAGTGTCAAATAAATTTTTTACACATATAAAAATTACAAAAATAATAATTATGAGAGGATTAAAATCACAATTAAATAAAATCAAAATAATATAAATAGATGAATTATTTCGTATTTTTTTCGTATAAAATAACATTATAATCAATTCAATGATAAGAAAACACCATTTTTTTTAGTTTAACGTTTATGTTTCTCAAAGATACATTAAACTTTTGAATAAGTTTAACATATACGCATATGAATATAAAATAATATAATAACAAACTGACTTGGATAACATCTTACATATCAAAAAACGATGTTGCGTAAATACCGAAACAATAAGTAAAAAAGTATACTCAAGTATTCCTCCAAAATTCATCTAAAAAGCTTTTGTCTCCGACTTAGTGATGAAGCAGACCTAACCAAATCAAGTTTTTAACAAGCTATCATCCAAGTTGATCTATATATTGAATCTTGAACAATATTGACAAAGGAATCTATTGACTTCAAACTTTAGATTACAACCTCTATTTTTATTATAGTTAAAGAGTTTTTTTACTTGATTCTACTAACATTTATTTATTATCACTTTACTATTTCATTTAAAAGCATATTGTACTCTTTCTTACTATTGGTTTTTTATTTCTAAGGAGGGTTTTGGTCGAGAAGATTTTAACGAGACAATAGTGCAAAATAAACAATTTCTTCTCACACAATCTTTCAATATGATCTTTTAAATGATATGTGATTATTTAAGATTTAAAAACTAAGTTAGATACCTTAAACAATGTGTGTAAACCCCATCTTTCCACATGATCCTTTAAATGATGTATGGTCATTCAAGATTTACATATTAGGCTAGATCCCTTAAATGTTATGTGATCATTCAAGATTTAAATATCAAGGTAGATCCCTTAAACGATATCTCATCAACCAAATTTTTTCATATAATCTTTTAAACGATGTGTGATCAAACCAATCTTTCCACATGATTCCTTAAATAAGGTGTGATGATTCAAGATATAAAGATAAGTTCACTCTAAGAAGATTATAAGTTCAATTGTGAACAACGTAAAGAAAATAAGCATCCCAAACAAACTTCGTCCCAATAGACTTGACCACCTCCAAATTATCTCTAACTTGAGCATCATGAGCACCATTATCAAATCAAAATTGTCTCGATTCAACCTCTATTGCCTCTCTTTGTTAGGCCTTCCCACACTTCCTCTTTAGATTCAATGTAGTCTACATTCATTCAACCCTCTAGTGATGGCACTTTCAAGTTAAAACTCCTCTTGTCACTTCCTTCAATCGTCGAGCGACCTCTTTCCTCGAAATAACCATATGCCTTTTTGTAAACATAAATGAGATAAATCAACATGTCAATAATGTTCTCCATCACTCTGAAAAAAAAATGTATACTTTCAAATCTATAGTCCGATATTCTAAATTTAACAAAGTCGCAAAAATAATCTCGAGTTGTTTAAGTCTAATACAAATCTCAACCTTATTAGGGTTTATGTTAGTTAATTGTTTGGCAAGATAGAAATTTGGGTTAGTGGTCCAACATAGTAGAAAACCCTCTAGAAGAGTTGGATTATGCTCAAGAGCTCAAACTTTTACTATCTTTCCTTTAACAAAATTTGTACATTGATTAGAATTTCCTCATCCATTCACTCCACTCACTAATGACCATGACATTCTCTTCAATTTCTTAAATTAAAAAAAATTAAGAACATATCGGTAGTTGGTACAATGCCAAAGTGAGAACAAAGTATGTGGAAAGCTTGGATAATATCCGACTATTCGACTATAGTTGTATTGATTCATCATTGTAAAACCTCTTTTTCAAAAGGATCCAATGAGAGGAAAAAGACCCAACTTCGACAAGACAGTCTTAGAAAAAGAAAAACACACCCCATGATTAGTTTGCTATTTTTTTCATATCAACTCATCCGTGTTAGAAGCCTCCAATATTATACATCTTTTTCATTTCCAAAACAACTTAATAATAAAAATATTCTTAAACTGCCTAAGGATTTTTAATCATGTGAAACAAGGAGTTTCATGAATAAGCTTTAGTGCCTAGGGATACAACTCAGCACATATCATGATTAAGAGAAGTGATTTTTTTTTTCATAAAAAATACAAATAACAAGGTGAAGAAAACTTTGATACGAACACACACCAAAAACACCCAAACTTCACTAAAACACAAATAAGTGTTAAACCCTACAAACTAAGAACGATAAATATTACTTCTAGTCTTAGGTATTCAAGATTCAAAGATAGGGTAACAATTACCAAAAATAGAAGCAACAACCTCAATGATGGTATAAAATGACAAAACATTTTAATAATGGTGAAAACCCAAACATTCTAAAATGCAATAATTGAATAAAAGGTACGCGACATTGAACATGTATCACCAAGCATTTATTCTTTGGCACATGGTATAATGATGCAATGTGCATTAAATGATCTATCACAAAGAAGGTTCTAAACCTAACACTCAAACTTATTTAGACTTCTTTGTAGTTCGAGATCTTCTAATAAAAACTTCTTTGATCTTAATGTCTTTTATTCTAGTCTAAAGGGTTATGGGTCATCTTAGTCAATACCAATATTGTAGGTCAACCAATATTTCTCTAGTCTCCACGTCTTCTAACTCAAAATTGGGGAGTAATAAATTGTTTGGATCTGAAACAACTACACAATTTAAGTTGTGAAAATGTCTGAATTTTAGATTTTAATAAAATAAGATCCTACTTACCTAAAATTATAAAAATTATAAGATTATCTTAAAAATCTATATAATAAAGCCTTTGATCCCAAATAAGATTTTAACATGATACATAATAATTATATTTTAATATTTTTATTGGAACAAACACCTATCTTTTTTTTTCTTCTTCTTTTGTCAATTTTTTCTTTTAGAAATTTCATACCCCCACTATTCCTCCTGTAATTTATAATAATTTATAATGTAACCTCTATAAATTTCACCACCCATAATTTTACCTCTATAACATCATTTATGGCCTTACATTCTTTCCATTCACTACTCTAATATTGTTTAAATAAGATTCCATAAATTTTTACCCAAATAAATTTAAATGTGATTCTTCGTAATCTCACTATATTATCTTGCCGAAAAATATTTAATATAGCTATACATAGATGTTTTAGATCCAATTTACACAACCAAATAATTTTTTTTAAAGTATCAAATGTTTAATTTCACAAAGATTGTTTTATTTTTATTATAGGTCTTTTAATATGCAGTACATGTTTATGTAATGTTTTGAGTTGGGCTGGACTTGAAAAATAAACCTTAGGCCCAATATTTTAAGAATGGAGGGAGAAGTATTTAACCTACAATTTTCCCTAATCGCTCTTATTTTCCTCAATTTCAGAATATTCACTCCCTCACTTTCTCTATGTGCTTATCAAATCTCTCTCAATCCTCTTAACTAATTTTCTCAAAATTCTTCTTCATTTTTCATCCACTTTGGAATCCAAGGTCACCGGAGGCAAGATCATAAGCAGGAGAAAGTGTTGCACAAACTTTAATCTTGCAATTAGATCCTTGAAATAACTCTTAGCTGCTGGAATTCAATTGGAGATTATGTTAGAGTCAAATAAGTATCAGTGAAATGTTATATAACATGGTCTAGTGTATATGGAATTATCGAGACATATGGTAAAGGAGGTATTCAGACTTCAAATGTTACCATGGTCAGGAGGGCGATGGTATAATATGGTGTAAGGTCGATGAGGATTCCACTTGTACTATGCAGGAGTGATTGTTGTCATCGTTAGGTATGTGGGAATTACCTTGTCATGTGGCACCAAAGTGGGATAGACAAGCGTCCAAGGTGAAAAAGACTCAGCATGGACAAGGTCTATGACCCAGTGACCAATAAAATGATAGGTGTTAGCCTCTATGGTCAAGGATTTTGTATGTTTGATCCGGATGAGTTTGTCTAGTAAATAAGATATTTGTAGATCTTAGAATGTGGAAATATTGTATTGTGAAAATGATTGAGTGAACTAATTGAATGTGATGATTTAAACTCTTAACTATATTTGAGTTATTTTGGATTGTTTTAAATATGAGTTTAATCCTATTTATTTTAGCTTACCCTTGTGTTGTTTGTTTTTTTGTGAATTTTCTAGTACTATTATAATCATGTTTTGATATGGGAGTAGATATTATTGTAAATAACTCTCTTAGGTGATTATGACAATAATAAATGAGAATTATACACTTTTTTCTAATTTTGATGAATAAATATAAATGTTGTAAATGTTACATAGAACTATGACATTTTCTTTTGTAATGATTTACTTTCCACTCAAACCTGTGCTATGTTCGATAAACTCATACATATTTTTATTACATTTATACAAAATAGTATGTTTAAGTTTAATTGCTATAGAGATATTATTTTTTGATTCGTTATACATTAAACCTAATAATAACGATTATATCTAATTGTTTTTACTATGAATAAATAAAGATAAAAAAAAATATAAAAAATAAAAAATATATTAAAATCTTTAAAAAAATAAATTTTAAGAAAAAAATATAAAGACACAAATTTTTAATATATGTAAAAATAAGATATTATTCTGGTTGAATTAAATATATATATATATAAATTAATTTTCTCTTTATATTAATAACTTTTTTAAATTAAATTTTAAATAATAATAATAATTATAAATTAAGTTAAAAATTAAAATATATTAATAGATTGACTTATTTATGTTAATTTTTATATTTTAACAATATAATTAATATTTAAATAATTTTATATGTATGAAAGGTTATTATTATAATTATAAAAAAAAAATTTCATTGAGATAAAATAAATTTTTGATATGTTTAACTTATTATATTATTAAGGTGACATAAATATTTTAGAATATAAATAATATATTTAATTAATTATGTTATAAATATTGTAAGATGTTAATATTTAAGGTTGTTCATTATTTTGAATAACCTGATTATTTAATCCAATTTAATATATTAAAATGAATTACGTTGTATTTCTTTATAATTGAGTCAAATTGATTCAATACAATCTTGCTTAATTATTTACAAATTTGAATAATGAGTTTTGAATATTATTTTTAAATTAAATAATAATAATAATAATAATAAAACTATTGTTTAATTTATTTAATTATTTTATTCTTTAAATATATATTAAATTATTAAATTATATAAATATTAAATAATAGAGTTTATTTTACAAATTTCTAAAAAAATAAATTAAAATTAAAATTAAAAAAATATTTTTGAAAACCTTACGATCCAATTGATTTAACCAACTTAACCCAATTAAAAGCAAGTTGAGTTGGATACTATTGGATCTAATAAAAAACTTGTAAAAATTTAACCTAAATCGTGTACACCTTTGTTAACATCTTCTCTATAAACAAATAATTGATTTTTGAGTTCAAAATTTATTTTCAGATACCAATTTTTTTAATGATTTTTTAATATTTTTCATAATAAAATATTAGTAATTTTTGTTTCCTTTTTTATCATAATACTTCTTATTTCATATCTTTAAAATAATTTCATATTATTTTTTTCCTCTACAATTTATAATATTTTTAGATTCTCATTAATAACAAGCTAGATAAAAAATCTATTTAGATTAAGATTTGTATCATGTTTAATTAAAAATAAGTTTTTATTAAATTGTATGCTAATATCGTCATTCATTTAAGTTTATATATATATATATATATATATATATATATATTTTGTTATTAGTATAGACTTAAAATGATTTTAAAAAAATATAATTAAAATTTAGAACGATAAAAATAAAATGATTTTTTTTTCCGAGTCGTACTTAATATTTTAAAATTTTTCTTAAAACACAATATTTTACCCACATATAAATTTATATATTGAATAAACTAAAAGAACTATTACTTACATGATTTTTTATTATAAAATTTGTAATTAATATTTATATAATATATATTATATATAATAATATAAACATTATTATTCTATAATATAAAATTATATAAAATATAAAACTTAACCAACTTTATTTTAAAGTTTAAAACCTAGTTTTCTTAATTAAAAAAGCCCAGAAAAGTTTAAATTTAACTTTTTTTTAATAAACAACTTAAGGTGATGAAGCATACCATAAAAACATATCATAAACTCCGATCACGTGACCTATTTCTAATCCTATTTTTTTAAGTATTTATTATTTAACATTTATATGATAACAAATCCAAGTTATAACTATTTCACCTTTCTAAATTACGATTAAAATAAAATTATAATACTTTACAGAAAGATAAAAAAAAATTATAAAATTCGTATAACTATATATAATACATCTTTCATAAACAAATAAATAATTACTGGTAATTTTGTAATACTATATAAGACATTCATTTTACAAATACTTGTATTTTTCAATAAAAATCAATATATAGATTTCAAGTCAAATCCATCACACATAATTCTCTAAAAAATTCACAGTATCGGTTTGCATGTCAGGATACAATTATAATACAATAAAGACATAATATAATCATAATAAGGATAACCTAATAAACAAGATCAAATTTAAATATAAATTAATCAAAATATCTCAATCATATCCAATAATTCAATTCATCATCAAATTTATAGAATTCACATAATCAAAATCACAGTCCAAATATTTCTCATATTCAGATATTTACAAACATCTAATGTATTAGATAGAATAATCCAGATAATCATATGAAATTTTTTACCTCAAAGGCTAACACCTGTCATTCTTAACAGTCACCTAGCAATAGAACTTGTCCATTCTGAGTCTTTTTCACCTTGGACCTCTATCTATCCCCATTCTGGTGTCAAATGATAGGGTGATTTCCAAGCACCTATCAAATGACAAGGTGATTCCAAGTACCTATCAAATGACAACAACTACTCTTGAATAGTGCAAGTGGAACTTCTATCGACCTCACACCACATGGTACCTCTATCCTCTTGACTAGGGCACCATTTGAAGTCTAGATACTTACTTTACTGTAGGTCTCGATAATTTCATATACACTAAAGTTATGTCATATAGTACCCCACTGATAGTTATTTGACTCAACCACAACCATCACAATTATTTTATAGCATCAAGGTGAATACAGATTCTCACTCCACTAGTTTATCTCAACCATTGCGCATCAATTTCCTCAAACATTTCATTCTCATTAAGTATTCACATGTATCACATTCATTCACAAGGGTACCTAACAACATTTCCTCATTTCCAACAATCTCAATTTAATATATACATTTGCATCCAATTCTCATACTACACATAATCCAAAATATCCATTATTTCCAACAATCTTTATAACTTTATTCGGAAACAACATCATAATCATTTATACAATATAATCCCACATTAGTAACAATCTTGATTCCAAGTAAACATTATTTATCTATCACTTCATAATTTCACAATATCTTATACAAATTAATGATAAGCATACATTAACTAATTTCTTTCAACATACATCATATTAATGGGTTTCTATCATCTCTTACTTATTTAGATAAATAGTTTCATTTTAGAACTTAACAAACTTCTCAAAACATAAATATTTTCTCTCAAGCGACACATTTCTCGCTCAAACAAAAATGAACCCTAGAGCACATTCAAGTCTAAAGCATTTTGCCTCAAGCGAAACCCTTTTCGCTCAAGCAAAACCCTTTTCGCTCAAGCGAAACCCTTTTCGCTCAAGCGAAACCCTTTTTTGCTTAAGTGAAAATGCACCCGAGAGCAATACCCAAATCTGGGCACTTTCGCTCAAGTGAAGGGTGCCTTGCTTGAGCCAAAATGTACCTAAGAGTAACTCTAGAGCTAGTCGCTTGAGCAAAAATCATTCACTCGAGCGAAAATCTTGCGACGCAAGCAACCTCAAGAACCAAGATTAAAACTTAATGTCAAATAAAATCAAGTAATTATAAGGTTCCTAAACATGTTTCATACAATTTCCACCGATCATTCATTTCAATTCAACATATACACGACATATTAATTTATCCCTAAATTAAAGAAATTTCTTCTAATTAGCTTCTCTTACCTTCAATTCAACAAAATCTTGTGAATCCAAAATAATTTCAGGTGCTTAAAAGTTATTCCAAGGATTTAAAAACATAAAACACCCTAATTATCACCATTACCTTGCAAGAATTGTCCAAGATTCCCTAATTTTTCCAAATTAACTCCTAATTAAGAACCCTAACATTTTTGGGTTGGAAGAACTTATCTAAGTGTAGGATTAACTGATGCACAACATTCCCCCTCTTGCAATCTTTCTTTCGGTATCCTCAAATTCCAAAACAAATGAAAAATGAAGAAAATTTAGGAAAAAGATTGAGGGGATTAGGAGAGATTAGGGAGCACATAGAGAGAGTGAAGGAGCTTAGAAATCTGAAAAGTGGTAAAATGAAGAAATTAGAAAAAATTAATTCAAGTATTCTTCTTCTCTTCCCTAAACTATTGGGTTTAAGGTCCAATCAAAAGTTCGACCCATCCTAAGACATTACATGTATTACTAACAAGATAATTTGTTCTAAAATTTGAAATTATTTCTTTAATTTTTTAAAATATGTACATATATTTTCGGAAAGACAAAATAGATTTAATGTAAGGACCTAGTGTGAGATAGTTCTAGTGAGACAATGAGTTAAGTGGTGAAGGGTGAAAATGTTTGGTAAAGTTTTAAAAAGGATTATAAATAGAAAAACAAAACCTTTCAACCTTCATTATTTCAAATCCACTATCTCTCTAAAACTCTTTTCTCTCCACTCTCTCTACCTTCTCCCTAACTTATCTCCCCCCTCCTTCATCCATTTCAAGATCCGAAGGTACCAAATCGAAACTTGTGAAGAGTAGATCACATCTAACCGATTTAAATTTTGATTTGGGTAAGTTTTCTTTGCTCCAAAACCCCTACCTCCAAACTTTTTTGCCATTGCATGTGGACCTTGCTCCCCTTACATGTGACTCTTTTCTCATCGATATGACTCTATGCTACCTTAGGTTCTTAGTGGTGTGTTTGGATTGTGAAACAGATGCTTGGATAGCTAGTTAGAGCACCTGAAACTTTGCCTTGTGGAGTTGAAAAAGAGCAATTTTTGGGAATCAAAATAGGTAAGGGAAGCTAGTTATGCTTTTAGAAATTGGTACGAATTGTGGATTGATAATTAGATTTGGATAGAAAATTTTAATTTATATTCTGATCTTACTCAACTGTTAGGGTGTTGGAATCTGTTGGGCAAGTATGCAAATTGAGGGTTTTTGTTTACTGAAATGTCCCTTTTATAAGTGTTGTTGTGATTTAATTGAAACTGCATTGGTTGAGATGGTGAATTTGCTAACATGTGAGATGCTTTGGTTAGATTATTGGAACTTTGGTTTAATGATATGTTTATATGTTATGTATACTAGAGCTTGAATTTGAGGATGATGTTAAAATTGAATGTGATTCTAGTTTAATGAAATTGTATAAGTGAATTGATTGATTTGGGGTACTAGACTTATGGGTAGTATGTTTGAATTGCCTGAATTGTGTTTGAATTCCTGATTTTTGTACGAAAGAAAAGATGATATGGTGTTGGTTGATTAATTGTGAGGATTACATCAAATTGAGTTATAGAGTATTTCTTTTCATGATTTCTATCTCATTCTGTCCATGTTTCCATTGAGAATTTGGGAAAGTAGTCTTCTTAAAAGTTGAAGTCTTAGATGTAAGCTAATTATTAGATTTTATTCCATGCAAAAATAATGAAGACAACCCAATATATGAATATTTTTTTTAATAAAGGTCAAACTATAAGGAAATTGTTTCTCTTTGAGATTTCGAGCCCTATTTGGTACGTTTATGTTACTAATTTGGAAAAGTGTTACCCATGAAAATTTTAGCCTTGGATGTTAGCTAATCAATGGTTTTTGTTTCATAAAAAAATAACATGTGTAGCTTAAGTTATGAAGTTTTTGTAATTAGAGATCATATTGTCAAGATGAGCGAAATACTCTCTAAGAGCATTTTTGCTTAAGTGAAAATATTTTGCTTGAGCAAAAATTGTGTTTAACTTGAGCGAGAATTTTTAGCTTGAGTGAGAATACACCATACTTGAATGTTCCTCTCGGGAACATTTTCGCTTCCGCTTGATCGAAAATTACCATGAACCTAGAAGTTTGATAAGTTCTATGTTTTCATTGATATTTATGAAATGTAGTTCAATTTAAGTTGTGGAGGTATATATATATATATATATATATATATATATATATATATATATGAATAGTGTGATACTATGAATGATGATTATTGATTTGTGAATTTAAAATTAGGAGCATGAAATGGATAAGAGACCGTGTAGTTCATATTAAGGGAAAATTTATTATGATGTGAATGTATGAATATGTATATATATATATATATATATGAGAATGGTGGGAGACTATGAATGATGATTATTGATTTGTGAATTTAAAATGATGAGTATGAAATGGGCAAGACGTTGTGTAGTTCATATTGAGGAGAAGTTTATTATGATGTGAATAATAGTTTAGTGTGTATGGATCTAGGGATATGTCATAAGGTATCCAGGTCTCAATGTGGATCAAGGTCATATAGACTAAGAGCACATGTGGTGAGAGCCGATGAGGTTTCGCCGTCTAGGGGTGTTCGCGGTGCGGTTTGGTTCGGTTTTTCGCTAAAATATATCCGAACCAAATATAAAAATTATTTGCAGTTTGGTTTGAAATAAAAAAAAAAATCCGAACCAATCCTAACCAATTTTAGCGGTTTGGTTTGGATCGGTTTTTGCGAGTTTTTTTTAATTTTATTTTTTATTAATAATTTACTATTTTTGTCTTTTTAAATAATAAACTAATAAAAATATAACATTGACTAGATTTCATATAGTTACAGTATTAGTTTATAAATTATCTTAGTAGGAAAATAAAATCCAAAAACTAAAAAGTAGATTGCTTTTAAAAAAATATAAGCTGCAACAGATGAATATTACTAAAAAAAATCATCCTAGTAAAAACGAAATTAATTGAAATAAGAACCCTATACTGAAACCGAGAATCCTAAATCATATACCCTAAAATGAAATCGGGAAATAATAGAACATTTATTCAATGAAAATCGAAAATAAATCATAAGACAAATTGATGTGGAATTAAAATCAAATATGAAAGAATAAGAAAGGAAACATATTAATGAGTGAATGAAATAAAAAAAAAAAACTTACCACTTAGGATAAAAAGAATGATTAGATAGAGGGTGAAATGGTGTGGTAAAGATGGATTTGAATAATAGTTAATGATGAGATAATGAAATCAGAGTAAGGGAGTTTCAAGTAAGGAACCCTAAAATGCGTCTAACAAAATGAAAGTTGTAACAAACAGTAGTAGGTTTTCTTTGCAAAATAAAATTAAAAATAAATATAATATTATTTAATAATTGCGGTTTGATTCGGTTTTGAAATACCAAACTACAAACCGAACCGAACCGCGCGGTTCTGAAACGAAAAATCCAAAGTGATTCAAAAACTTGCGGTTTTAATTGGTTTGCGGTTTTTTGGATCGGTTTTCGGTATTTTTTTTTATCGGTTCGGTTCTGAACACCCCTACCACCGTTAGTTGCTCTAAAAAGACAACTAGATGGGACTACCCTGATGTGGTATTGGCTATGAGTAGCGAGGGGATGACACTAAGGTGAAACAGATTCAGTTAGTCAGTCGTGATAAAATCCGCATTCCTGTCTTTGATACATGCATAACGCTCAAGTGAAACAGACTCAGTTAGTCGGTCGTTATAAGACTCGTGGTCCATGTTTCGATACATCAGGTGCTAGCCTTAGATATCTGATATCCATACAATCTTCCGGAAGACGTTAGTCTTGTTTGTGATGTGTGAATTTTATTATGTGTAAAGCCTTAGGTAAGTCCTTACACTTGGATGAGATTGTGTTTAATGTTTTATCTATTTTATAACTTCATTTATGCTCTTTTGTATCACTAGTTTACCCTACTTTGTTGTATTATGTATGTTAACTACTATGATCGTGTATTTTGTATAGGAACAGATGTCAGGTATGAAGAGGGTTCTTCAATTGGACGATACTAAATATAGAGCGGTGTAGATGGAGTTAAAAATATTAAGGGATTGGACGACAGTAAATATAGAACGGTGTAGATAGAGTTAAAAATATTAAGGGATGAAAAATGTAATTTATATCTTAAAGTATTATTTAGTTTTGTTAATAAAATTAGTTTGTTTTAAATCTTGAAATATTATGAAATATATTAATATAAACTAATATTTTGAATATGTTATATTTAATATCTATTATTATTTTTATAGAAAAAATTTATTTATTTTATAAATATAGTTTTTGATATAATTAGAAGCACACGAAAGTAATAAAGAAATTTAATTTATAAGATGAAGAGTTTCAAATAAAATCAATTGAAAGATTTAAAAAAATAAACTTATAAATAAAAAAATAGTAGTAAATTGAGCATTTATTAAGAGAGAAAAAATAATTTTAATTATTTCTTAGTAAGATTGTAAAAAATTATTAAAAAATTAATTAGTAGGTTATCTTTCAGAATGTTTTTATAATTTTATCTTTATATCGGACTTCTTATGTTTTTAATCTTGTAATTTTTCCTACTCAATATTAAGTTATACGGACAAAAATTTTCCACTTTCACATAAGATGACAATATTCTTTACAACTCATATAACAAACAAATAAAACTATTAAAATGGATTTCGTCCTCATTCCAAAAGTACATTAAGTCAAACTACACAAATTTTAACCTGAGTTAAATTATTTAAATTAAATAATTTTTAATCTATTATCAATAATCAAGATGGCCTAGGTTGGTTCAATTTATAGACTTTCCGAACGGCTTTAATTAAAAAATAATTATATATATATATATATATTAGATTAATTTTAATAGTATTTTATTACTATATATTTTTTTATTATATATGATAATTAAA
This sequence comes from Macrotyloma uniflorum, assembly GCA_016859785.1. Lineage (NCBI taxonomy): Eukaryota > Viridiplantae > Streptophyta > Magnoliopsida > Fabales > Fabaceae > Macrotyloma > Macrotyloma uniflorum. The sequence continues at coordinate 545,064 of BDMB01000038.1, forward strand.
TTAATTTTATTTATTTATTTATTTTAAAATATATATATATATATATATATATATGATTTTAAAACATTTCATATATTATTTTTAATATTTATAATATTTTATAATTTTTTGAAATGAAGTCAATTTGATGAATTACTTCGATATAGAATTGACAAAAAATATTTAACCAAAAAATGTTCAGTTTAACACATTTGATATTTTTTTTATCAGACATACTGAATGGATTGAGTAACCATTTTATCATCTTTAATAATAATAAACGATAGCTATATACGCCAAAACAGGTGATTTCACCTGATAAACCACTTCATAAATTTATACCATAATATTTAATAATAAGACATAATTATAAATTTTTTTTTACATATTTATAACTAAAACACAATAATTTATTTTTTATTTTTAAATCTATATGGATCTACACATCCTTATCAAAATGAAGAGTTTCCTGTACACCCATAAAAAAAAAAAAAGGAAAAAAAATAAAAAAAGAAAAAAAAAAGTGATTACATTATCGAATTTTAATTTATAAATATTAATTCAGAAAAAAACATCGCCGTCTGTGGGGATCGAACCCACGACCACGTGGTTAAAAGCCACGCGCTCTACCACTGAGCTAAGACGGCTTTGATATTAAATATAGCTATAAGATAAATATTATATAAATACATATTTTTATAATTTTTTTTCCTAATTACTTTGTTAATTTTATTATTTATCTATTTTATTTTATTTCATGTTTCTATGTTTCAATCAAGTCTCTCAGTTTTGAGAATGCAGCAATGTAAAAATTAAGTTACTCATTGTTTAAAAATATAGCAATGTAATTCTTTCATATATATTTTATAATGAGTGATTGTTATATTTTTAATAATAAAGAGGCTTGATGAAAATTTTTATTAATAATGAATCTTATTAGAATAAATAATTTTATAATATATATTCATACTAAAAATAAATTAGAATAATTTACTTTATATATATATAAAATATTTAAATAATTTTAAAGTGCAGGTTAACTTATTGTTTTTTATGTTAATAGAATAATATCGATTTAATTATTATTTTCAATTAATAATTTTTTTTAAATATACCTAATTTTTTACCACTGCTCAATATGAATGGAGAAGATATATTGTAACATCGGGTTCCATTAATTTTAAATTATGATATATGATTTTTTATACTACCTATATTATCTTATTATTTTCAAAGTATGAAAATTATCTCCAAACTTTATTCTTGCGAATCCTAATGCGAAATGATTACGAGTTAATTCAGATTATTTGAAACAATTTTTTCTTTAGAAAGATCTCACGTGATATTCTAAAATTTTTAAAATATTTTCTCAATTATTTCTATAACTAATTTAATTTTTCGAATAAAATATAAAATTATAAGTTGTTTTTTTCACTTTAGTAAAATTTGTTAAGACTTAGTAATCTTATTTTAAATTAAAAAATTTATAAACTCAAATTTTAATTATATTATCATCTAATAGGAAAGAAACACTTATTAGGGACTTGACATATAATGCAATACAAAACAAAATAAATACTATAAAAATCACAATTATTGTATTGATGTGTATGATAGTTTTTCAATTTGCTTGGGAAAATCTAAACTCTATTTAAACCCCATCTTTATAGAGTTCTTTTTTCCTTTAGTTAGTATCAAGCTATCCCTTTTAAGAGTTCTTTGTAGGACTTGAGATCAAAGAACCAAGGTTGCAATGAAAAATGAAAGTTACGTTGTCAACCTTCCCCTCTTATTTAAGGGAGAAAAGTTTGATTATTGAAACTATCATATGATTGCGTTCTTTGAGTCATGTCATATAAAATATGTGAGACATTATTGAAAATGACAACTACATACTACTATATCATACTAGAGCTCCTTTTCATAGAAGCATGTGATTTGATACTAGAGGTACTTACTAAACTCCAAAGCTCAAAATTCTTTAATGTGTGCTTTGTTTGAAGAAGAATATAAGAAAGTACATGCTTATAAAGAAAGTAAGGAAATACTGGACACTCTAGTAGTGGTTCACAAAAGTTAAAAGAAACAAGGTTAGTTTGTTCACTAGATAGTATGAGTTGTTTAGTATAGAGGACAACAAGTATATACAAATTATGTTTAGTCAATTTCAAATCTTCCTCAATGAATTGAAACACTAGGTAAATCTTATGTAAATTATGATCATATTGAAAAAGTTTACGCAACTTCCCTGGACATTAGACGTTCCAAGTGGTTGCTCTCAAAGCACCTAAGAACCTTGATGGTCTTACCTTGAAAGAATTGGTAGGCATTCTCAAAGTCCATGAATTAAAACTTCAACAAGATAAACTATTGAAGAAAGAAAAAAGCATTGCTCTCCAAGCCCAATTCCCTAAAAAATGAAATCTACTAAAGCATTCAAGGTTAAGGAACCATCAAATGTTTCATGTGTTGAGGATGAGTCTGAAGAAGAAGAGAATGAACTCTCATTCATCTCAAGAAATATCCACTCTATATGCAAAAATAAGAAAGGTGGATTCAAAAATAGAAGGTCACCTTAGCATCCCGAGATTGAGAATAAAGAAAGAAGAAAAGATTCTCTTGTGATTTGATATAGGTGTAAGAAACCTATACTCTTTAAGTTAGAGTGTCAAGAGTAAGAAAATATCAACCTTCTTCAAAAAGGACAAGAAGAAAGTTCTCATTTCAATATGGGAAAACTTTGATATTTCTGAATCTGAAGAAAAGGAAGTGAACTTGTGTCTTATGATAGACACTACTTTGAAAGCCTTATTAGACGAGTATGATGAAGAGGTAAATTTTACTAACCTTCATTCAGTTATAGAAGTATATAATGAGTTGTTTTCCAATTCTTCTATAATTTTTGAAGTCTATAGGACATCAAGAAAAGGTTTAAGAAAAGCTTCAAAGTAAGTAAAATTTAAAAAAAAATTAGAAGCGTCTAATGACTTGAAAATTGAAAATGAAAACTTATTTAATGAGAATAACATCGTGAATAAGTAGTTAAGACATTCTTCAATTTTAATTTAAAAGAAAAGAACAAAATTATATTTCAAAAATTTATAAATTAGAAAAAAATATTAACATTGCTGAAAATGTTCAAGCAATAGAACACCTATTGCCTGAAAATGAGAGACAGTGTTGAAAGTCTTAACCAAAACTTTGAAAAGAATGATAGATTGGGTCTCTGTTAAAATTCTCAAACACCCCTTTGATAAAATTGACCTTGGTTTTAATGGAAAACAAGAGATTATGTGCTTCAAAATAAGTTCTACTTGTTACCATCATTTCCCAACAAGAATTGATCAAGATCTCCTAACTTTCTCAAAATCCTCTAAATTAACCTCTAATCAAGAATCCTAACATTTTATTGGGATTGGGACACTTACCTAAACGCAAGTAAATCGATGCAACTTGTTTCTCTTGTGGTAATCTTTCTTCCGAGTCTTTAAATTCCAAATTGGATGGAAAATGTAGAAGAATTTAAGAGATGGAGTTGAGAGGTTTAGGAGATATTAGGAAACACTTAGAAAGAGTGAAAGTACTTAAATTTCTAAATATGTAAAAATTGAAAAAATCAGAAAAAAAAACTTAAATACTCACCTTCCCTTTCCTAAATTATTAAAACTAAGGCTCATCCAAAAACTTAATCTAGCCTAACATTACATTAATGATCCTATATTTTTTTTTTAAAATAAAAATTATTTAGAACAATAATAATAAATTTTTAATTTAACTTAATTTTTTTTATTATAAATAAATATTAAATAACATATTCAACTAAATTATAAATATTTTTAAAATATGCTTTATTAGATAAGATTTTGAATAAATATTAAATAATATATTAAACTAAATTAACTATATTACTTTATTTATATATAAGTTTTCTAAATAGTTATTATTATTTTTTAATGTTAAGATCTTATATTTATTAGTGAGATCATTAATGGTAGTTAAAATAATATTACATATTTTGATATTATTTCATTTTACATAAAAAATATAAAATTTTATAATATTTAATTATATTTTACATACTAATATGTATTATTTTAAATAATATTTCTTAAAATTTTATAATATAAATATTTTTTATTTTTTAAAAATTATTTATAATTTCTAATGATGTATTAATATATATATATATATATTATATAATAATATTATAATTTTATTTAAGATCTTACTGAAGAATTATTCAGTACAAATATTAAAAAAATTAAAAAATAATGTAATAAAATTATAGATTACATGTATATTTAATTTAATATTTAAAATAAAAATTTAAAAATTATAAATCTAATTTTATATTTTTATTTTAATAATATTTATCAACTAAATTTTTAAATACATCTAATAATAATAAATTTAAATATAATTTGTATTTAAATCTTAATTTAAATATATTTTATATTTAATTATATTTTATATAATTATATCAAATATATTTAAATTATATAATATACTTAAATATAAAATATTTAAATTAATAATATTTTTAAAAAATTAATAATTTTTTTAATATAAAATATCTTCCGTACTTTATTAAACGGGTTATAAAACTAGTTATATATATACATACAACAAATTATCTTAAAAGTTACTATAAATTATAAATGAGGAACTTGATCTAGAATTTGTTTCTTAGCAAATTTTTTAGAGGAAAGTAAAGGAAAAGCTCTATCCCAGATCCAAACCAAACAAACTAATTGGAATTTGAAGAATAACTACTCATTTTTTCCACTCTTTCACGTGTTATATATATGACATGTAAAAGCTCCAAGGTATAGCAGCACAAATATGTGATATGCAAAACTTAATAAAAAACAAGATCAATTACATTTTAATCTTAATTAAATCTACTAAAAAAAATTCTCACTTACTAGTTGATTTATCATTGTTTGCTAATTTAAAAGAGTGTAATGGATTGATTGTGTTAGTTGCTAAGCTATAATTCTCTAATAGTCAATACTCTAATTATTATTTTATTACTTGTACTATGAATACACTTCTCAATGTAAATGTAAATGTATTTTTGTGAATGTGAGTGGACTTAATAGTCATGTTCAAAAGCTACAAGTCTCCTAAATGTCACCAAGTTACTGGTAAAGATTCTTGTAAAAATTAGCCCTCAAGAATTAAAGGATATCCTAAGTTTCTACATCTTATAAGACTGTAGATGAAGGTTGAAATGCAAGATAGAAGAATGGCCAGAGCTTTATTGATCTACCTTTCAAAACATCCATCCTAATAACAAAAGCTTTCATGGACTCATGTCTTAAATTTCTTTGCAAACCAAATGCTAGACAAAGGGGACATAATCATGCTCTTGCAGAACAGCTGTCAAAGAGTTTAAGCCAGCATAAATAGAGTCAGTTTGAGGATGAGTCCTATCACCTGTTATGAAAATATGCACACCATTCACAAGTTCAATCCAGCTACAACCCGGTCTCTTCTTCACACTTTGTTGCTTCATTGTATGCCTCACCGCTGACACTTCCTCATATCGACCAACCACTCCATAAACATTTGACATCAACACATAGTTTCCACAATGGCCTGGTTCAAGTTCAATCACCTTTCTAGCAGCAATCTCAGCCAAATCCGTGTCCTTGTGGATACGGCATGCTGCTAGCAGAGACCGCCATCCTACAGGATCGGCCTTAAATGGCATTGTTAGCACTAAATCGTAAGCCTCCATGAGCTTCCCTGCCCTACAAAGCATGTCAATCACACAAGTGTAGTGTTCAATGGATGGCGAAACACCATATTTTGACTCCATTTCTGATAGAACTCCAAGCCCCTCCTTCACCATGCCAGCATGGCTGCACGCAGATAGCAATCCAACAAAACTGATTTCATTAGGTACCAATTGAGCTTGACACATACGGGAAAAAACATCTAATGCCTCATCACCATAACCATGCATTCCATAACCTGTGATCATGATGTTCCACGAAGCCACATCCTTCTCCCTCATATTGTCAAAGACCATGCGTGCATCTCTCATGTTTCCACATTTGGCATACATGTCCATCAAAGCGTTGTTCAACAAGACATAATCGAAATCATTGTGACTTTCTTCCTTCCCCAACCCATTTACAATCATATACCCATGTATCTCTCTACCATGCATCATCGCCGCAAGATGAGTACAAGCCGGAAGTACTGTTGTAACAGTAACCAAATCAGGCTGAACCCCTTTTACCAGCATTTTATCAAAAAGCCTCAAAGTTCCATAATGATCTCCGCAGTGTTCATGAACTGATATGATCGAATTCCATGAAAAAATATCTCTATCGATCATCTCCTCAAACACACTCAACGCATCACTAACACATTTACATTTCCCATACATATCAATCAATGCATTAGAAACGACAACACTTGATTCATAGCCCATCTTTCTCACAAACCCATGAACAGCTCGTCCACTGTCGAAATCCCCCGTCACAGAAAATATCGACAAGACCCCAGTAACAGTGTATCTACAAGGTACCACCCCATTTACCCCCATCCTCCTAAATACCACCAAAGCCTCCTCAAACCTCCCAATCTGCGCGTACCCATTAACCATCGCGTTCCAAAGTACCACATCTCTCACAGATAATTCCTCAAACATCTCATGCGCATCCCCCACCAACCTAAATTTCAAGTAAGTAATGACCAACGCACTGCCAACAAACACATCCAACTCCAACCCAAGCTTGAACAGCAACCCGTGAATCTTCCTAACCTCCAAATCCTCCATAAGATCACCACAGGCTCTGATGACACACGGAAAAGTGAACTTGTCAGGAACGATACCCAGATGCCTCATTTGGTTATATAGAGCAAACCCACGTTGGGGAAGGGCGTTGGCAACGAAGCCAGCGATGAGAGCATTGTAGGCAAAGACGTTTTTGTCAAGATGGGTGGGGTAGTTGAAGACTCTGAGGGAGTGGTCGATGAGGGTGCACTTGGAGTACATGTTGATGAGGCTTGTGATGGCGAGTGGGGATCCAAAGAAGGCGTTTTTGAGCAAGTGGGAGTGGAGTTCCTTGCCCTTGGAGAGGTTTGCGTTGTGGGCACATGATTGGAGGGTTGCAATGCATGTTCGTACGTCGTAGGAGGGTAAGGTGGAGAAACAGAGCAACCTGCGAGAATGTTGTTGTTCTTGTTGGGGGATGATGAGGGCTCTTATGATTGCTCTTCCATTCATCTAAGTTGCCCTGCGCTGCCTGCTTCTCCCCTCTTTGCAACATCAAACTTCCATAATTTTGTTGACTAAGCTGCTTTTTTTATTCTGTGTTTGCCCCCAAATTGGTGCAATTCATTTTGTACATATCCATATAAGTAACAAGTTGTAATAAGGGAGTGATTATCTAAAAGTGGTATTAAATATGTTTTTCTAATACTTAAGTTAATAATTTTCTTTTAATGAAATTATACATCTATATATACTACTTTTTTCTCTTTTAAGAATAAATAAAAATAAAATTTAATTAAAGTCATCTATAAATGTAAAACTTCGTTAAAAGAAAAAAAATTAGATTTTTGAATTAAATATTAATTTTTTAAGTAACAAATTATTTGATTAAACTATTGACTGAGAGATTATGTGCACAGTTTAATATGATTATAATTATTATATTAGTTTAAGTGTCTTCAATTTATTGATTCTGATTCATTATTCACTTATTATCATGAATTAGGTTTGTCTTCAAATGTCAAAAAATATATAATGATTGATAATGTGAAATGTTAATAAATTAGACTAGACTAGATTGATTATAATTCACTTTAAATGAATAAAGTCTATTCTAAGAAGATTATACTAATTTAGGAATAATTAATTACATTGTGTAGATCTATCTTCTACCATAAGACTCGTTGAGTGAATAATTGGTCATTAGGAGATAAAGTGGCTCACTAGGTGAATTCTTTAGTTTGAAAACCTAAGAGCTTTGGTCGTTACGGGTTTACTTAGTCATTGGACAAATAGTTTGATCTTTGGCTGACCATTTAGTTGTGGCTACTAAGTAATTAAATTACTCCCTAGGTGAAGATATAGGTTAAGGAAATACAAGTTTCTATCTTAAATTGAGTAGTTGATCTACGATTGCATTTTGATACTCTTAAAGTAATTACGAACTATGATTTTTTTAGATTTGATTTTATGATATAGAGCACAACCTAAGTTTTGCAGTATAGAGTACAACCTAAGTCGAATCACAAGAACACATATCAGTTTGTATTCAATCTTCAATGTTCTTTCGATATAAACTAATTTGGGGATTTAAATACTTAGAATGTAAAATGCATGAAATTTAAATGTTAGAATTTAAAAAACATAAAATGTAAAGGGTAAGGAGATTTAAACACGAATGAATGTAAAACAAATTAAATTTGTAATGAATGGAATTGAAATATTAATCTACAAATTTATATGTATAAAAAAAATGGATTATCATTATAATAATATAATACAAATCCGAATTAAACAATTATGATTACAAATCGAATTGAATAATTATATGATCTAATTCTTAATTAGATATCAAATTAAACTTCAATTGAAATCTAATTTGAATTTTGAAACGTATCAAAGCAAATCTTAGTCACAAGATACAATTTCCCGAGTTAGAGAAAGAAAGAACAAATTCAGAGCATGTGTAGATTTATGAAACTAAATTTCACAATTCATATGATCTTCAATTTATAAATTGAAGGAAAGGATCCATGAAAATGTAAAACAATGCAAAAATGAAGAGGAGAAAAAAAAAAGGTAAAGAGAAGAGAGAAAAGATAATTCAAAAAACAAATTTATAATTTGAAAATTTTCTCTAAACTTTAAACTATCTAAAATTATAAAATTTTAAAACGATAAATCTTGAAATGTAAATTCTATCTTAAAACTTTTTCTTTTTAGTGTCTCAACATGTATTTATAGATTCTGAAAGATGAAAATGAATGAACCTAAAAATAGGTCAAATTTGACCTTATAAGTTCAAATACAAAATGTAATCTGGCATAAAAAATTTAGAGATCTTGTTTATAATTAAAAAAATCCTAGAAAATAATTATAAAATTCAAATCGCACGATACATATAAGTAAATTGAAGTCTTTGAAATAAGAAATCCAATTAAATAAATATGTATCTATACAAAAAATTATGGTCAAAATAGTACACAAATGTCAATTTAGAAAAGAAATATAAGGAATAAAAGTATTTATTTTTAAACTAGAGCCAAATTTTTACAAAAAAAAATACAAAATAATGAAACATATAAAAGTATTTAAAATATACATGTAAATATAAAATATGTGTTATCAATATGTAAAAATGGTGGTGAGGTCAAATACTTATCATAATGAGATATTATATGAGAAAGTAGTTACTAAGGGGTGCTAGTGCTACTATATTTTATAATTAGTGTGTATTAATTTAGGGATGTGTATTGATTGAGATATCCAAACTTTAATGATACTCAAAGTCATATAGAAAAATATATCATGTGATGATAAATCGATGGAGACTTATGTCACTTGTTCTTGGGCAAAGAGACCAAGATGTAACAAGTGGTAGAAGCTACCCTAACATGTGATTACTTGAATGAGGACAAACTAGATGATTCTAAAAGTTAAAAGACTTAGAAGGTTGGCTTGTAACCTAGTGCATGTATACATAATCAGGTGTTAGTCTCTCATATCCAAAATCTATACAATTTTTTAGAAGTCGTTAATATGGATGTTATATTTAAAAACTTTAGATGATGTATTGTAAATATGTGATTGATAATGTTGAATGTTTCAAATCTAAATATGTTATATTTTGTGATCTTTTAAAATCTTTTAACTTACATTATAAGAATAAGTTTAATTATCGATGAAATATTTTTTATAGATTTTTTTTAGACAAAAATTAATTACTTATTAAATATTTTCCACATATTTATTCTTATAAAAAATTTTCATAAATTTGTTTGTGGGAAATTTTTACAAATTTATTTATGAAAAAATTTTCCATTGATTTATTTGTGAGAAATTTCCCATAAATTTGTTTGTAGGAAATTTTCCATGAACTTTTTGTGAAAAATAATTTCTTACTAGTTTATTACCTACAAAATAAATTATATTTTTTACTGATTTTAAGTATTATTTACAAACTTTGTTACATGCAAAATATAACTTTTTTTTTATAATATTACTTTTTCTCTATTTTTGTTTATTGAATTATAACGATAATATTTAAAAAAAACATGATAAAATTAATACTATAGGACCTTAATAAAAGTGAAGAGTAAAAAAATGTAATATTTAAAATTTTTAATATATTATAATTAAATAATAATATAGATGGATTATAAATAATTTATCTTTTGAAAATTTTAGAAATATAATAAAATTAATGGTGATATTATATTTTAATACATGCTTTTTTAAGTTATTCTATTATATTTTTTAATCTTTAAAGTGAAACAGTATAAAACCAATTAAGAGTTAATTATATTGGTAGATGTACAAGTAGATAGTACTAGGAGAGTAAAACACTTGCCTACAAGTTTTTTATTTGTATTCTTTATATTTTTAAAATTTTATATCTACTTTTATTAGTTTATTATTGTCTAAATATTTTTTAATTTTATTCTATTTGACTGGACAAATTTGGTATCAAGATAAATGAAAGTTAGATTTGAAAGAATTTAGATGGAAAATTTTAAAGGAAATAATATGCAAGTTAATTTAATTTATAAAATATTTAATTAATATAGTTTTCCTATATATACTTTTTTTTAAAATATATCCAAATGATCTTATTTCCTTGATGTCACCTATTGTGTTAACAGATATGGCCCCCTTCAGTGCCCACACTTTAGGCCTGTTGAATGCCATAGCCACTAAAATTATAAACAAAACTTTCAATGCAATTTTGCCACAAAAATATATGTCTTTTTCTTATCTAGAAAAAATATATATTCACTTATTGAATAAACCTTTCATATTATTATTTAATTGTGCATAGTTATTGTATGATTTTAATCTCAAAACGACCTTTATATATAATAATTTTATTAATTTAATATAAACTATTTAAAAGTAATAATTTATAATAAATGAATTATGTAAATTTTGTTCAGTTAAAAAGAATCCTTGAATGTGGCTGCTGGGATTCGAGCCCAGGTCTCCACGGCCACAACGTGGAATTCTCACCACTAAACTATAGCCACTTTTATTTTTTTTAAATTAAACAAAAAATATTCTTGATTAATAAAATCTTTATTTAAATTTTTCTATTTTTCAATAAAGGGTAACTTTTACTTTTGATTACGAGACTCTTACTTTTCTTCTTTTCAATCATGGCTGATTTTTACTTACAACACTTCGAGTAGAAAAGTTTTCTCTCACTATTCATATCTCCACATGAAAGTTTTTTATTTAATTTAATTTTAATAATATAAAAAATTTAAATTATCTTTATCCGACGTTATTAGTGAATTTGTATTTGTTTCAATGATATATTAAAGTAATAGAAAAAATTCTTAACATTACGAAAGTTTATTTTTTGAAATTGAATATTATTCACATGATTTATTATCTTAAATGGATTTCACGACCCAACTTCTGTAGGACCAACCCAAAACTCGAGATCATATATGCCCATGTTTACATAAACTTTTATTTTTATATAATTAATGTTTTATATTAATAGAATCATTATATTAAATTTATTATAATATATATATCATGAAGACTGACGTATTTCAAGAAGAAAATTTAATTTTTTGTATCCTCATAATTTAATTTTTTATAACCTAATAATTATTATTTAAAATTATTAGATAAAGATAAAAATAATTCTATTTTACTTATAAAATTAATATATATATATATATAATAAATTTAATATAATAATTATATTAAGAAAAAAATATTTATATTGAATTAAATAAATCGATCTATTATATTTTTAATAAAACTATTTGTTTTGCTGAATAATCGTTCCATTATGTAAACAAGAAATAATGATTTAAATAAATAAAATATTTATTTAATTATTTTCTAAAAAACACTATTCCTAAATCTTATATATTAGCGTATAATATTTATTGTGTTTAAGAAATTTCATAGCATTAATGAGTTTTTTTTTCTTCTTTCTATATTAAGTCGTAAAGAGTAACATATATTTATTTGGATAAGTTTCATCATGAATATTTAAAAAAAAATCTTAAATTAAAATTAATTTATATATAAAAATTGATTTATTTTTTTTAAGAGTAAATTTAAATATATTTATTTTCCTTATGTACAATTCATTTATTTATAATTTAATTATTAAAATAAGTTAAAATATTAAATTATTGAATGGTCAAAAAATAAATCATAAAAATTAAAAATAAATTTCTAACTCTTACTTTTAAAATAATTAAATTATATATATATATATATATAAAAGAAAACTCTTACAATCTTTTAAAACTATTTCTAGGACTTATTTATATATTAAAAAAAAGATTTAGTAAAACGAGTTAACACTTTTGCTTTACTATGTATATGTTCCCTAACTAAATTTTATCTAATTAAATATTTAATTTATCAAAGAATTTAATAATATATTATACAAAAACTTGTCCATGTAAAAAAGAATGAAGGTGAATTTTGATCTAAAATTCTTAAATTTACTTTTTTTTTATTCTTCATAATTATAATTAATGTTTCTTAAGTCATTTTGAAGAATATTTTTGTTTTAATAATAAATTTTTTCAATTTCTACAGTTTATTTAATTGAAATATATTATGGATAAAAAATAAATTTCATTATCATTTCTTTACCTTTTTTTTTTCATTCGTTATGATAATGTTTTTACTTTCTTTAAGAAATGATTATTCTTCAAATATATTTAAAATGTGTTCTTTAATTTCTAAAATTTTAATTAGTTAAAAAATATTATAGATGAAAGAAATAGTCTCATAAGAATTTTTTTACTTTCATTCGTCATAATTGATCTTTTTTCGTTCTTTTTGGAAAATTGATTATTTTCCAATATCAAGAATGTATTTTTCAATTTTTAGAATTTAATTGGTTAAAAATATTATAGATAAAAATGAGTTATATAATAAATTTTATGTTTAATCTAGTTCATTCAGTTAACTCAAACTTTTTTAATTCTTGTTTTTATTAAATTTTAAAGGCAACATACATAAAGTCGTGGTTTCATATGACATTATAAGTGTGACCAACACTATATTAAATATTTTTTTAATAGACAAATTAATTAACCCATTTTTTACTAATTTTTAAAGGCAATACTCACAAACTGAGATTTTAAATGATATTACTTATAAATCGTGATTTTTTAAGTACCAAAACTATTTTATTGACAACATTTGTACTAAAATTTGTTATTGGAAGGCAAATAAAATATATGGTATGGATAACACATAAAAAAGCGTTGCATGTTTATAGTTTAGGCTACAATTTCTTAAATATTCCATGTTAAAAAAGTTGTAGTGATATATTTTTAGGTTTTTGGTTTAATTTTTTATTATCAGTTGAACTAGGTTTCAGTTTATCAAAATAAACTATTATACTAGTAAAGGTTGATGATGCTAATCAAGTTAACTATAATTGCTTTGTGTATTTATTTCAAGAGAAGGTTATCCATTAATTATTTCTTAAAAATACATGCAAGTTGTATTTTAATTCTTAAGTTATTTAGGATTAGGCTTCAAACCTTGTGATCTCCTATTCTTATTATAATGTATTTAAATTTAATTTATTTTTATAAAATTAATTTAATAAAATAAGGTTTATATTATTTTATAAATTTTAATTTGATTTTATTTAAAGATGAGGTAAGATTTTTAACAATTTTAGAGACCCACGATTCTCTAAAACAAATACTAATTAAATATGATTTTCTTATAATTAAATTTAAGGATAAAACTTTGAATTTTTTCATAAATTTATTGTTAACTTTGCATTTTTGTTATAATATGTAAAAAATGTTACTATGATCAAAATAGAATATATAATATATAAGAATATATATCTTTGTGTACTCTTTTGTGCTTTAAATTTAGTAGGTAGGTGAGGGTGATGAAAGGTGAAGGGAGAGAAAGGGTGAGTATTTATAGATGAGAGGAAGAGGTTAAGGTTGTAATTTGAGTTTTTTTTTTTTATGCCTCTTAGTTTGTTTATAAGGGGTTTTTGTGTGTGATTATTAGATCACTTTTCATATACATTTAATTTAATATATACACAACTTTTAAAAGAATGGTAAAAAATATTTTTAATTATTTTTTTCGTGTAAAAATTATTTCCATTATAATGACTAGTAATTTATATTATTTAATACTTGTTATTTATATGTATCACTTCATACATCTTATTAATACTTTTACCTAAAATATGGGTAAAAAAAAATATCATAGATGTACTGCATTAAAATACTTAGAACATGAAATGAAAGACAATGAATATTATCATAAAATAAAATATTAATATACAAAATATATTAACATAAAAGTTCAAAAGTTTGATTTGGTTATTGGATCAGAAAAAGATTAATCGGAGAACATAATCCATTATAATTAATATAATTGATTTAAAATAAAAGAATTAATTATTCGAATAAATCCAAATGGTAGGATTTGAATAATTGAATTTATAATTCGATCAGATCCAGAAGCTTCAATTTATAGCAATAATTCACAAAAAAAAAAAATAATAATTGAAATCTATATTCGTAGCTACATACTAACCACGATATTAATTAATGGCTAGATGCCTACTCAATAATAATAAGTGTAAACATGAAGCAACATATTCTTTAATATATGTTACTCTTCATTCCCCACCCTGCTTGCAATTTACTATTTTCTTTCTTACGTATACAAACCTATCGATATAACAAACTTATTTCACTAAAATTTATACTAAACATTTTTTTAATATGTAAATTATATTGTAATTGAAATTGATAATAAATAAATATTTCGAATCTAAAATTTACATTTAAACTTTAAAAAAAGTTATATTATTGAAACTTGTTAAATTTTGTAGTCGATATTTGAAATGTGAAGAGATATATAATATGTATATGAGGAGTGAATTTGAATTTTGAATATAAAATATATATTTAAATTTGGTTTAAAATATGAGTTAAATTATGTAGGTTATTAAAAAGACGAGTATATGGGAGAGTAAAGTTCATAACTGAAGGAGAATATTGAATTGAAAGTAAATTTACGGTAAGAGTTATACGGATAATTGATGGTCTGACATCAGAGTTTGAAATTCAGATGCGGACTCCTATTTATTCACTCGCACCTTCATTTCAAATGATGAAATTTTGTGTATTAAAAAAATAATCTAAAAGATATTATATTAAAATAAGATTAAAATGTTTTCCAAAATTTTATATATATTTTTTTTGTAATAAAGAGATGATAAGAATGTAAAAATATATATTAAAATAAAATTAAAATATTTTCTAAAATTTTATAAATAAAGAGTTGAATTGTTTTATTTTTATATAAATTTTATATTTTAAAACATTTTAAAATAAACATGTTTTTCCTTTGTTGTGAGTATGATATGTATATGATTATGTGAATGTTTTTTTTCCGTAAGATGTTAAGAACATGAATGTTGATAATTGAAAATTTGAAAATAGTTTATTGGATAATGGGAAAACTTGTGATTTAATTCTCATCTTCACTTTTCGTGACTATCTTTATTCAAGTCAGAGGATTTTCACTTAAAGAATAGTTTCTAGGAGGATTTGGTAACTTTTGGTAGTAACAATTTGTATAAGTAGCAAACTTTTGTTCAAATGAGAGTTAAAGTGGTGACGTCTCACTTGAGTGAGAAGTATGTCACTCAAGCGTGAGGTATTTTTCTAAAAGAGAAACACTCACAAAATAAAGGATTTTTATAATATAACGTAATGCTCAAATTGAGAAATATAGAATAATTGTTTCTCAAGCTGAACGACTAAAGTTGGTGTCCAAAATCAATTAAGTAATATATAATGTATGGTCAAGCTGAGCCATTTGGATTGATAAATCAGTTATGATTATTTATGTTGTTTAAATCAGGGAGGTACACGTATGTGGTTAGTGTGGTAACTATATTAGTACGAATTCAATGAGATCCTGAACTCTACTAGTTGGTTGGGTCACGTAGATTATTGGATCAGGTGGTTAGGAGTCGATAGAGGTATTACTAATGATACACCTAGGCTATAGAGACGTAAGTCAGGATGGGTGAGGGATGTCAATAGTCCTACCTTATTTGTAGGGTAGTCAAGTGGCACTATGATCAATAATATTAGTTTAGTATCCAAATCATAATGTGACATACAAATATTATTCTCTAAGTCCGAGCATAGTAACCAATATCTTTCAGAAAATTTGTTGGGTATAATGAACAAATAGTACTATAGGTGATGGAAAGATGTTTGGACCATAAGGGTAATATAGAGGATTTATCACAATATATTTTGATTATATATATATATATATATATATATATGTATCTTTTGACAAAAAATTTCTTTTTAGTGGAAATTTATCTTTTGTAATAGATAAAAATAATATACGTAATTTATATTTACTCATTTTAGGAAAGTTTCTATGTTGCACTATTTATCATTCTAGTAGCGATATCTAGGTTCATTACAATTATTGTATTAGAGCGATAGTATCCTTGATAGACCTTACAGGTAGGAAGTGAGTTTACTATAAAATCACTGTGTCATATGATGAATGATGAGTTTAGGAAAATAATATTACTTTTTGTATTTTTCTAATCTATGTTAATTTTTTTAGGATGATACCATGACCACCTACTTCATATCTTCCTGTAACGACCATAGATGTCATAGCAAGGATAATAGAGATAATGACATCAGAGTGTCGTGATGATACAACAACAACAAGCTTTATATTAATAATGAAGATAAATTGTGGTAACATCTTATGTTGGATTCGATAAGAAAAAGCATATAGGATTGATTGAATTATGAAACATAATTTTAAATTTAGTGGCAGTTCAAGATGAGATGTAGCAAAATAGTGATTGTGAGAAGTAGAAAAGATTTTTATGACTAGTCTATATCTTGAAGATAAGAAGGTGATGTTTGATGCAAACTTATTGATCGAAGAAGTTGAATTTTAATGTATAAGATAAATAGCATTCTTATCAACAAAATTATGATATTTTATAAAAAAAAATATTAATATTTTAATATGATATGTAATAAATGTTTATTATTTTTTGTTAGAGTTCAAAATAAATAAATAAAAAACCATAAATTAATAATATTAAGATTTTATGATCAAAATAAAGTTATATTATTCTTTTTCCAAAATACCTAATATTTTTTATTGATTACATTCTAATATGATTACACAAAAATAGATAATAAAAAAATGTCCAGAGAGAAAATTTGTCAAAATATATTTCGAAAGAAAAAAAAAAATATATATATATATATATATATATATATATAATTTTTTATCTTCTATATAAAATTTCTTACTAATAAGAATTTAACTTTTATAATAACTATATATGAAAATTATTATATTATACTGATTTTAATAATTATTTATAAGTTTGTTAGTATATATATAATTATATTATGTCTATATTCGTTAGAGGATATGCCAAATAGTACTTCTAGTGCATTTTGCGACGAGAAATATATAATTGATGTAGACCATAGCTACTTGAAATAAACAAATAAATTATCAATCACATGAAGGGATGTCATAATTATAAAGTGTACTCCTGCATATCTAATATTTGATTCGTTTATTAGATCAACTAATAAATTGATTTTTTTTTAAATAAAAAAAAAAAAGTAACCTAGTTGTTGTTATAGACGTTGGGTAGCTATGATCTTCAGCATCACTACCTTATTAAAGGAAAGGATCCGTATTTGATATAATTTAAATGTTATAGCTATGACATAGCCACGAAGGAGGAGAAAAAAAGATTGCGTGTGTCAAATTATGGGGAGTAGTTGATAGTTCAATATCTATAATAATTGGACTATAGACTTCAAAAAATATAACAAAAATATTCAATGTCTATGCTTTTTTTTTTTTTTTTCACAATTTCTTACGGAATTTCCCCGAAGAAAAAAAATTATAATTATTAAAATGAGTATGTTAAATATAAAAAGTAAAGAGACAACAAGACTTTAATATTTGTATAAATATAAGGTCTTAGAGTGTGTTACTAACCATTTTGATTTTACTCTTTAATGTGAGGGTATGCATTTAAAAAAAATAAAAGTGTATTTATAATTATTGATTAGAAAATTAATAATTTAAAATCATTAATATAATAAAATATATTAATAAAATCTATAAAATAATTATAATCACTATCATTAATTTTATAATTTATGGCTATTATTATTGTTATTATTATTATTAAATTTTTAAAGTGAATTCTCTTCATAGGAATTAGATTCTATAAATTTAACATTATATCAGTACTTTTTATGATGTTAAATTTATAAAAGAAACCATAAGATTTAATATTTTTATTTAATTTGTTATTCAACAACTTTTTTTGATTTTGAGAATAAGTATAATTAATCGCGACTTGGACTTAGTAGATAAAGACTATACAAATATAAAGTTGGTTTATGCCTTTTTATATTTTTATTTATTTATATTTAACTATATCATTATAATATATAAAAGAAAAGTTTAATAATTTATTTTATTTAATAACTATTACTTTATCATGATAATTATTTTTTATTATCTCACAAAATGTGGACACAACAGCATCTATTGATTATACATAAATAGAGAGTAAAGATGCATATTTATTTATCAAATAAAATAAATACAGTGAATGTTTTTACGTCTTGTAAGGACGATTAGACAGCCTTGTCGAAACCAGAAGGATAATGCATGCAAACTTTATAATTTCAAAAAACAAACAGTTCCATGATGATAAAGTAAGTTCTTAAATTGAAAATAATAATAATAATAAGACAACCTTTAATATGCCAAAATATATATATATATATATATATATAATTTACTATAAATTACTTATTTTATTAAAAATATATATATATACACCATAATTTTTATAAATTTTTTTTAATGTATTATATTTATGCTGAATAATGTATACTAAATATAAATATGATATATTTAATAATTTATCAGTGTTGGATATAGAAAAAATGTAAATATATTTATAAAAAAATATATATCATTAATATTATATAAGAAAGTTATAATATAAATAATACATTGTAATTTGTGATAATATGAAATTATATCATAAGAAAATGGAAGATTAGTATCTTAAAAGTATTTAAAAGTTGATAACTATGCAAAATTCATTGCACTATCAATCTTTCCAACACCATACCCCATTCTCCACAAATATGTTCACAATCTCATTATCATTGTGTTTTTTCCCATTGTATTCTTTCTTGGTTTATCTTTTTGTGCGAACCAATACGATGTCGTTTGGGAAAAGACAAGAAAAAGAAAAGCAAAATTGGTTGTTTTTGTTTTGGTCAAAAAGGAAAAGAATTTGTTTATATGCAATGCAAGAGAAAAAAGGATGATCATGTACACACGTACGCCCCTCTTAAGAGACCAACTTTGTTAGACCCATAAAAGGGCTTTCAAAGACTTGGAAATGCATGCTCAATATTTAAAATGGGGTCAATATAAAATTAATATATAATTCATTATCTTTTAAATTAGTAACCACATTTTACATTTTCATTATAAAACCATCCCTGTGAAGGATAACATTTCATATATATATATATATAAACTTATCAAATTCTTTGACCAATGGTGGAGTTAAGAGAAGAGATAATCAAATAATAAGATTAACAAAATTCAAAATAATAAAAACATAAACTAAATAGTAAAGTTTTGAGATTTGTAATATTTATCTTTAACTAGTACAAGAATTTAAAATATTATGTAGTATATAATTATGATTATATCTTAGTACGTGTATGATTTTATTTTTCTGTTATTCTTTTATATTATTGTCAATGATATATATATAATATTTATAAATTATTGAATATATTATATTTGTATTTAGTAAGCAATGGAAATTTTTTTAAATTTTTTTAATAAAATTTAGTTTGAAAGAAATAGTATTTTACTGAATATATTTATAGTTGTATTAAATTATATATATTGAGTAGAAATATAATAAGTTGAACCGTTAATAGGTGTGGCATGAATATTTAAATATACGTGAAATATTTCTTTTATATATAAAATGTTTAGATTTGTACTAAAAGTACATTAATTATTCTATATTGAATATTTGACACCCACCCTTATGTACTCTACAACACTAGGCTAGGGATTCCAATATCATGCCATGATTCAAGTTTAAGTAATTATATATAAAATTCATTTTTAATTGCATCTCTATCATATACAATAACTCATATATCTTCAATATAATCAAAGCTCTTCTGCGTATATAATTGCTGAACAAAATTGGAGCATTCAAAGTGTTCATTGTAGATAGATCGTCACATTATTTAAATCAAAAGTATTGAACACTTTATTTTCTATAAAGCGAGAAACATTTTTTAAGTTATTAGATACTAAACAAGAATTTTATGAAGTCAAGAAGAAAAAAATAATAATTACAAAATTTCATGAATTAATTAATATGAGGTTTTTATGGTTACCGATCATTTAATCGGATTAGGTTCCTTCTGCTTACAATCTTAAGAATTAATATCATTTACTATAATATTGTCTGAGATTGACATATTATTAGCCATACAAATATAAAAAAAAAAAAATCAAAATTATTTACAACCTAACTTTTTCTAATCCAAGTAGAAAGTTTACTTCGGTAATTACATTGTATTAAGGTTTTTTAATTTAAAAAATAAGCTTTAGTATTTAATAAAATAATGAATATATTACGTATAAAATTAATATGTTACATTTATTTAAAATTATTTAAGTTGTATAAATATCATAAAATCTTAGTTATGCATAAATAATAAATAATTAAGCCGAGAGAGGCTGAATAAACATTCTTTTAATTGTTTTGAAAATATATATGAAGTTGGTACTTGGTTAAACAACCATTTCTAAAAACTCAAGCCTAACTTAATTGTTAAATAGGTTAGGCCACGAGTCTTTTAATGAATCATCTCACTTAATTTCATACTTGCATATATGGCTTAGTTCACACCTTCTTGTCACTTTTTCAACCACAAATATTTTTCTCTGATCTTACGTAAATTATTTTTAGACTCGATCTAGATTTATGTCCAGAAAATAATGAATTATCAGCAGCAGTACCTAACCAAAATGGATCATTCCAAAATCTAAGTTATTCACTGTAAAATAATATTACGAATGAACAAGTTCTTAGGTCCTGCAATTCCATTTACATGAAGGATTCTAAGCCATGACTAGGATCAATTTAGACAAATTCTTCCTTTATGAAGTTTCCAGTTAAACTTTCAAATATACATAAATAGATCATGTTCTGTTGACCCCCCAAAAAGAACGAAGAAAATTTCCATTTCACAATACTAAGCAGCTTTCTTTTACTTTGACAATTGAAGATATAGTTAGGCAAGTGTAAATATCATTTCATGATCAATAGTTTCTTTATTTTTTAAGATTATTAAAATTATTAGATTAATAAGTTTGAAGAGGTATAATAGATTAAAATTATGAGTAATAGATTTATTAAAAGTATTTAGCAATATTCTCAAACTTTTTCTAACACATATTTTAATTAAAATTAAAAAAAAAAAATCAGAAAACAGACACATTAAGCAAACAAAGAAAAAGGAAGAGAAAAACTCCTAAATTTGTGATTTTTAATAAATTAAACAAAAAAGAGAGAGAAAGACTTCTAAAAACATTGATTTATAATAAATTTCATCTAATAGTTTTGACATTTCTCTTGAAAAATCTCTCTCCACAAATAATGGAATACCTTTCCTATGTGTATTTGCACCTGGTGCCCCAAGATGCTTATGAACAAATCTTGTACATGTTATTTACTAGCATGTGCGTGTCCATGTTGATTAGATAAAGCAAATAGTTGAACACACATGCAGCAGTTCTTGAAGGCATCATGAAGAGGAAAAGAAAGCAAAATGGAGAGTAGCAATTTCCACCGACCCATCAAGTAATGTTTCAATCAGATCAATAACGTTACACTAGCCATTGAATATATGCGAAAATCTCAAATGAGCTGCATGCATACACATGACTAATACACATAAAAAAGATCTTGTTTCTAAGTACAGATACTTATATGCTCCTAAACACAGTACGTAGCCCACGATTTTTTCCTTTAAACCAGTCTCCACCCACTATAGCAGATCGATGTCAAGCCAACCCACTTCGAAACAAAGCATCCGAAGCAGACTAGAGTGTTTGATGATGAGTCAGAATCACATAACTAAACAAAACTATCTCTTCAAATTAACTATATATACAAGGTGGACCATAAACAAGGCCAAAAACCGATATATAGATATAGATATAGGTATCACATATAAATATATAAAAATATATATATATATATATATAGCAAGAGTAGAGAAAAAGAAGTGAGTACATGCATGGATTGGTTTCAATCAATTTTGGTGGTGTGTCTTGTTGTGAAACATGGAAGGGACTATGTCTTGAAGGAGGCCATATTCAGAAGGAAGATACTGGTTGTGAAGAAGAGAGTTGTTAGCGTTATAGGAAGAGTAAATGGAGGGAGGAGTAGCACCAGCAGCACCAGTAGTGGTAGTAGTGGTAACAGCGTTTGTTGATTGTGTGGTGAAGAGGGTGTGGTGAATGTGATGGTGAGGATGGTGGTGATGCTGATGATGCATGTGAAGGAAGAGATCTTGAGGGAAGTTTGACCCGGCTGCGAGTGGAGTTGGTGTGGCGAGCAAAGAAGGTGTGAACATTCCTGCGGCCGCATTCCCTCTCAGCGATGTGGGGACCGGATGGTTGTGCTGACCTTCATACGTTGTTATCACAGTGGTTGGGTCTTGAAATGACCTCTCCACGCGTTTCTTCACTGTGCACTTCTGTGTAGTGCACCTGTAGTAGCTCCTGCAATATTCGCTCACCATCATCATCATCATCGTCTATCAAAATACCTCACTCCACATCCTTTTTTCACTTTGGCCATTATTACAATATCGGTAGAGAAATTGAAGCCATTGTGTGAGTATATGGACAAATGAGTAATAATGGGGTCTAGTTTGATTTTCGTTTTGCTGATTTTCATTAGGATTCAATCGGGTGGAATAATATCTCTCTAGTAATAACTCTTATTAGAAACGGATTAATTAATTCATCTGAGATGTAAAGATCTAAGAGATTGATGGAACTAAAAACATCTGTGGCAAAGGGAATTTGTGTGTGAAATAATTTTATGTGAAAATTTTAGCTACGCTTGATTTTGATCTTATTTGGATGCAAGGAAAGGGGAAAAGCGTGTTCATACCTTGGATAAGGGCTATTCTTGACAGCTTTCTGTCCATATTTTCTCCACCTGTATCCATCTTCAAGGTGATCAACCTCACTCTTGGTCATGAAAGCAAACCTTGGCTCCTTCTGTTTCTTCTCTCCTTTCTTCTTATCCTTGTTCCTGTTAATTTAAAAGAGACAGATTCTGAGTTGCACCATTTAAGCATATACAAGAAAAAAATATAAAAAACATGGGATTGAGCTAGATCAGGTTAAGAAAATGAGAAAAAAAGAAAATCACTTACCCTTTCTTAGAGTTTTCTCCTCCTCCTCCTTCTTCAGATTTCACCTGCCTATCCTTTTTGCTCTTCCCAGAATCTTCTTCAGCCCCGGCTTCAGAAGATGAAGAAGAGATAGAAGAGTTAAGGGTCGCAAGGGTTTCACTGGCACCACTAGCACCACCTCCATCTCCTCCTTCTGCAGGCTTGTGGTTGCCTTCAACAGATGAGAAAACCTCCGATGAGGAAGGAGAAAGTCCAAAAGAAGTTGCAAGAGAATTGTAGTCCATGCCCCCTTGCAAACACTCAGTGAAGGTCATGTAGGAGGGATCAAAGGGTTGAGAATCATATGGTGTTGAAGCTGGAGGGATTAAGGATGAGGAAAAGTGCTTTTCGTACATGTCAGATCCTGCTGGTGTGGCCTGGTGATTGTTGTGGTCTAGGACAACGTCCTGGTAGTAAAGTTCTTTAGGTTGAACAGACATGAAGAAGTAAGAGAAGAGAAGAGAAGAGAAGTAGCAGAAGAAAAGTGTAGTACTGTGTGTGAGGTCGCGTATGCTTGGTGGGGACTAAGTAGCTTATCTCTTGAAGTTATTAATGTGTGTATTTATAAGATTAAAAAAAGGGAAATAAAAAAAGTCTTTGGGTTTGAATGGGGAGCTGCTATGGTCACTTTTAAAAGGAGGTTGACAAAATACCTTCCAATCAGAAGACCAGAAAGTGCTTTCTCATATGGAAACATTTTCAGTCTATGTTACTTCCATTAAGGAAACTGATCTATATTAGTTATGGAGACAGGGTGATTGTCACTCGACCCTATAAATAAATCAAATATCTATTGCTAACTCCACAATTATACAAAAAAAAATCAAATACCTACTAAATTCATACACTTTCTTCATTAAATCACTCTCAGCTAAATATGTATTAAAATATAATACAACAATTCTCTGGTCAAGACACAAAAATATAGTATACAGTTATTATATAAAATTTAATTACTCTTATGTAACCTCAATTAGCATTTGGCAGAACAGAATCTTTAACCTTTTGAAACTCAAAGAGTTGGAAATAAAAATGTGATTCATTTTTTATATTTGCTTGACTATTCAGTCCAATTGGGAGTCTTCTACAAATTAATAGCTTTTCTTTTCAACCCAAAATTATATAAAAGAGAGTTAGTGTATGTTCTCTCCTCCTTCTTTGCCGAAATCCATGAAACCACTAATTGTATGTTAAAAATCAAAACACACTAGAATCCAAGGTGGCCTCACCCAGTTAAAATCTCTACCCTCTTGTTTCCATTTTTTGGGTTGATTAGGAAAAGAATAGTCAAATAAAGTATGGTTGACTGTCATATTGTTTTTACGTGATTCTCATCTCTTTTTCTAGACATATGCAAGTGGATGTTCTAAACACTTTTCAATCCTCTCATATTTCTGCAGTCTTCACAAGGAACATAGCTAATTCTAACATGGAAATATTTATAAAAATAAGCAAATTTTTATAAAAAAATAGCTGATATAATAACATTAGAATAAACATGAAAATGTTGCATGAAGAAGGTGTAAGTAAAGGTTAAACAGACATTAGGGTGTGTTTGATTAGGTTGCAGAATTTATATATACATCACGTGTAAAAAAAGGCGTTTGATTGGGCGCGTGAGATGGAGGTGGGTGAGGGGCGCGTGGAGAGAGGGAGATGAGTGAGTGTGGAAGTCAATGATTCAAAGTTTTGGACTTATAAATTAGAAAATACAAAATTTGGTTTGGGGAAAATAGAAAGGTCACACGTGTCTGGGACTGGCACCGGCTTTTGACCGTAGCCGACAGAGTGGTAGGCACGTGGCGTAGACGGTGTGTGGGTTTTGTTGTGGTGACGAGGTGGTGACGTCACGATGTACAATTTATAGCATTGCTACTATTGAGGTTGGGCAATGAAGATTATTATTGCATGGGCATGCCCATTCACACCATCTTCTTCTTAATTTCGATTTCATCATCTCCTTTTTACTCCTTTCCCTTTCACTCTCTTTGTTTTTCTTTTTCTAGCTAGTACTCATGCTTTACGTAAAGGCAATCTAACACTATGCTTGGTTGGTCCAATAATAATAATAATAATATTATTATTATTATTATTATTATAAACAATGAAGCATTTTGATGATGATGATATAGAGAGTGTTATCGTGTATATGTTTGCCATAGATGCCGGAGAAGATAGATAGAAATGAAAGTGTAGTTTGGAGCAAGTTGGCACAGTCCAATAATGACGTTAATATTTGAGGGAGAAAGTCTTATAAGGTCATAATCCAAGAATGATATCGTTTCTATCTTCATCACTTACTAATACCAACCCTATTTTAATCTTGTGTTTTTCTCTTCTTTCTCCTCCTAATAATTAATTAAACATTAATTTAATTTAAATTGACAGCTCATTTGTCTTCAATGCACCTAATTAACTATTAATAACCATATTAACCTTAACATGATTATTGTTGCACCTTCATTAATTCTTCTTCACTCACCATGGAGTAAGAAAATGAAGAGTCAAGTGCTTCTGTTGACCCCAAAAAATAAAATAAAGCTTGGGAAGTGAAAATATATATACCTGGGGAGAATCCTCAACGACCAATCGAGACCCCAAAAACAAAATTAAATTACACATAAAACTTCTACGCTTTTCTTCTCAATATTCCACAACTATATTTATTATTTTAACATGCTCTCTCAATATTTAATATAACTTTTCATTTTTCTATATTCGTCTATACAAATTCAAAACATATAAGGAGTTTACATCAATTTCCACACCTTACTCAACCAATTAAACAGATCCCTTAACAATTTTCATTGAACTTAAATAATAAATTTTCCACCATATTTAATAGGTTTAATATTTTTTTTTGGTATTTAATAGGTTTAATAGGTATCTCAAATATAAGACTCTAATCCTTCATCGTGTTAATCGGATTTAACTATATACTAGTATGATTTTAGTTTTTTCATCATTTCAAATTTAATTATTTGATGCTAATTACAAGGATTTAATAATAGTATTTTAAGATGGCTTTTGTATTCTAAATAATTCCTGAACTTTTTGATCGAATAAGACTGAATGGTAGGTACTTATAATTACATTTTGACACTTAGTCAGTAAAAATATGATGAACATATTAAAGAGTTATCAGATATTGTTTACTTGAATTAGAGGTTATTTATAATATAACAAAATAATTTATTACTTTTAGTAAAATTAAACCAACTTATCTTTTAAATGAGATTCATGAAAATTAAGTTAGGTCTGTTATCAAAATTTGTTCAAGGTTTATGGTTTATTAGACTGACAAGCTTCAATTGAGAAATACTTTCTTATAATTCGAATGATTATAATTTAGATGAACGGGTAAAATGGTGATACATATTTAATACAAGTATAATTATAATACTTAGTACAATTTATTAATAACTTAGAATAATAAAAGATTTTTTTCTTTCAAGATAAATATATTATTACAATATATCAAAGCACAATATGTGCATAGTAAGAGAAGTACAGAGAAGAAGATATATTACAGATAAATAACAAATATTAGTTCAAAACACAAGGAATATAAGAGATTGCATGCTGTTTTGCCGCATAGCTACATCTTGATACAATTTAAATATTAAAAAATTTAAATTATGCAATTAAACTAAACGTGCAATAAATAATAGTAATTGATGGAAATAAATAAATAAATGTTAAAAGGCACATTGTGAATTTTGAAATACCTAATGTAATAAAAGTCAAGCAGGTTATTTTAAAAAAAAGAAGAAGTAAAATTTAAAAGCCTTATCGTACATGAACAAGTATTCAAATTTAATGTAAAGAACATGATATGATATGCTCATTTATCCCTAATCCACTTCTCCCACGTGTTTGCACTTTAAAACAAAATGAATAGTGTTTCCAACTCAATTTTTTAATATTTTTTAACGTCATCTTTATTAGTAAATCAAATTCCATATTCATTCAAATAACAGTTTTTTAAGTTTCACAGATAATGAATAGATGAAAATGTATATAATAAGAGTCTTTGTATATTGAATTGAACCTATTTGAACATAAAATAAATTTAATGCACTTTTATTAATTTCTTATTTTAATATGAAAATTATTTTATTCTAATAATGTGATTTGGTTCACTAATATTATGTTATTATGAATAAAATTGAATCGAAACTTCTTTAAGAAATCTCGAATTCAAATTCCAACTTATTTTTCTTAGCAGCATGAGAACCATGTTGTAATTGATTCACATTCTACAATATAGAGTTTAAGTGAATCAATATATAATTCTAATTAATTTGTTGATATCTTAATGAAGCTTTATTTTAGCTATTTTCTCATCTTCTATCTAAGTGAAGGGTTTTATACACTTTTCCATTTGTTGTTAAACAAGTTAATTGGACTCATTATGAGTTTGAGTTAAATTAAGTTGATAAAAGAAACTTACCTTAATTAAATTAAGTTGATAAAAGAAACTTACCTTAATTATAAATAAAAATTGGATTGACACCAACTCACAGAGTTGGTTTTGTATTAAATTAGGTTTATTTAAAAAAAAAAAAACTTTATTATTAGTTACCCACCTTAATTATTTAGAAACTATCTTCTATAATTGTTAGAGATCCTATATCGATTAGAGATAAGACCAAATTAATATATATAAAGTGGGTGTAAACTTCATCTTATTAAGCTAGTTTTGTGAGGATGAGTTAGATTTAAAGTACACTTCTATTATGATATCAGAATTTGTCTACGTTCGAGTTAGGACATCTCGACGTGAGGAGAATATTAGAAGTTTAAAATTCATCTTATTGAACTAGTTTTTTTAAAATAAATTAAGTTTAAAGTTCACTTATATTAATAATTACAAATGCTACAATCTTAATTTAAATGTAAATATTTAATTACAATAATTTTATTATAAAAATTTTAAAATATAATTTGAATTTTATTTTATTTTAATTTAGGTTTCGTAATTTATTTATCAACCTTGCAATAGATTGAGATAGGATGATTATTTCTTAATTCATAAAAAATAAGTTGAGTTGAATTGACTTAATTTATTTTTAGCATCTCACCAACTTAAATATGTATGTTAACTTATTTTGATAATTTTACCGGTAGGAATATAAATAACTTGAGTTATGTTGACATTAGGTTTGTTTATAACCTAATCAAATTTTTTATTTTGAATCATTTGAATTCATAATATTAATTTAAGCTGATAATCGAATTAACTAGAAAAAATATATTTTAAAATTCAAAATATAAAAGAGTAAAAAAAATCATAAAATGAATCAAAATATGTCTCACAACAAATAGATAATAAAAATAAGATAAATGACTAATTATTCAAAATTACGATGATCAACATGAAAAATATGATAAAAATTTTAGTTAGACAAAAAAAAAGTTTCCTTGGATTGTGCCTCTCTTTTAGATTATAACTTGGAGCTTCTATTACACATAAAATAAAATTAGAATTGGTAATAAATTAACAAGTATTATTATTTATAATTATATATAAATAATTTTCATTTCTTTTGAAACTCATAAACCTGTTATTTAATTTAATTATAATTTGATTCATCTAAAACATTTAACCTGACTTATTCACTAAAATGTAATTGGATTGACGTGAAATCTTCGATTAAAAAACATTTTACCTTTTTCTCATTCCATGAAGTATAATAGTTTTAAAATTGGAGATAAGAAAAATTAAATTTTTTATTTTAAATAAATAACTTTAAATAATAATTTTTTTTTTAGGAGTAATGATTTAAAGTCCCAATTAAAGTACAATGATCTTATTAAACTTATATATTTTAATAATATTTCACAATCAAATTCTTCAAATTATATAATATTTATAATATTATCTATTAAAATTAAATAATTACAAATGAAACGATTTAAAAAAAAATTAGTTTTAGTAAAATAAGTAATTTAGGTTAATAAAAGATAAGACACAGATAAGTTTTGAAAAGAATATAAAAGAGGATCTAAGATATTTTATTCTTCATTTTTTCACAAGAGTCTCCCTTTACTACACCTTTTTCTTTTTAAGTCTCACATCTTTTCCCTATCTTTGTTCACTCATTCTTCATCCCCTTTTAGTCTCAAGTATGTTATTAGAGAGTTCTTGAAGAGGAGAACATTTTCCCTCGATTGAAATTTTATTTGGGGTAAATTTTGGTACCAAGCTCCTTCCTTTTTGTTAGGATTTGGGTTTGGGTGCGAGAGTTCTTCTTTCTTGCGTTTTGAGTTAAGTATGAACTTGTAGTGAAGTGTTTAAGCTTGTGATTAGGTGCTTGAAGAGAAATTTGGAACATCGAGGTTGCAGATTTGCTTAGTAGAGTGGAAAACCCCTTTCTTGGTTTGAGTAAGGTAAGGGAAGCTCGAAATTTAGGTTATTTTGTGAAATCTGTGATTGAATGTTTGGAATACATGGTGTATGTTTGAAATACATGTTGTGTGTTGCTTTTACCGTATTTAAATGTTCTTGGGATGATTGTATGGATGTTGCATTCATGTGTTCGCAGTTCTGCAAAACCCCTATTCTGCATGATTCGTTCAGCATAGGGCTCCTACGATGAGTGGATTCATTTCAGGGCCTCTTAGGTTGAAATTCGCTGAGCAGAATGCACAGGGGACCTGCGCTGAGCGAATTTTAGTTGCGCTGTGTGAATTTTCTCTAACTAATTTTCCTTATTTGACTTGAAATGATGGAAAATGATATAATGTGATTTAATGACATGAGGCCTGTGTTACTCCCAACGAGACGAGATTTTGCCATTGGGCTATTAATATGTGAATATTGGTAATTTTAGTATGTATGGATTTTGAGAATATTCATAGGGTATCTAAACCATAATGATGTTCCAAATCATGTAGACTAGATCATCATGTGGTGAAGGTCGATAGAGGCTCATTAATTATTCCGAAAGGGTAATAGGTGAAGCTACCCTGAGACGATATTAGTTGTGAGGTGTTAAAGGGTGACCCTAGGTTGAAAGAGGCCCAAAAGGTCGATCATGGGGAAGGCCTTGATCCTTGGATATACCTCAGGTGTTAGTCCCAGATATGCGAAATCCATATAGTCTTTCGGAAGTCGATAATCTAATTTTGTGATTGTGCTTATGGGTGTAAAGTCTTAGGTAAGCCCTTATACCTACTATTTGGTTTTAAATGTTGAATTGATTGTTTGATTGTTAACATGAATATTTTTCTACTAACTTACCTTTTTTTGTGCCTTGTGTGTTCTTGCTATGATTGTATTATTTACACGGGAGTAGACAACAAGTCTACTAGAGAGCCGTCGGTAGATAAGAGTAGGAAAATAGAATAGGTCCTCACATTGTGTAATAGACTAATGGTAGTATAATGAAAATTTTAATTTAGTTGTGTATTTTGATTAGTTCAACCAAAATTACTATAATAGTAATTAAAAATTATACTTTGCTAATATTGAATAATTAGAACTTGAATTTTAAGTATGTTACAATAACATATAAAAATATATATATATATATTATATTTATATATCTTATTTAAATAATAAAATATTAATTTTATTATTTATTTTCATGTAAAAAAAATGTAATTATCATAATTTTAAATACATATGATAAAAAAATATAACTTAAAGATTTTACATAATCATAACATATAATATATAACATATTCATATTTTAAACATTATTCATACTAACATCTTTAAGGTTATTATATATAATATATCAAGAACGACAATTTTTAAAAGACCGTATAACTTTCACTTGCGAGAAACTAATATTTACTTATTTATATAGACTACCAAACTATAGATCAACCTGTTGAATCATTTTCATGTTTAGAGTTATCTAGTCTATTTCCTCTAAGGCAACTACATGGTAAGTTGGCTTCTATAAACTTGTTCATTCTTGGCCTCTTCGTCTCAGAATAAGTGACATAAGTCTCCAATGACTTTACACACATGACACCTTCATCTTATGATTCAAAGTATTACAAAAATCTAGATATCCTTATTAGGCATGGCCGTAAATCCATCTATACTAATTATCAACCATAGTAGTACCCTTTGATAACTACTTTCTCATGTACACCTCATTATGATAAATACTTGACCTCATTGTCATTTTACTCATCACAATTTTCACATTTCAACTAATCATATACCATATAAACTCATTCTAACATCAATATGAATAATACATATAATAAATTTCACCTTCCAACCAATCATATATCATATAACTCATTCAAATATCAATATGAATAATACATACCTTCCAACTAATCAAATACCATAAAAATTCGTTCCAAGATCAATATAAACACATCATGTAAAATTTGTTCAATTAGAGCATGCTAAATTCTACCCAAAAATAAGGAATTTTACTTAGTCGTGGACTAGTTTGTTTAAGGAATTTAAGCTAGTAAGTCAAGCAATTAATTACCATAAATTCACTAAACGGATTTTGACCTAAGGCTTGTGATAAATCTCAACTCCCTCATTATAGCCAATCTGCTAAGAAAAAATCAAGTTTCTTTTAATAGATTCTCATAGGCTTAATAAATCTCAATCTACTCAACGAATTTGGATCTAAGATTAGGATGAACCTTAAGTTTCCTTTTAGAAAAATTCATGAACAAAAACCTCATGCGCTTAGTGGATTATATAAAAAAAATCAATTATGCTAGATAAACAGTTCACTTCCTTGATCCAAACTTTCATCTTGAAACATATTAATCTTTAAAAGGTTTATTTTACTATTTTTTTAATTAACTTGTGGGATCAATTGGAACTACTAGTAATTCTAATTATAAACCACCAAAAGAAACATAATTCGAAATATTTATCATCCAATTTCACTCTTAAATGGACCACTCATCATAAGATATACACATTCAATTCCAATTCAATAATCTAACATTCAATATATCATACAAGTCATCCAACACAAATCCCTACAAATTCAAGTGTGACCAAATCACAATTCCACATTCAAATAATCTATCCTAAAGTTCTTATAAGTTTTGCTTATCCAAACTTTTCTCTTTACACTATAGAGTTGAGTCAAGGAATTTTTAACTTTCTTTATGGATACATGATCCAAAAGCTAACTACATTATTATGGACCTATGTTAACATAGAATCATATTGAAAAAGAAAATCTTACATGTAAGGACTCTAATGTAAGCATTTAGTATAAATTAGTTTAATTGAGATGAAAATTTTAATTAGTAAAGGATGAAAGTTGTTTAGTTAAGTTTTAGAAGGTATATATATTAACTAAACATTTCATCCTTCATTATTCTAAAGTCATTATTTCTCTAAAATTCTCTACATTCTCTCTAAGGTTTCTAACTTATCCTTCATCCTTTTCAAAGTCCGAGCATACCTAGAGGAAGTTCTTCAAGAAGAAAGCATTTCTAACTGATTAGATTTTCAAGTTTGGTAAGTTTTTAGTTTTCTAAGTTGTCTTTAGAGGTTAATTTGAGTTGCTTGCATGTGGATTGTAAGTCTCATGCATGTGTCATCTTTACCATTAATATCAAGCAAAGGATAGCAAAATTGGAATATGAAAAGGACTGGGTCACTAGGATGAAGCTTCTTTTGGAATGAATTCTGATTTTGGAATATGTAGATTGATTTTGTGTGAGTACCTTGTTTTGATAACATGTTGATTGATTGTTGAACTTTGAAATTTTTGGTTTATTGTTGTTGTGTATGGTTGCAATTGGAAGGTATGAATTAAATGAATGGTTTAGTTGATGCTATTACAATTGGATGGAAACTACATTGGTTTGAATTGTTGTTTTTAGAAGCTATGTTTGAATTATAAAATTTTGTAGGAGAACTACCTTGTGTTAGTTCATCCATCATTTTATTGAAAAAGTATGAGACAAACCATTTTAGAACACTTTGGTGTATCAAAATGATAATTTGGATTAAGTGAATAAGGTTTCTTTCTTCTATAGAATTTATGATCTGCATAATCTATTACCTGGATCTGAAAATTCATTGAGTGGAATTATCCTAGTTGCTTTCGGATTGAAATTCACTAAGCATAGGTGTGAGGGTCCAGTTTTAGGTAAACCCTAAGCCCACTTGCTTAGGCAAGGGAGAGATTATAAATAGTCAACTTAACCCTAACCCTCTCATTTTTCACTCTTATTTTTAGAAAATCCTAATTTTCCTTCTCTCAATTCTTTCCAAGAATTCTCCTTCAATTCTTACTTATTTAAAAATTTGAAAACACCGAGGAAAAGAGTGTGAAACGTAGATTAATTATATCCGAATAGAATTTCTTTTTGAGATCCTTTAAAGGTAAGGAAAGCTAATTAAGCAAAATTAATTATGATTGAATGAATGATTATATGTATTGATGTGTTATTTGAGATTGATGAGAATTATATTGATTATTATATGTGAAAGTGTGATTTGGGTTTCGCTTTGAGATTGTGATCCTATTTCGCCTTGATTTTATTTCAAATTTCGAAAAGTGTTCTTCATAAAAGTTTTAATCCTAGATGTTATCTAACTCCTGACTTTTATTTCAGCTAGAAAGGATATGTAGAACTCAAGATACGATTTTTTTCGTAATTAAAGGTCAAGTTGTCAGGAAAATTATTCGCTTTAAAATTACAAACCCCTTTTGGGATGTTTTGGTTACGAATTTGGGAACTTTTTCTTCATAAAAGTTTTAGCCCTAGATGTTAGCTAATCAATGGATTTTATTTCATATAAAAATAATGTGTAAAACATAAGTTACAAATTTTTGAGTGATTAAAGGTCATGCTGCGAGGATGAGCGAAACGCTTTAGAAGTTATTTTTACTTGAGCGAAAGTTTATTCTTTTTGAATGATCATTCATGTTCTAAATTGTATTAAAAAAGTATATATATATATATATATATATATGTGAAATGTGATCAAATATCATAAGATATATTTTGTATAATTAAACTATTGAGTTATGTGATGTGTAAATTGATGATGTATTATGATTGGAATTGGATTGGTGATAATGATGTGAATTTTATTTGTGAATTGTGACTAAGGTCACAAGGATTTGTAATGGCAGTGGTGCCAATGAAATTAAGATGGCAGTGGAGCCAATAAATTTGTGATGGTAGTGGTGCCAATGAGATTTTGATGGCAGTGGTGCCAATGAGATGAGACGGTTGTGTGCCTGAGATGGAAGTGTGTCTATGAGATTGTGATGAACTGTAAACTGGATTGTGTTGTTGTATGTGAGCCAGATAGTTATCATGGGGTAGTATTTGGTGTAGCTTTAGTGTACATATAGAATTCTAGATGTCTTTGAAAGAGGTATCCAGACTTCAATGATCTAGTCACATAGACAAGGGTACCATGTGGTGGAGGTTGATGAAGGTTTCGACTGCACTTATCATTGATGGGAGGAGCCATCAGTTCTTTGATAGGTACGTGTGGGAATCACCCTGCATTACCAGAATGGTGATAGGCGTGTAATCCTAAGGTAAAAAAGACTCTGAAGGGGTTGTGTTTATGGCTCGATAATTGTATGTCAGGTGTTAGCCTCTAAGATTAAGGACTCCATATAATTTTCTAGAAGAGTTTGTCTAGAATATTAGGTGTTGTGAATGAGTGAGTGTGATTAAGAACGACTATGATAGTTTGAACATATGAATATATTTAGATAAATGATTGTGAGGATGAAATTATGAATTATATATATTTTGATTGGTTTTGTTTACATTAGTTTATCCTTTCTGTTTGTATTTGTGGTTTTGTTGATACTGCGATGATCGTGTTGTTACACGGGAACATATAGCGCTGCAGGTGAAAGCTAAATAGTAACTCCAAATTTTGCTTAAAGGAGAATTAATTCGGTGCTGATGAATAATTTTACGAAACTTTTGTAAAGACTTTATTTTAAAGTGATAAACCTTAGTTAGATAAAGTGAGTATTGTATGTATTTGGACGTTTACCTTTTATGATATTTTGAAATTATTAATAATTTACGGGTAGATTTTTATTCCTTTATAGATGCAAAATAGGTATAATTTTGGTTCGTTACAATAGGGGCTTTCGCTCAACAGAATAGCTCTAATGACTCTCGGGTCCAAATCTGCTAAGTGTAAGCGACTGTCGCTGAATAGAATTGGTTCCAATTTGAGACTGTTCTCGGGTCCCAATCTGTTGAGTGGATTAAACATACTTTGAGTGGATTTGCCCTCTACTTGGTAAGAAATTTCAGTCTTAATTATAATTATAATGGCCTGTATGATTGAGAATTTTATGAGAAGGATGCTCAATGGATTTCATAATGGCATTGAGGCCTGTGGACTCCTATTGAGAGAATGTTTGATTATATGTTTGAGAACATGATGAAATTGGTAATTTAGTGTGTATAGATTTATGGATATGTTATTTGGTATCCAAAATTTAATGATAATCTAAATCATATAGATTAAGATGTCATGTGGTAAAAGTCGATGGAGACCTTACTAGTTGTTTCTAAGGAACAATTGGTTAAGGTTATCCTGATGTGAGATTGATTGTGGAGATATGTGAAATGATCTTGGGGTGAAAAAGATTTAGAGATCAATTGGTTAGGTTTGTAATCCTAGAATATACATCAGGTATTAGTCCCACACATGCAAAATCCAAACAATCTTCAAAAAGTCATATGTCTTAGTTGTAACTATGTTTAAATGTTTAAAGCCCTTTACACTTGAAATATTAACTTGTATTGTGAAAATTTGAAATGTTTAAAATTTAGGCATTCTACTTAAATTTTCTATTAGCCCTTTTATGTGTGTATATTTCACTGTTATGATCGTATTTTTTTACACAGGAGCATATGACATGTCAAGAGGAGAACCACCTATAGAAGAGAATAGGAAGTAGTAAATATTCATATTTATGATGAAATTAAATAGCTTAGTAAATTTTTCTTTTAAAATATTTGTATATTTTAAAATAACAATCTAGGATAATGTATTAGAAGTAGAATTATCTACTTTAATTAATACTTAAAATTATTTAATATTTAGTATAATGTTTTGCTATATTACATCTAAAAAGCATAATGCAATCAGCTCAACCAATCTTCAAACAAATTTAGAGAACAAAGAACTTAAACAAATTAAAATTGTGATTAGATGGAAGTATTATATTCTTCGTGAATTTTGACATTATATTCTTATATTTTAAAAATAGTGAATTATCTTATAAAAGAGACATGTTTAACAGAGAAAGAGATTCTAGAAAAATAATAATTTTAAAATAATAAAAAATAAAATATTTATATTTTATAAACTTCATTTATTCATTATTAAAATAAATATTTTTATATAAAATTTATTTAAATTAGAAAATTTAGTCAAACTAGACATTGATAATAATGTGATTTTTTTTTCTTTGAAAGAAGCTGCAATCTTTTAAATTGGAAATTGATATATTTCCTCGAAACTAAATTATAAGAAGCAACTACAAAAAAAAGAAAGTTGGTTTAGATATAAATAAATTTCAATTATCTTTTATGTAAAAAAAAAACTAACTTTATCCTATATAATAATATCATCCCAAAATATATATACTCTTCAATCAACTAAAACTTTTATTTTAAGTTTTCCTTTATTATTTATATTAACTTTAATAAAGGAAACTTTAGGTGAAAAATGTTTGTTTTTAAATGTAATTACTAGAATTAAATACTATAACTAAATCTCTTAATTGACACAAAAATTAAATAATTTTACTCATATTTGATTTAGAGAATATATTTTAAATTATTGGTCTTGTAGATAAGTGAAAATTTAAGGAAAATTTAGCTTATTGTCTCTAATAACATATTTTATGTGTCCAATTTTTAATTACAAAAATTGATATTTTATTTCATGTTTTTAAAAATATTTTATAAAAAAACAATTTTTTTTTTTGTTTTCACTATTTTGTTTACAAATCTTAGAACCAACAAACAGATGAAAATAATGTGACAAATTTATAATTTAAAATTAAAAAAAATGAAATAAAAAATTTTCTCAAAGTAAATACTATCTTATAAATAGAATATAATTTTATATTGGAAAAAAAACTTATATTTATTGGTTTTCATATTAATTTTAATGTACAAATTATTGACATAATTAATAGTGGTTTGAGAATAAAATAAATCATATAAAAATACTAATATTCATTATAATTAATTATTTGAGTTTTTATTTATAGATAGAAAGGTGTAAGTAAATAAGTAATTATATATGAATATTATCTATGGATTTATATTTATAGATAAATTATTAATTATATATATATATATATATTTATATAAAGATAAAACTTTGTATGTGTAAAAAACCCAATAATAATTAAACTAAGTGAGATAGTGAGTTTAAGTGGTGAAAGAGTGAAGGTGTTTAGTAAAGTTTTAAAAGAATTATAAATAAAAAAACTAAATCCTTCAACCTTCATTATTTCAAATCCACCATCTCTAAAATCATTTTCTCTCCAATCTTTTTATCTTCTCTCTAACTTATCTTCCTCCTCCCTTATCCTTTTTAAGATCCGAAGGTATCTAATCAAAGCTTGTGAAGAGTAGAGCACATTCAACCGATTAGAATCTTAATTTGGGTAAGTTTTCCTTACTCTACTTCTATTTTCGCCCAAACTATTTTGTCCTACATGTGGGTCTTACTCCGCTTGCATGTGGTCTTTCCTCCATCAATATAGCTCTATACTAGCTTAGGTTCTTAGAGATGTGTTTGGTTTGTGAATCAGGTACTTGAGAAGTCAGTTAGAGAACCTACAACTCTATCTAGTAGGAAGGAGAAAGACATTTTAGATTCTAAAAACAGGTAAGGGAAGCTAGTTTAAATATTAAGTTCTATGAGATGTTGGAAAATTGAATCTGAAATTGAATGGATGATTGTTTTGGGATTTATACCTCTGGTTTGAGAGCTTGGAAAATTAGGAATGCTTAATGAATGAGGAATTTACCTAATTTGAGTTAAGTTGTGTGATTTAAGATTTGTTAATGAAACTATTGTGATTGAAGTACTGTAACCATAGCTTGTTTGTTATTGTTGTTGTTTTGGTAAGATGTGCTTGTGTTTCCAAATGAACTGAGAATTTAAATCTGATTTATAGCAGATTTAGTAATTGAAATTGGAGATTGAGTAGATTTTAAAGAAGTTGTTGTATTGAATCACATGTTAAAATTTGTTTGAGTTAAACTAAATTAAATTATTGTTCAGTTGTGAAATTTTACAAATATCACTTTGAGTTACCTATTCCATCAATTTTTCTTGAAAAGAACCTGAGATAAACTAATTTAACATGTTTAGATGTGTCAAATTTATGAATTGGGTCCAATAAATCAAAGTGGCTTTTTTGTAGAATTTCTAAATAGAATAATTGCAATTTGGTCTATATTTGAGAAATGAAAAAGAAAAGGATATCTGAACATTGATAGAGTGGAAGCTAGTTTTGTTTAAGATTTAACTAGAACCCTAGACTTGAGATTTTAGAATAGTGAGAACACTAGATTTCATTTCTGTTTTAGGAGTTGTCACTAATAGAAATGAATTATGAGAACTTGGAAATTTTGTTAACTGTATGTGGAGTGAATTTATTGATTTTTGACTTGTGTGGTTTGAATGTTTTTATTGATCATGCAAAAACTATGTTGGATTATGTGATTGTATGAAGATTGAGTTGATATGGTTGTTACCCTTTGGATAATCTGGTTTGAAATTTGGTTATCTGATAGAGATAATTCTGGTGTAATATTGATTTTGATGAGTAAATGGATTGTTACTCTGTATTGGAAAGGAGAATTCAACTTAAAAATTTTCATTTATAATAGTATGCATGAGTGAGAATTGTATGAAACTATAAATGATATTTATGTTGGTATGAGACCTTGGTGTATGTTAAAATGATGAGTTATATGTTGGCACGAGGCGTTAGTACTCCTATTGAAGGGAATTTAATTTTATATGAGTATGATGTTGGTAAACTAGTGTGTATGGGTTTAGGGATATGTTATAGGGTATCTAGACCTTAATGACTCTCTAAGTCATATAGACTAAGATAGTCATGTGGTGAAGGTCGATGGAGGTCTTACCGATTGTCTTTAAGATAATTGGTAAGGCTATCCTGATGTGTGATAGGTGTGCAGATGTTTTGTGGATGATCTTCAGTGGAACCATATGTGAGGCAGAGTAGGAACTAGGAATACCTACACCTTAGATGCTTTGGGAGCTAGTAGTAGGACTCTTAATTATTTTGAATTGTAAATTATTTTGGAGGACGATAATAAAAATAGTTTCTATCCTTTACATGTAAGGAAGAACTTATACCTATATAGTTATATTTTTATATTATTTTATTTTTACAACTTACGAAATTTTTTTTAAAGAAAATACAAGAGTTTTTTCTATAATTTTTAAAAAAATAATATATAAATAATTTTTTCTATTTTATAAATCTAGGATTTTCTTACTCAAAATGCAATAAGATTGGAAGTCAAAATCGAGAATAATTTTTTATAATTTTGACGATGCTTGAAAATTTTGGGTTGATTATGGTGAAAGAATTGGATTTGGATTGAGAAAACATGATGCACACAAGAAACAAAATGCTTCAATTACTTCTAGGTTTCTTTGTTGTTTTTACACTTCTAACTTTGTTTGAAATATTTTAATGTACTGTTAATATTGTATTTGGTGATAATATAATTAATTTAAATCATTAGATGAAACAAATATAAAAATTAAAAAAATGATAGGAGAAGGTTGAAGAGAGAAATCACTAAAGATGATCCAAATCCATGCTAAAAGGTCCTTATGTTGAACCATGTCCATGGATAAGAAATAACTCAATTTTATTTAACCTAATTAATTTATCTGATTTCAAATTTTAGAAATTTAAATATTGTTTTAATATTTGTGAAATAAGGGAGTTATTTTATTTTGGTTCTTGTAAAAAATTATTTGTTTTTTTTATTCTTCTATTTTTTTTTTAAATATCACTTTTGATCCCTAATATTATATGATCCTAATTAACTCCTTTTATGTTGAACAAAAAGTTAAACCACAAGTGACACATGTCGACATTTGATTCCAAAAAAATTCTTAAGACCCGTAAAATAAATATTATTAATATATTTTAAAATGAATATTAAAAGTGGATATAAATAGTGATTTGAAATTTTAGAAAGATAAAAAAATATATTATATAAGGGCTAAAAATAAAATTTATATATTGTATATGGATGAGTAATTTTAAATTTTATAGGTACTTGTAATATTAAAAAATATTATTAATTTGAATATTATATTTTTAATGTAAAAGGAAATACTCAATGGTTGTTTCAACGTGAAGTAATAGATATGTTTAGTCTTCAAATTGTTTAATTACTAGTCCATAAAAAAATATTGAATTTAAAATAATTAAGAAAATTTATATAGTAAAACTTTAATAAACTTATTTGAGAAATGATTCAATTTGTTTAAAATTTACAAGCATATAAGTGTCAACAATTTGAAGCTCTACAATAATAATTTTTTTTTTATTATCTTTTCCAATACAACAACATGGGTCCAGAGATTACAAGGCTAAGGAATATGTGTTTATTTTATTAGATTTTTAGGTTTTCTTCCGGTAAAATGTATAAAATTTATTTGTCTCACTTAAATAAGTGGAGAGGGGTCAGATTAAGGTTAAGACTAATTACTGAAAATATGAGAATAAAAGAGAAAGAGAAGAAGAAAGAGAAGAAGAAAAATAATTGTGCTTTTCACATCTCATTAAGTGTAATTTTTCAAAATTAAAAAGAAATTTATTCAATTTCAAAATTGTTAGAATTTTAGATAATAGATTTGGAAGGGTTAATTCTTTATTTTCAATAATTAGAATTTATTCACAGTGAAATAAGCCTGAAATTTGTATTTGTTGAAGACTCTCACGTACCCTTTTATTGATCATAATAGATATGTTTCTTTGGTCTATACATAGTTTTTACTCTAGGAATTTTTCACATTAAAAATTTGTGTCTTATGTACTCTTTATTATTTTTATTTTTCTTCTCATACTATATTTTTATTAGTCGTCTTTACATATTCTTGCAATTTACGAAAATATTATTTTACATTGCTTTGATACAAGAATTTATTTGATACATTTCCCATCAATGACAATAGAGTTTTTATGGTTAAAAGACTTTTTGTTTGTTTTCTTGAATGATAGACAATATATACAAAAATGTATTCTTTCAACGAACCAAAATATTATCTGTGGAGGAAAATATGAAGGACTTGTTATTTGTGAAGACTATGCATCTTCATATTTTTGGTTCACAAAAGTTAGATTTCATGTTTGATGAAGAATAAGATTTTGAACACAAATGAGTATGTGGTTTCATTAGGTATTTTATGGATGACAATGTATACAATTTTATTTTTCATGAGACAAATATGAGAATCTTGCGTGAATTCATATATGCTTCAAATCAAGAAGCAATAATGTGTATTTATTGAAAAATTTTGTAGAATTGAAGTTTAAGGATATGACTCCCATTATAGATTACTTAGTTTGAAGGATGCCTTCGATCAATTTTCAACTATGAAAATTAAATTTAATGGTGATGATTTGGGACTATTGTTATTATTAACTCTACCTTATTTTTAAAAGATATTTCATGTTTTCATGATTAGTTTTGTTCCTAATAGTGATATTTATTTTGAAATGACAAAAAATAGTATTTTTAATGAAGATGAGAAGGAAGATACATGATACTTCATCTTAGTAAAAAATGTTTATTACTAAATATAAGGGGAGAAAGAAAAAGAAAGAATATAAAGTGGTAGAGAAAAAAATATGAAAAATTTCAAGTCTTAGTACAAGAATTTGGAATGTCATTATTGTCACAAAAATTAAAACATACAGAAAACATGTTTTATTTTAAAAAATGAGAATAAAGACAAGAAAGGTAAGTAATAAGAAAATGATTGTGATGATAATGATAGTGAGACTACTACTATTTGTGATGATCTTGTTATTGTTCATGACCATGATTTAGTTAATCTTGTATCTAAAGAGAGAATGTAGGTAATTGATAGTAGTGCTACACTATATGTTAGAGTAAGAAAGGAGTTTTTCACATCTTACACTTGAGGTGATTTTGGATTTTTGAATATGGGTAATGATGGTATGTCTAAGGAAAATGGTGTTGGTGATGTGTGCTTGTAAACCAACATAGGTATGCAGTTGTTGTTGGGAGGAGTTAAACACGCTCCAAATATTTATTTTAATTTAAGTTTTGTGATGGTACTTGATACTTGTGGTTATGACTCTCATTTTAGTTGTAGAAAGTGAAAACTCACAAAAGATAACTTGATTGTGGCTAAAAGGGAAAAAATTTGTAAGTTATAATGGGCTAAAGCTTTGATTACAAAAGATATTGTGAATATTATAAATATGAAAACATCTTTGTTACACTAAAAAAGGGGTTGAATTGTTTAGTTAAAAATGATGTGCTTTCAGGATTGAAAAATACCAAGTTAGAGAATTATTCTCGTTGTATGGTTGGTAAGCAAATCAAAGTGTCATTCAAGAAGCATTCTTTTCCTAGGACATTTGGATTGCTTGAATTAGTACATTCAGATGTTTGTGATCTATTGAAAGTAAAATCTCTTACTGATTCACCTTATTTTGTTACCATTATTAAAGGTTGTTTCAAGAAATGGGTCTATGCTTTTAAGAGAAAGGACCAAGTGTTCGAGAATTTTAAAAAGTTACATGTTTTAGTTAAGAGATAGTCAAGCAAGAAGTTAAA
The DNA here is from genome assembly GCA_016859785.1 of Macrotyloma uniflorum. Lineage (NCBI taxonomy): Eukaryota > Viridiplantae > Streptophyta > Magnoliopsida > Fabales > Fabaceae > Macrotyloma > Macrotyloma uniflorum. The sequence continues at coordinate 588,705 of BDMB01000038.1, forward strand.
GCACATTCATAGTAACAAAGATGGTGAGTATTGTGAAACCTTTTGATATTTACTACAAGCAACATGGTAATGCATATGAGAAGAATGCTTGTAAAACTTCTTAACTAAATTATTTAGTAGAGAGGATGAATAAGACGTTGATTGAGAGAGTGAAATATATGCTTTCTATAATTAAGTCACCCAAGAATTTTTGGGATGAGGAATTGTACATTTAAATGCATGTTATTAATCTTAGTGTTGTTATTGCATTGGATAGTGAGGTTTACAAAAAAATTGTTTTGACAAGAATGTCAAGTATAAACACTTGAAAATCTTTGGTTGCAAGGCTTTTGTGCATGTTTAGAAGGATGAAAGATCCAAATTGGATATAATTTCAAAATAATTCATCTACATTAGTTATAGTGGGGATGAATTTGGTTATGAGTTTTAAGATCTTATTCAAAAAAACATTGTGAGAAGAAGTCATAATGTAAAATTCATGTAAGACCAAACCATTTAAGACAAGCGTATATTGAATCTATTGAACAGTCTATTCAGAATATAAATATTGATGTTTATAATGATTAGCTACATGATTATGGAGATGAGGTAGATGTTCTTATTGTTAATGATGACCATGAGAAACATGAAATGTTACAAATAAAAATCTTGATGATGCTGCTGAACCACCTCAAGTTCAACCCAAGATGTCCAATAAAAAGAGACAACCATCTAGCTTATATTCTCTTAATGAGTTTGTGGTCTTGAATATTGGGGATAAACAAAGTTTTATGAAGTGGCTGCCATGTAAAGTGAAGAAAAACATAAATGGTTGGATGTAAAGAAGGATGAGATGAAATTTTTAAATGATAATCACACTTTTGATTTGGTGAATTTACCTAAGCACAAGAAGACCATAGATAAGATATGCATCTATAAGATGAAGCATGAGAGTAATTCTATCTCTCCAAGGTACAAAGCTAGATTGTGGTGAAAGACTTTAGTCAAAGAAAGAGTGTTGATTTTAATGATATTTTCTCATTTGTTGTGAAAATTTCATTCATTAGAGTAGTGTTAAGTTTAGTTACTATTCTTTATTTGGAGGTAGAGAAAATGAATGTGAAGACTACTTTTCTTCATGGTGATTTGACAAAAAGAGATCTACATATTTTCTTATTAAAGGTAAGAGAGAATATGTTTGTAGGTTGAGAAAAAGCTTTATGGTTTGAAGTAGGCTCCAAGGCAATGGTATAAGAACATGTGTAACCAATGCTACAAGAAGACTACTTAGGATCATTGTATCTTTGCTAGAAATTTTCTTATGATGATTTTATTATTCTATTATTGTATGTTTCTGACATACTTATTTTTGGGAAAGATATTTCCAAGATTGATAGGTTGAATAAGTAATTGAATGGTTCATATTCCGTGAAGGACATAAGAGTTGCTAAACAGATTCTTGGTATAAGAATTATATGTGACAAAAAGGAGAAGAAACTTTGGTTGTTACAAGAATATTATATCAAAAGAGTGTTGCAAAGATTCAACATGAAAAAGACCAATGTGGTGAATACTTCTCTTACTACTCATTTTAAATTGAGTTCCAAACAAAATCAACAAAAAGAAGTTGAGAAGTTAGATACACAATGAGTTTCTTATGCATCTATGTTGGGTAGTATGATGTATGTAATGATGTGGACAAGACCAAATATAAAACAAGTTATTAGTACAATATGTAGATTTTTGTCAAACCTAGATAAAGAGCATTGGAATGTTGTAAAATGAATTTTGAAGTATATTCATGATATTGTTAACATTAAACTCTTTTTGGTGGTCATAAGTCTATTTTGGTGGGGTACTCAAAGTGTAATGGTAGTAGACATTGATTTTAAGAAGTCCATCTTAGGCTATTTGATTAATTTTGTAGGGGAGTTGTGACTTGGCATTACTAAAACATATAAGTTGCTATGAGTGAAGTAATTCTTATAGGAGCTTGGTTTTGTTTAAAAAAAATATCTACTATTTATAGATAGTTAGAGTGTTATTCATCTTGGTAAGAATTCAATTTATTATTCAATATCTATGCATATTGATGTGAGATATTGTTTGATGGTAAGTTGTTGAAGTTAGCAAAGATCCATATTTATCATAAGATAGTTTATATGATAACTAAGGCATTAGTAAGAGGGAAGTTTGAAGTTTGTTGTGTGATTGCCAATTTGGGTAACCTCCACATAGTTGTGAAGGGAAGATTTGTTAGGTTTTTGGACTCTCTATGTGGAGAATAGACCCAAATGTCTAAAACCCATTTGTCTTACTTATTTAAGTGGAGAGGGTTCGAACTAGGATTATGTGTGGGAGATTCATTATTGAAAATATGGCAAGAAACAAAGAGAGAAAAGGAAAAATCATTATGATTTTCATATCCATGACAATGTGTGTAGTTTTTCAAAATTAAATAGGGGATTCGTTCATCATCAAATTAGATTGAATTCTAGATAGTAGGTTCGGAAGGGGTGATTTTTGGTTTTTAGTGGTTGGATTGTTGATTGAAGATCTAAGGAGGAAGAAAGGTTGTTCACAATAGCAACTTTATTTTGAAACTTTTCATCTTCTTTCTCATTTGTAAGAATTGTTGTTTTATTTAATTTGATTGATTGTATACATTTTTTGCATTTGTTGGAGACTTTTTTGTACTCTTTTTTATTGATCATAATGGATTTGTTCCTTTGGTTTGAACTATTCATGACTTTTATCCTTACATCGATGGATTTTTCATATTAAAAATCTTTATGTTTCGTGTACTCTTTGTTTTTTCTAATTTTTCTTTTTTTTCTCTATTTTTATTGGCACTAATCACAAATTCTAGCAAGTTAAGGACAATTTTGTTCCACTTATTATTATTATTATAATACAAGAATTGCATTTGATACATTCTCTCACCACTCTTTTCATGCACATATTTGGAGAAAGATTGCATGATGTGACAAAAACATGCCAACATGAGTATGAGGTAAATGAATAACCAAATGGATTAAAATCGTATTTTCAAGGTCAAGCCTAACATTTTGAGGCTACAGGAAAAATATTGGATAGATGGTGTCAAATTGTTTCCAAGTCATGAATTAGCTAGTTGTGTGATCATAGATTTATCATGATATATTCTATTTGTATCTTAATTCATATTGTTAAATACTTTTACACATATATAAGTGTCAGAATATGAGAATAATTAAAAAAAAATATTGTAACACTACATATGAAACATCCTTCATTGAATGACAAATTTTTTATTTGAATGATGGGTATTACATACTAAGAACACTAATCATATGTATTAGAATTCTTATTTTTTTTTTTTAGAATACAATATGCATTAATTAGGACACTTATCTATTTTCTCCTATTCTAATCTTAACTCATTAGAATTTATTTATTTATAAAAGTTTTTGAGTAACTTTTTTTATGTGGATATATGATAATTATCTTATCAAAATAAATGTTGAATTTGTTCTTCAAATACAAAAATTGAATTATAAATAATAATTTTATTATTTATGACATCCCTTCGAGAAAAATTCATCATAATCTTTTAATAAGGTATAAAATTTTAAGACTAGTGATTTCTTTCTAAATCTTTCTAATTTTGATCTCATAATGAATAATGGATGTTGAACTACTGTCGAAACACTGATCCAAACTATGAATTGTCCAATTAATATAATTTTTCACAAATCTATATAATACAAATCTTTCTCAATGCAAAAAAGGTTTCCTTCTTAATACAATTCTTACATTTTGAACATAGGAAATAAAGATAAAATATATCTATAATTTTTTTAGTTTCCTTTATTAAAATTTAACTTCATTCTTAAATTATTTAGTTATTCATTTACTATAATCTTTTCTTTGTATAATCAACTTTGATATAATATGATAGTTACTAAAAAAAATAAAATAACAAAAAATTAAATATTAATACATAATTTTTTTTCATACCTAAATATACATTTTAACATCACCTTATACATTACATTATTAATAACTTATTATTTTCTTTCACAATAACAAACTCATTTACATTCCATTGCAATATAATTATGATGATACAACAAAGAATAAAATCAAATACATGATATCAATCATAAAATATAAAATTGTATAAAAACTCGATCATAAAATATAAAATTTTGTAAAAAGTGTGTACCATCATATTCAAATACATGCTAACAAACTAATTCCTATCCATATCATAGAATGATTAATGATTAACAAATATTTAAAATTTGTTGTAAATTATTTTTTAAAAATATTCTTTTTAATAAGAAAAAAGGTTGTCCACTATTTATTTATTTATTTTTTTCTTTTCATAAAAAAATATATTTTTTCTTAAATTTTTTTAATGTAAGACAAAACCTGAAGATTAATTAACATATTATACTTAATTTTATGTGTAATAATTTTAGTAGAATCATTTAATTTATTCCTATTTCAAATAGTTCAAATACGATTTTGTTAAATAGTATTTTTCTTCATCTATTTCCAAAACTTATTCTTAATTTTCCTATCATTTTAATTTATTATTTTTATCTTTAAATTAGATTTTGAAAATAACATTATATCATTATTTAAAAATATTTATTATTATAAATTTTAATCATTTATAAAAAATTGTAATCATATTTAAATAAAAATATATCTTATATAATTTGTAAGCTATTAGTTTGTTTTATTAAAGATATATTTTTATATTTAATAATTAATACTTATTTTATTATATAAAATTAAAATAATATTTTATTCTAATTAAAAATAAAAAGAATACTTATTTTTATATTAATATTTATGCTTCATCTAAAAAAACTTAAAGAATTTCTTTTGAATTGATATACATATAATTTATAAATTAAAAATAAATTGAATACTACAAAATCAAGAATGACAAAGAAAAATACATGAATTGTATAAAAATAAATAAATATTTGTAAATTATGTATAAATAAAATAAAAATTTTATAAAATATATAAATAAGTGATAGAAAATAATCAATTTTTAGAAATTATTATCTCACCTAATTTTTTTTCTTTATTGTTTGTGGGTTTACTCTCCGTTTAAGTGGTAATTATGTTTTTTTTTTATTTAATACATTTTTGTAAACCCTATATAAAAGTATGGTTATATATTCTATAATAACAACAATGAATTATTGAAAGAAAGTTTTTAAAATTTTTCTTCCTTGTTACTTGTTTTTGTAAATGTGAGATTTATTAGTTATTAATGGTGGAAATCTCACACTACTCAGAGATAAAGACAATTTAGAGTATATTAGGTGGATATAAACCTCACCTCATAAGCCGATTTTGTAGAAAAGAGTTAGGTTTAAAGTCCACTACTTCTAATATAGTATCAGAGTTTATTCTAACAAGTTTGTTGGGTCTATCAGACCGCTATCGAACCACCCATAATTGTCTAGTCTCATGTTTGAGTTAAGGAGGCCTCGACGTGAGAGGATGCGTTGGAGATCCCACATCGCCTAAAAATAAAACTAATTTAGAATATATTAGGTGAGTGCAGACCTCATATCATAAGCTAGTTTTATGAAGATGAGTTAATGATAAAAAACAAAAGAAAGATTAGTTGACATTATCACAAATCCAATAAGTAGTAGACTATTTTATTTGAACAATTTCTTAAAAGATAAAAAATATTTGATATTTAGATACTAGTTGTAGTAAACATATATGTGGAAACAATGAGTTATTTTCTTTTTTAGATGAATTAGTGAAATCTATTGTAAAATTTGGTAACAACACCAATATTCTCATTTGGAGGAAAGACTTCAATTTGGTTGAAGGATGATACTTAACATTATATCTTTAATATTTTCTATACTCCTAGTCTTTGGCACAACCTATTAAGCATGGACAATTATAACACCTTTCTACCCTAAAATATTTTTAATTAATAATACCAAAAATAAAAAAATAAAAAATTTAAGATTTCAAAATAAAACTTTCATCCTCCATTTCCACAACAATGCAACTCTTACTATGAGTAATATTGTGTGTCTACTAGAGCAACGACGGTATATTGTGAACCGCTACACTAGGTAAGTTCTCAAAAAAGAGAGGTGAGTCACTAAAGAACACTCTTACATATCAAGTTTTTCCAAACCAGAACTTTCCTAAACATGCACTCTCACACTACCACATTATATATCTAATAACAATAATAACTTTTTTCGGATGTGCAAGATCAAATAAAATATTATTAGGTATTAAAATAGCCTTTATGAGTTCTTAACGATAAAACCATATTAAACTTAAAATCAAATTCTTCAAAATAAATAATCTTTTTATTCCCCGACGTCACATCTAATCAGAACATCCCATGAAATCAAGGTATAGAAAACCTATGTTTCATTAGTTAACTCCTCTTTGTCCTCATCAAACATATGTTCACCTATAAAATTGTTCAGCCCAAACAAAAATACCAACAATACAAACAGAAGAGTGAGAAATATATCTCACATATATTATAGATACTTATAAGAAAATAGGTAGAATTAAACATACACAAACATCAAACACATCAATACATACTTAGTCACAAACTCACTCCATTAACTCAAATGCATTAATGCTCTTATCTCTAAATGCATGTGGTACCATCACACGGAACACGCATATGAGTAGTCCAAGAGTACATGAACCGGATCAAGATACCCTTATAATCCACTTTCACTAGAACGAGTCTAATAGGAGTCAGTCAAGATAATATAGCTTGGTTGTGGTGGCCCCTTATTTCAACTCTCAAATGAGAAGTTTTCTACTCTAAAATCCTCAAGATCAAGGTAGAAGACAATAGAGACCCTCCTTTATAGATTGCATCTACGCCCAATAAAGTATGAATGAATGAAAATGTACCCACAAATACATAACACATAAATGCATAACTCATCACATATCTCGAATGACCAAGCATAACTTGAAATTTCACACTACTAAGCTTCTACTTAGAATTTTCAAATGACCAAGCATAACTTGAATTTCACCTTGCTAAGCCAAAACTTAGACTTCTCAAAACATACAAATAACTCAACAATTAAATCATAACTCATCATAAATATTCTATTAATAAAATATAATTGAGGGCTTATGGTTGTCTTAAGGAAAACAAGAATCCTATTGAGGGGCCATAAATGAGGCATTCTTCACTCCCTCTCTTACCTCGAATGATGATACGTAACGCCTTGAGATGCTACTCTCCTAACTCTTCACATGTCGCCTCTAGTCACCTTCTTTAAGATTTTTTCCCCAAACGTTAGAGAAAACTTAGAATGAAAAATAAAAAATGTCCAATGCCTATTTACATAAGTAGAGTTGAGCTTCTAAAGATCAATATCAAGTAATATTATCTTTTAAAATATTAACAACCTCACATTATCTTTTAAAATATTAACACCTCACATTATCATTTGAAATATTAATAACTTCACATTATTTTTTGAAATATCAACAACATCACAATATCTCTCTATTATCTTTCTACTTAACTTTATTTTATTTTATAAAATATTTTATTCTATTTTTTAAACCCAAATAAATATTTTATTTAATTAATAATTAATATATATATATATATATATATTTGTCCTTTTTTATATAAAAAAAATGACGTTATAATAACTAGTAGAGAAAGGCTACAATATAAAGATTCCCATGGATGTTCCAATTGATTGACAAGAATAGAAAATTTATTGCTAACGTAAAAATGACTTCAAATTGTCTATTCTTTTTAAAAAATCAACATGAAAGGTATCTTTGTTGGATTTCTATCATACTAAATGATGATTGGGTATGGCATATGCGTTTTAGACACTTTAATTTTTTTTAAGTTAGATTTTTTGTCAAAGAAAGAATATATTTCCAATTTACCTATTACAAATATTTCCAATAATGTGTATTAAACATGTCAATTGAGAAAGAAGTATAAAGAATTATTTCCTACCAAAAAGTCATGGAGAGCAAAGAAGTCATTCGAGATTTTATAGTCATATTTGTGCATAGTTGAGATTCCAACTCATGGTAATAGCAAATATTTTATTATTTTGATGATTTTAGTAAAAAGACATGAGTGTATTTTTTGAAGAAAAAATTAGAAGGTTATGATTCCTTCTAAACATTTAAGATATTTGTGGTGAAACAAAGTGGTTACAAAATTAAATCTTTGAGAATAGATGGAGGCTAGGAGTATATCGGTTGTATAGATTTCTTTGACGAATATGAAATTCATCATCAATAACTAGATATACTATCTAGTAGAATGGAGTTTTCAGAAGAAAAAACTAGAAAATCATAAATATGGTGAGATGCAAGTTGAAGGATAAATAAATTCTAGGAGAATTTTGGACAAAAGTTATTGCTATTATTTTGTATATCTTGAGCAGGTATCCAACTAAAAGCATTTGTGATAACACTTAAAGAAGCACAAAGCAGAAGGAGACTATCAATTTCACATGTACTCAATCAATTGATAAAGAAAGTTGATGATAAAGGAGAGAAGTGTGTGTTGATTAGATATTTCAAAAATTCAAAAACATATAAATCACAAAATTTAGAGACAAAGAAAATGATTATCAATTGAGATGTGACATTTAACGAAAAAGGAATATAAAACTAGACTCCAAAAATCCAAAAGTAGTTGATGACATTTCCAAACATTTATGTAGAGAAAAATGAACAAACAAAACTTATTCTTAATGAGTCAAAGACATCTACAAAACCATAAAGGCACGACTTACCAAATTGGATGATTATGTGATGGGTAATAATAATGACCCATCTAATGAAAAAATTATTAATTTTACTTTATTTGTAGATTATGAGCCTAAAACTTTTGAAGAAGCTACAAAATCATTAAAACTAGAGAAAAATCATGGATGTTAAGATCCATACAATACAAAAAAGTGAAACATGAGAATTGATAGATTTACTAGTAAATTAAAAATCAATTGGAATGAAATGGATTTACAAAATCAAATATATATTTAATGGTGAAAATTAATGCATTAAAACAACATTAATGTTAAAAGGGTACAAGTAGAAACTAGGTAAACTAGGTATTGATTATTTTGAGGTATTTACTCTTGTTATAAGATTAGATATATAATTATATTTGTCTTGCCTAAATGTAACACCCTTCTACCCCAAAACGTTTTCAATTAATAAATATAAATTGACAAATGATAAAAGTAAAAAAATTTAAATATATTCATTTTATAAAGAAGAATTATGAAAACAAAGAAATACAATTTCGAAATAAAACTCTTATTCTGAGTCATATTACCTACTAGAACAACGACGGTAGACCGTGAATCGGTACACCTAGTGAGTTCCCAGGAAAGAGAGGTGGGTCACTAATGGACACTCTTAAATACCAAATCTTTCCTAGCTAGAACTTCTCTAGACATACACTCTCACACCACCACTGTATATCCAGTTACAATAATAACTCTTTCAAGATATAGAAAATAAAATATTACTAGGCGTTGACATAGCCTTTATAAGTTCTTATTAACAAAACATAATAAACTTTAAATATACTTCTTTAAAATAAATAATCTTCCTATTCCCCGACTTTCCGCCTAATCAGAGCACTTACGAAATCAAGGCTTAGGAAACTTAGCTTTCTCATTCAACTCTTCTTTGTCCTTATCACCGACATGTTCACCTATAAGAACATTTAACCCAAACAAAACACCAACCACACAAATAGAAGAGTGCGAAATATATCTCACATATGTTATGAATACTTATAAGAAAATAGGGAGAACTAAACATACACAGCACACGCACACACATCACACACACCAATACATACTCAATCACATACTCAAATGCATTAATGCTCTTATGCTCTTATCTCTAAATGCATGTGGTACCATCGCAACGCAAACGCAAATGAGTAGTCCAGGAGGACATGGACCTGATCTAAGGACCCTATCAATCCACTCTCACCAGAACGAGTCTAACAGGAGCCAGTCGGGATAATATAGCCGGCCGTGGTGGCCCCTCATTTCAACTCTCAAATGAGAGGTTCCCTGCTCTAAAATCCCCAAGGTCAAGGTAGAAGACCATAAAGACCCTCCTT
>BDMB01000038.1:599603-999791 GCA_016859785.1 Macrotyloma uniflorum
CATCCCATATGCGAGACATTCCCCACTCCCCCTCTTACCTCGAATAAAGACGTCTTGTATGCTACGCTCTGTGACGCCTCGAGACGCTATGCTCCTAATTCCTCACGTATCGCCCCTAATCGTCTCCTTTGAGACTTTTCCCAAAGGTTAGGAAAATTTGGAATGAAAAATAGAGAGTCTGACGCCTATTTATATAGGTAGAGTCGGACTTTTGAAGAGCAGATTCGATTAATAATATCTTTCCAAATATTAACAAAATTATCTTTTATCAATAATCTCACAATATCTTTAATATACTAATAATATTCTGATATATCTTTTATAATAATTTCATATATTTTAAAATATTAATAATTTCACAATATCTATTTATAACCACTAATCCAATATTTTATTTCAGAAAATATTTTATTTTATCTTATAAATCCAATTATAATTATTTAACTAAATAATTAAGTTAAATATATATATATATATATATTTATTATACTTTTTTTTTCTCAATTGGGATGTTATACTAAAAATATTGGAGATATATGAAATGGACATCAATTTTGCTTTTTAAATAGTATTTTGGAGGAAAAAATAGATATTGAGAGACTTTCAAGTTATATGATTGATAATAAAGAAGATAAAAACACATTAAGAATTTGGCAAAATGATTCTTAAATATATCTTTTTAAACATAATTTATATATTAAATTTAGTAAACTTATATATATTCTTTTTAGCTTTGTGTTAATGATTTAAATTTTATTATAAAAATCTCAAAATAATTATAAAGTGAAAGACACTATAATATTTTGAAATGATAGATTTGAGAAGATGAAACAATGAACACAAGGAAAACTAAACAACAAAAAATAACATAATCAATATACTTAAAAAAAACTATATATTAAAATAAGCTAGTAATTTTTAAGTAATTAAAAAAATTACATCATATATAATAAATTATATTTACCTTTTAATTTTCTAATATTTTTACCAAACCAAAACTTTGAAAAAGAATGAAGATAAAAATTCACAGCAAGTAAGTAATTGCCATAACTAAAAATTATGATAAACAAAAGCTCTCCTCAGCTTCCCCAGTATTACTTCAACCAACTCTCACTGCTCTTGTTATTATTGGAGTTGAATCCAAAATGGAGAGAAGAATTGTATGAAAAAGAGAAATAGTAATAAATAAGAGTGTTCGGAGTTAAGTTTGGTTAAATTTTTATTAAAATTTATTTGAATTAAATATAAAAATTAAATATAATTTAAATTGGTTCAAATTTTAATATAAAATCTAAATCGATCAAATTAATGTTTTATAATTAAGTTTAAATAATTTTAATAGTTTTTATTATTAAAAAATTATTAAACATTTTTTAAAACATTTTATAATAGAATATTTTAAATATAAAGATATATTGTTATGTGATTATTTCTTTATTTTTTTTAATTATTGTCATATACATATTTTAATATTTCTCTCCCTTTATAAATAAATTACATAATCTTATCATTAAGAATTATAATATTATTATCATATTTTAATAAATATAAAGATATTAAAGAGAAGCACTCACATATATTTATTAACAATTTATTAATTTTAAATATATAATATTAAATTTAAATATGATTAATAAGTAATTTTGTTTAATTTGGTTTGATACTTAATTTTAAATTTAAAATCCAAATTAAATCATTGAATTGAAAAAAACAATAATCTTAAAAATTAAAAAAAAATATTTTAATATTTACGATTATATTTTTATATTAATTTGATTTGAACAAAAGAGTTTTGTCGAAACGTGTGTTTTGAGAATTTTTGTTTCATAAACATACCAAAAATGTTACAAGGTAACAAAATCTGCCAAACAATTACTTTATCAATATAGTTTTAATATATATTCAAGATTCTTTTATAATAATTTTATATTTTTAATCAATATTAAAAAAAATTACCATATTAAAAGATTTATAAAATCAACGACAAATTTTGATAAAAGCAATTGAAAGATATTTTAGCTGAAATAGGGTTCTGATTTTTTTTCTTTTCACTCTTGAAGTTTTGATAAAATAGGAAATGAATTTGGTAAGTAATGAATAATCATTTAGCTTAAAAATAACTACCAAATTTTTTAGTTGTTAAAATTGGTAACTAACTAGAGTTGTAAATTGTTGTAGTGGTGGGACATGATAATAATAAAAAAAAAAAAAACAGTTTTTGCACTGTACCAAATTTTTTAATGAAAGATTAATTAATGAAAAGGTAAGAGGAGAATGGCTGTGGACACTTGATAACTCTGGATCACAACTGTGGATCATAATAGTCAACATGACCTATATATAATATTTTGTTAAATTAATAAAATAAAGGTGATGCCTAAAAAATAAAATTAATAGATAAACTTATTTTATTAAATTCATTTTATGAATATGAATTAAATTTAAAATTTATTTTTGTTATATTATAAAAATAAATTTAATTATTTATAAAATATTTTTCATGATTTTTTAAAAAAAAAATTAATTACCTATTAAATGTTTTTCATATATTTATTTTTATGAAAATTTTTTATAAATTTATTTATAAAATTTTTTTTATAAATTTATTTATGAAAAAAAATTTTATAGATTTGTTTGTAGGAAATTTTTCATGAATTTGTTTGTATAAAATTTTTCATAAATTTATTTGTAAAAAGTTTTCTATAAATTTTTTGTGAAAAATAATTTCTTACTAGCCTTTTACTTACAAATTTGTAGTAGTAGAAAATTTATGGTAGATTTATAAAAAAAATTATATTTTCCACTGATTTTAAGTATTATTCATAAATTATGTTTCATGAAAAATAGAATTTTTTTTTTTTATAATTATAATATCAGAGTCTATTCTAAAAATTTGTGTTATGATATTTGATGAAGGTAATAAAGATGTTGGTATTCTTTGGGCAATTAATTTTGGAGATATTGGGAGGTAAAATGATGTTGGTTGGAGGAATATGAGTTATTGAAATGTGTTATGGCAACTGGTGTAAATGTTGGTACTCTTGTTTGACTTGGTCCTATTGCTATGGTGGCTGGGGTATCATGTTTTTGAAAATTGCAATTATCACTTCATTCACCACCACAGACTAGTGAAAGGAAATAAGTTAAAAAAGGTTTGTATGGTAGCTAGGTTGCTTAGGACCCACACCAATCACATTTCAACCCAATCCTTCTTCTCCCACACATTATTAAATCTTCTTCATACTCTTCCATCATCTTTTAAATTCAAATTCTTCTTCTTCTTCACATCCATTACAATGTACCAGGAGAACTTCCAAAATTTAACATGTTTCAATTAAATTTTGTACTTTTTCGACTAGGTATATTTATACTATGCCATAAGACCTGTTATAACACTTAGAATCTGGTATATGTAAACTATTAAACGTTATCTGTTATGGTAATTTTCATAAAATAAAAAGTGAAATTACTTTATAAGACGTAAGTATTTTTTATATTAAAAACAAATATAATGATTTTCAAAGCATTACATTTCAACATATTTCTAAATACAATGATATAGTGAAATGATTATTTAATTTTATTATTCTATTAAAATAAATATATCAATAAAAAAATATTAAAGTACATTTATTCTTAAATTTAATAAAATTAAAAAAAATATTAAACTTGTTAAAAAAATCACAAAAGATATAAAACTAGATTTAAAAATTAGATTAAGATATGTTTGCACAATTTTTTTTATATAACGAATTTTAAAAAATAATTATTTTTTCTAGATTAATGATTAAGATGAAATAGCATTGTGCATCGGATAGGTACTGGTTCTCAGTCAGCTTACCTAAATTATACTTATTCAGACTATAGGAGGATACTTCTCACCTAAAATTTGCCGATCTAAACCAATAAGTACTCGGTTGGGTCACAGGCCCAATAAATCATAAGTCTTAACAGATTTTGGTAACAGATTCAATTTGATCTCTACGGATCTCACTCAGAAGATAAATTGATTTAGTTTCATTATAGATAAATTGATTTAGTTTCATTATAGGTAAACAATTATTTCGTCATATTATAAATAATCATCTAATTAAGGTAAACATCATTTAATCAATCTCTAATCTTATTTATTATATATTTGAGTGTTGGAATGTAATCACAAGTACTTCCACAACTCTATTCTACTTGATGAAGAATTCAGAAATCATTTGGAGTATGAAAAGACATTTTGAGATACCATTTGATCCTTCTAAGTATCCATTATAAATTATTATATTATAAAAGAAAAATAATGATGAGAATGGATAATAAATTTCCAAATTTTTTAAAGTGAATAAATCTTCTTTATATATATATATATATATATATATATATATATATATATATATATATAAAATGAAGGTTAATGAGTGAGATAGTTGGTTTTACCATCTCAATTTTAGAAATAGAGTTATAAATAAGAGATTATAGTTAGGGTTTGTGAAACACTTACTAAGCAGTGAAAATCTATTTATCAATAAATGAGAATCATTATACAAAACTGACTTCCGTATCAATCTCAACAATGTCCCACCAATATTTCTTTCTTTTCAATTCTTTTCCCTTCTTCCAATCATGCCACATATAATTTACTTTCCATTTCACAGATACATTCATTCATTCTCCATTCATGTAATTGCATTCTAGTTAATGTTGGTATTTGGGTTAAAACTATATGCACAGAGTACTTATTCTTGGAAATGCATAAAATATTCAATGTTGGAGGTGAATTCTTAATGAAGATATCATCTAAGAAAGTATCTAACAAAAATAAAGATAAAAACAGTACAAATATAATTAAACATGAGATTTCGTAGACTACTTGAATTCGTCCCTACACCTAACCCAATCACAATAGTTAACTTCTTTTGTAAATGTGACAAATGAATTGAATTGAAGATGGATGAATGGTAGCTGACTAAGCTGGTGGAGAGAAAGAGCAGTGTTTGGTGCCAAAGGAAATAATTGAATTCAATGCCTTGTTGGATGATGCACAAATTCCCTTGAAAATCTATACCCACCAAAAAAATGGAAATAACATTGAAATGGATACAGAAATATGCAATGATTAAGCTCTATGCATTGCAATCCTTGAACTAGAAGAACATCCCCTATCACTTCGTGCTTGAAAATTTTCTGGCACTATGTATATATATTTCAGTTTCGTATTCATTTGAATTCGTTTATATATACAAGAGTCCTGCGAATCTATCAGAGTACTGTTTGTTTAGCCATCAAGTCGATCCTTTCACTTTCTGTATGGTTATTTCATATGTTGCAAACTGCACAACCACCTCTATATTAAATTTCAGAGATGTATATTATTGCTTCAGGGGATATGACTCTATAGAAAAACATGATAAATATGCAAAGATATAACATGTTGGAAAGATTTTAAGTAAAATTTAATTATAATATATAAATAAAGAATAAATCTTATTCTTTGAATTAATTTTTGAAAATAATTTAGACATCATAATCACTTTTTACGTAATTATTTAATTTTTTTTAAAAAAAAATTCACATAGACTAAAAATGAGATCGAATTATAATATACAAGTGAGGTGTAAATTTCACCTCTTGAATCAGTTTTAAATATGAGTTAGGTTTCATAATAACTTTTTATATAGTATCATAACCTAATTGACAAGATTGTTAAACTTAAATTAGATCACTTATTAATATACTGAATTCTGGATAAGAGATTATTGAACTTAGATTAAAATACTTGTTAATAAATTATGATTCTTTTTGTATAATTTTAGAAATCTTAATTATTAATCAAGATGTTTAGTTCCCTCCCCTAAAAAAGAAAAAGAAATTATTCTTTGATGTACAAATATACAAACTCTAGATATTGTTTTCCGGATTATCCTTAGTGGACAAAAAATAAAAAGTGTTTGGCTATAGAAGATGTGTGAAGATTTTATTATCTGCTTGATTAATTTGAGTACTCCCCCCAAATTAGCGGCAAGAAAAATGAGGGATTAAAGTAGTAGTTAGAGATCCTTATCTAGCTTGATTAGGGTTTGAAAATTTTGTTCATATTTAGACAAATTAATTCTCTTAAATGTACCTGGCTATACTTTTGTTTTAGTTAATGCATCGAATGGAGGGCTTTTCTCATTTCCAACTATAATTTCTCAACTTTTAAGTCATAAGATCTATTATATCTCATAAAAACATATATATGTAAAAAATTATAAATCTAGGGCATTTTTTCATACAAAATGAATAAAAATAAAGATACTTTATTTTTTCACTATTATTCTTTAAATATAATCTAATAAGTTATATTTATAGTTATATTTTATAACAAAAATTCTCACATTTATACATTCTCTATATATAACTATCTGCATAATCTCTGCTATTAAAATAGTGAATAAAATACTAATAAATCAAAATTATGTGAATACATTTTGCCGTCTAATAGTATATGATATTAACTAAACCTATGTCATTAATTTTCATAAAACTATCAGTAAGAAAGAACTCAAAGTTTTATATATAAGAAATAAAGAAATTAGAGATATATTAAAAAGTGTAAAGTTTATGATAAAAATGGATTTTCTCGTGATTTTAGGAGAAACTATGGTTTTATATTAAATGGGAAAAAATAAATATATTAATAAAATTGGTACTATAAGTATAAAAAATAATTACAAGTATATAGGATATAATAGTAAAAAATGTGTTGAAAAATCAGTAATTAACAAGATAATTATCTTTCCCATTACTATTTAATGACTTAACATACCCTACACAAGATAAATTATTTATACATCATTGAACAAAAGTCCCAAAATTATTGTTTACTCTATTAATGATCCACGACTAAGTTCTAACTTGAATTAAATCAAAAATCTCATCTGCATTTACCTTTTCATTCCGAAATAACACATCATTTTTATGTAGCCAAATCGACCACACCACTCCAACCCAGAGTATATTCCATATACTGTTAAATTATTTATTTCCAATCATTCAACAATATTGAAGTAAATGCCTTTTTAAATTACATGTCTTACATGTATTTATTTTAAACCACAAATAACATTTATCTCAAACAACACTAGCTACCTTACATTCAAAGAATAAATATTATTCAACGTTTTCACTTTACAGTCCACATAAATCACAATTGAGATTTATCAATTAGATTCCTCTTTTTGTAAGTTATTCTTTGTTGCTATTCTTCCAATTGTTACTCTCCAAATCAAATGTACTACTTTAAGAATTGTTTTAATCTTTCATAGTCTTGTGAAGAATTCTCTATCCTCTTCCTGCAAGTCTTGGTTCTGTTGAAAACTCTTCCAAATAAGATTATAGGCAGATTGTACAGAATAACTTTCCAGTTCACCACTCTTTTCATAACCATTTATTTTTTGTCACTCTCTTTTAACACAGCTTAAAACATATTCCTTGAATGTAAAACCAATACTTATATAGTTAATTGATTTTGCTATACTATTTTCACTCTATAATATAACAAAGTACGAATCTATTTATGTTTATTTAAAGAGGTTAAATTGAATTTCTGAACTATTTTAATTCAACTTAAGCGTTAATATAATTTATTTATATTTTTCTCCTTTTGAAGGAGTTAAATGCACAGTTTTATTTATCACCTCAAATTTCATTATTTAAAACTCTACGAAAGACCTTGCTTCATCTATGTTTTAATTATAAATTTAATATATCAAATTAATTTTGAGGTGAAAAAAAAAAAAAAAAAGAATTTTTGTATCTTTATTGTAATAATATAAATTTTTGTTTGAATTGTGAAGTAAAAAATAAAGAATTGGAAAATAAAATAAATGAAGAAAAAAGGGTAAAATATAAATAAAAATATTGTTTGGATTATAAAAAATGATATAAAATAAAAACAAATTATTATTATTATATTTAATTTTATTTTTTATTTATATATTAATAATATTACTATTTTATTGATTTATTATATTTAAAAAACATATTTTTTTAAATTGTAGAATATATTATGTAATTATTAAAAAATTTAAAAAAAAAATACAAAATTAGGATGACATAATTGATGAAAAATTAATTTTTCCAAGCATTTCTTTTCGTTTTTACGCAAAAAGAAAAGATAATTTTTACGTTATTGCACTTTTCGCATCCTTATTCAAATCTAAACACGTTTCCATCCAGCAAATCCGTATTTTTTTTTTCTTCTTCTTTCTCTTATTCTCGCTTGATATTGAAGACCTAAATTCAACTCTAGTCATTGATTTTTAAAAATATAGTTGATTATAATAATGAAAAAAATAAATAAATATATAAGAATAGTTAACTTTTTAATATTTAAAAAAAATAAAATTAAATAAATAAATTTATGCTTTTATGTATTTGTTTAATTTGCTTATTTTAAAAATAAAAAGTTATATTCTTTTAGAAGTAAATCTTATCTACTTGTCATATAAGTGATTTATTTTAAAAATACTTATTTTAAATTTAACCAAAGTGTTTAAAGTTAGCACTGCCACATATTATATATAATATATTATTCTCTTACAAAAGCTTAGATTAAAGAATGCTTAAAATTATAAAATAATAATCTTTTAATTTTGTGATCAACTTGTTCGTTGATCCTTTTACCATTGAACCTTGCAAAAGTCAATATTGAGGACTGCGACCAAACTGGGAATGGACGATTTTTTCATAACGAGAAATTAATTTAATAAAATGTACAAAATATATATTTTTTATTTTATTTTCCTTTATTTATTGTTAACCTTAGATGACAATGAAATTTGAAATTCTTCATTTGATTCTTTTTCTATTACTATCTATTCCAGAAATCCAGTCTCCCATTGAAATAATATCGTCTTTTCTAAAATAAAGAGAATTGTAGAGTGAGAAAATTAAAATTCATCTATTGCTAATTTAAATTAAACATCTTGTAAAATTAAAAATTACTTTAAATTAATAATTAATAATTTGATAACGGTCCTCAATTTAAAGGAGTTAAATTAATATATTTAAGATTGTTTGAATTGATTTGATTGCGAAGAAGCATAAAAGTTAGAAAAGACATGATAATGGAAAAAGAAAAGGTCATAAATTATGAGTGGTTAACTAATTTTTTTGGTTTTGATTAGATTTGGTCAAAACACTCTAGATGAAGAAAATTCAAAACCCAAACAGTCACTTTAACATTAAAACTCACTTTAGTTCAACTCTCTTTATGTTCTTCACTTTTTTCTTTTTTGTTAAATTTGAAATTTAATTTTAATAATCAACTCTAATTTTTTAGTATCAAATCTTAATATGAAAGTTATTAAGATAAAATTTTAGTTAAAAACAGAACTAAAAGAATTCGTAATGTTTCATTTAAATTTTGTTTTTTCTCATGTTATATACTTCTAAAAATGATGTAAAAATAGTTTTTTTTTTCTTTATAATAATTCTAACTAACTCAATAGGATTGTCACGTGAACATTAAAAAAAAAAACATATTTCTATATATAATTTAGAAATGCATATAAATTTTAAAATACACGAGTAATATTCTTTTTACTCCCAAATCTATTAATAAATTATTATGTTTTATAATAATTTAAATAAAATAAGCAAATTTATACAATTAAATTAATACATTTTCAAACCTTTACAACTATTAAACTATTATTTTTAAGTTTTTTTTTTTTCTGAGTGAATGTTGTAGAAAACTCCACTTCTCAATTTTTTTTTCCTATATTTCATTGACTCAAATTATTCTGTTGAACAAAATTTATCATATAATTAAAACACTAACACAAACTTTAAATTTTCTAAATGAAATCAAATTTATTGGAAGTATTATATAAATAAATAATAAAAAAAACATATAAAAACTTGTAAATTTTCACTCAAACTACAAATCAAACAATTTTCATACAAGTTCTAACTTAAAATTCATCAACCTCATATCTAAAATAAGATAAAAAAAATCAAGTAATTCATTTATTCTATAAAAATATAACAAAATCTACATCACAAGCTAAACTTAATCTTATTTTCAATTCTTTATATTCTATATTTAATCCGTATAAATTCGTATAAAAGATAATTATAAATTTAATTCACCTTCAAAATCGATTCAAGAAATTAGGTTTATACCTCATTTATATACTATAGTTCGACCTCATTTTTAGTTAATGTGAGATTTTTTCAATATTCTTCCTCACGTCGAGAAGACTTTCTCAACTTGAACGTGACCCGTTAATAGGTGACCCGATTTAGATTCAATAATCGAACGTAGTCCGTTAACAAATAACCCAATATAGGTCTAACAATCTTGCAAACAACTAAGACTCTCTACATAACAGTCTGTTAACAGTCTTATTAATAATCAAGACTCCTCAAACAATGTATAAGGGATTATAATCTATTAATAAGTATCCCAATCTAGGCCCAACAACTTATCAACCAAAGTTTAGTATATTAACAAGTGACTCAATTTACGCTCAATAATCTTGTTAACCAGACTTTGATATCATATAGAAAGTAATTATAATATATAATTTATCCTCAAAACCGGTTCAAAAGGTGAGGTTTACACCTCACTTATATAATATAACCCGACCTCATTTTTAGTCAATGTAGAATTTATCCAACAAACTGTTAAGTCTTCTAACCTAATATATAAATTAGATCTAGATTAACTTCCATTATCTTTAATATATTTTGTTTGATAATCTCTTAAAAGAATAGAAAGTGTACTTACAAGGACCGGGTACTCACTAAGATGCCCTCTAGGCTTCAAGTCTTCTGAACTCTTTGATTGGGGGTACCTACGATTGCACTCCGACGTTCAAGTCAGTACAGAGTATATATAGGATAAAATGGGATTGAGAGATGGATAGATGATGCCTTACCTAGCTTCCTAATTCACTATTTATAATAGGATTAAAATAACAAATTACCTGAGTCAGTAGTAACTGACCTGCCCATTAGGTGAAATTCATGGTAACTGTTGGTTAGTATTGGAATTCAGTTATAGTAACTGAAAATGGGCTCACGGATCAGTGAGCTTTATGGGCTGGTTGTGATGTTGTCGGCTTTGGCCAACAACTTCTTAGAAAATGTCTCTTGGACGTAAGGTTTCCAATCAGCCGATACCTATCCAGTACACAAGTCCCCCTAGTTATGGAAACCATAATGGGTAACATAAGTATTAGTATGCTCAACTCAAAACTTGGTTAGATTTGAAGTCTGTAGTTTGAAAATATCGTGAGATGTGAGTGAGAAAACTAATCACGAAACTTGAATAACTTCCTTCGCTTGTTACATAGCTGTGTGTGCATTTATGCTCAAGGCTCGAGGCAGTTACTGAGCAGTTGTCATCATGGTTGGAGACAGTTCAACTTCTCGAGTTGCTTATATAGGGAGCATTCAGTCCTCATTAGGAATTACTTTGCCATTCAAGCTCTTGCTTTCTTCTACTCAATTCAGTCTAGTATGTCTTCGTCTTTTTCTTCTAGGTCCAGGAGTGTTGGGAATCAGAGGCTGGCTAGGGCAGGTGAGGAAGCGCAGGAGTCATCGGTCGGTATGTCTCACATATCGATCTAGGAAGTATCCAGGGAGCAGCTCGTCGAGGATAACCTTGTAGGGGAGTCTACTCATGAAGGCTCTCTTGTTAGGCATAAAATATTAACTTTGAATAGAGGAAAAAAAAATAATAGAAGAGTTATACAGAAGAAATTGATAAACTACATTTAATTCCAATACCGAGAAAATTAGTTACTCATAGTCATGAGTAACCTTTGCACAAGAATAGATGATGGATGGCGGTGAAGAATAAATCGCGGAATCGTCTTCCTAATTGATCTCAGATCTTTTCCCTCACTTTCTTAACGTTATTTCTCTCTCTAAAATCACCACCAAAATTTCTATGTGTCTCTACTTCATTCGTAAGCTCTTCTTTTATAGATAAAAATACATTAAATCTTCTGTTGGCTTTAGATCTTGAAGAAAAACAGAAAGACGCACCTAAAATTCAACTTTGAATTGAACGTTGTACTGTTATTCAAAGATTCGTTGCAGAAGCCATTTGAATTGCTGAAATTCATAGTACCCCTCACTAGTGTATGACAATTGGGTTCAGGGAGGGAATAAGCACGACTTCCACATTGCCTCCTCATTAAAAACTCATCCCCACCACTATGTGTTCAAGATCTAGAGGCTCTCCCAATCAAAAATTTTGCTGTCTCCAATTGTTTTTCGTTTATATATTTTTTACACTACTTCCAAATTGTTACAGTCTCATACAGTTGTTCATTACAAACTACTAATTATTCCAGCCTTTTACTATAGTCTTATATGTTACTTGATTTATCCTATAATTTTTAGTTTCATTGTTAATTTCATTACTCGTAGAGAGTTGTTGGTTGAGAGTGATTAAAATTTTCAATCTTCCATTGTTACATATATTTTACTTTAGTTTATCTAAACCTGTTTTTTTAATATTAATTATTTTTATTTTAATAAATTTCTAAATTTTTTAAGAAGGATTTTAATTTTTTATATCAAAACAGTTTTATTTAATTTTTTACTTTATTACATTATTTTTTTATTTTGTTATAATTTTTTAATATTAACTACTCTTTTTTTATTATATTTTTAAATTTTTTTACTTAAAATTTTTATTTTTTCAACCAAAAAAGTTTTATTTAATTTTTTACTTTATTACGTTTTTTATTTATTTTATGTTATAATTTTTTTAATATAACTACTCTTATTTTATTATATTTTTAAAAAAATTTAATAAAAAATTTTATTTTTTTAACCAAAAATGTTTTAGTAGATATTTTTTTACTTTATTACATTATATTTTTTTAATATCAACTGTTCTTACTCTATTAAATTTCTAATTTTTTAGGAAGGATTTCTATTTTTTTAACCAAAAATAATTTTATTTCATTTGTTACTTTATTAAATTTTGTATTTGTTTTAATTACATATTTATGCATACTAAATATATTTTCGTTGTTATAGGTGGAGAGATCCGAAATTGAAAATTTTTCTCGCCTAATTCAAAATGACCATATGATAGAAGATATTATGGACGATTTTTCAGAAGATGAAGATCAATGCATGAAATTTGATGAAACAACAACATCATCACGAGACCCGGACCACTTCATTCAACATAGGATAGATGGGTCATACCAAATTGCAAATACCATGCAACTTAACTTAATCGCATTGAAGGCATGCATTTTCCAACCAAGGAGGCTGTATTGAATGCGATAAAACAATATCACATTCAGTCAGGTTATAAATTTAAATTAATTGAGTCAAAATCTAAGTATTATATTACATGTTGTGTCAATTACGAGAATAACTGTTATTGGAAAATAAGAGCATCTTATAGCAAAAATAGAGATCGATTGGAAATTAAGAAAATAGAAGCACTCCACACTTGTCTTAGTGCTGATTTATCTACAGATCGTAGCAGCTTAGATTCAACATTTATTTACAGGATTATTTATGATATAGTTAAAACAAATGTTGGTGTAGTAGTAAAAACTATAATAGCGGAAATAAAACCTGTTATGGGTATACAATTTCATATAGAAAGACATGGATAGAAAAATAAAAGGCCATCGAAACAATCTTTCGAGATTAGGAAGACTCCTATAATGAACTTCCAAGATGGTTTCAAGCGCTCCAGGAAAAAAATCAGGGAAGTTTGGTGCTATACAATGGTTCTCATCTTCTACCTTCTAATCAAGAAATTCGAACAACATACGTGCTAGAACGTGTTTTTTGGTCATTTAAGTCTTGTATCGAAAGATTCAAATACTACAAACCTATAATCCAAGTCGGTGGCACATTTTTGACCGGAAAATAGGAAGGGATTTTACTAACTACCACTACTCAAGATGGGAACAGAAATCTTTTCCTGCTAGCATTTGTAATAGTGGAAGGGGAAACTAAAGAGGCATTACTTTGGTTCTTTCAACACATTCGGCAACATGTGACGTCTCAACCAAATTTGTCAATGATCACTAATAGAGGGAGAGGAATCTTGGCAGCCTTAGAATCTCCACAACTAATTGGGCGGATTTGACCTCTCTCTACTGTATAAAACATATTGCATCAAACTTCTAGAAGAAGTTCAAGAATCAAGAGTTGAAAAACAAAATCGTTAACATAGGTAATCATTCTTTCAATTACTCCAAATTTCCAATATTTATGTTTTCATTAGCTAACTCTTTTTTCTTTTATTTAATAGGGTATGAGATGAGACAACCATACGTTGAAGCAAAGTTATTTGCTACTTTGCTTTGCGGTCAGAGTGTGAACAAGCTGTGCAGTGGTTAGAAGAAATTCCATTAAAAAAATGGACTCAAGCCTTTGACCATGGGAAAATATATGGTCACATGACTACAAATTTGGCTGAATCTACTAACTCAATTTTAAAGGGAGCTCGATCTTTGTCAATCTGCACTTTAGTAAGAACCACATTTGAGATTAATTCATGGTTTGTAGAGCGCGGATCGAAGACTCAATGCATGTTGAAAGCTGGCTATCAATATCCTGAAGAAATTGTTAGTATGCTAAATCAGAATGAAGATTATTCAAGGATGTGTCATGTGCATAGCTTTAGTAGAGATTATTAAGAGTTTGATGTCGTAGACATAGAAAATAAGCATATTGGTGACACTTCATAGTAAAAATAAATGACTGGTGGTGTGATTGTGAGGAGTTTCAAGCTCTTCAACTACCTTGTCATCATGTCATGGTTGTTTGTTCCTTTGGTCACTTTAAGATTGGTCAATTTATTGATCCTGTCTACAAATTGAAAATCATCTTTAAGGCTTATGAAGTGAAGTTTCATCCTGTGCAAAATGAAGATTATTGTACTACCTACACAAGGTCAAATCTCATACCTGACCTAACTACAAGACATAAACTTTCAGGAAGACCTGCGACCAATCGCATTCATAATGAAATGGATCAACCGGATCAAAACAAGCCCAAGAAATGTTCATTTTGTAGAAGTGAATGTCATACTAAAAGAAATTGTCCAAATAGACAATGATGTATAATATTATTCTTTAAATAAATATGTATTTCAATATTTCCATTTGAATTACTTTTTCAGCATTATTTGTAATATAATTAATTTATACTATTAATCACCATTAGAAATTTATTTAAATATTACATGAATTCAAAATAGATATTTAACAAAATCATAAAACATTTTACAATCATCAATTAAATACATTAATCATAAATTTTTTCTTCACAAAACCATAAAACCTAACTTCAATAATATAAAAAATTAATTAAAAATATATATATAAATCACGAGTTCAATAATTTAAAAAAAAAAATACTTGAAGTCGTGTTATGAAGCACGACTTCAGTTCATGCTAAATCTGATTTGCTACCGCCTTCCCATGATGGTCACGAAAAAATCGTCACCACCTTCCGCCTCAATGTTGCCATGACAGATATTTAATAACAATGTGTGTATGTAGGGATTACCTTAACGTGTCGGTACTAGAAAAAGGAAATAGGTAGGAAAATCCGGAGGTGAAAAAGACTCTTAGGGTTTGTCTATAACTTGGTAACTAAGGAAACATGTTCAAGTGTTAGCTTCAAAGGTCAAAAAATTCATATAATTTTCCGAAAAAGTTTATCTAGAATATTAGGTGTATGTGAATGAATGAGTGTGATAAATACATGTGATTGTGTACGACTATAATTGTTTGAATACTTGAATATCTTTCGATAAATGATTGTGAAGATGAATTTATGAATTATATATATTTTGATTGGTTTTGTTTATATTAGCTTACTCTTATTGTTTGTATTTGTGATTTTGTTGATATTGCGATGATCGTGTCTTGATACAAGACCATATAACAATGCAGGTAAAAGTTAAGTAGTAGTTTCAAGTTTTGCTCAGAGAAAAATTAATTTTTATTGATGAATAATTTTGTAACTTATATTTATTATGATGTTTGTAAAGACATTTTATTTTTAACATAAACTTAGATAAAGTGAATATTTTATATATTTGGATATATAGATGTAAAATAGATGAATTTGGTTCGTTACATTGATTATTTAAAATCATATATAAATAATTTATATAATTTTTCATTAATTTTAAATATTTTATAATTAATTCTAAATAATTTTTTTAATTTACAGAAAATATTAAATATTTATATATTTTAGTTAGTAATTATTAATATATTCTTTTAAATGAATCAAATTAATTATAACTTTTTTATTATTTTTTTCTTTTAATCTAAATAATTTTGTTTCTTTTAATTTTGCATCCTCACTTGTAAACAAAGTCTCTAAGAAATGACTAGTTGTATATTTCCAGCTTGAAAGAATAACAATCTAAAGGGTTTAATGGTTCTTAAATAGATGGATGCCAAACCATATGTAGCTAATCTTGTCCTTCTTCTTCTGAACCGAGGTCTTTGCTCATGAATTTGGAAGAGTGTTTCTAAACAATTGAAGATGAGGCACTACTACAAAAATGCAAATTTACATCGGTTAAAATAGGTTATTTATATCGGTTCTGGAACCGATGTAAATAAAGCCGATGTAAATGAGGGCAGCAAATTTACATCGGTTCAAAAGTAACCGATGTAAATGTGAGAGCAAATTTACATCGGTTCAAAAGTAACCGATGTAAATGTGAGAGCAAATTTACATCGGTTGTTTAAATAACCGATGTAAATTTGCTTTAAATTTATCAAAATTCAAACAGACAAAATCAGTGGAATGCAACTGAACAAGATCACCCATAGCCTTCATCCTCTTGTGCAACTCCAAATCTCCCGGACAAAAAGCTTTCCCCGAGTCCACATTCTTTGCAACTTACAATAAATTTGCTTAAGGTACAAAATCAAACGTACAAAATCAAACAAATGCTTAAATATGTACTCACTCATAACCCTTTTTGGAACCCTAGTCATGTGGAAGAAACAAACGAAAAGAAAAGGAGAAAGACTTGCTGTTGCCAATGCCTATTCCTCGACCTGCCATGTAAACCCATATCCCATGAAAGATATCAACATATTAACCTAAAACAACAAAAATAATTCATAATGTTATTTACCTTCAATTTTGAGGGAAAGTAAATGTATTGAAGGTGGAAGATAGGGTTTAATGGGGGCGGAAGAGGAAGAGACTCACTTTGTTCGCCGCGGCCTGAGAGACAACAGATAGACGCCCTGAGAGACAACAGAGAGGCGCACTGAGAGACAACAGAGAGGCGCCCTGAGAGACAACAGAGAGGCGCCCTGAGAGACAACAGAGAGGAGCCCTAAGAGACAACAGAGAAGACGAATGTGAAATAAGAGGATTTAGTGCAGGTTTTGAGTTAAGAATATGAAACACATTTACATCGGTTATTTGAAGAACCCATGTAAATGTGTTCAAATTTACATCGGTTCTTAAAGAACCGATATAAATGTGCTTTCATCTTGTTTTTTATTTACAAAAATACCACCGCGTTTATATTTACATCGGTTTTCCTTAGAACCGATGTAAATTTGACTATGTAAAATGATCATTTTGTAGTAGTGAGGTTTGCAATAACACTAACAATAACATATATAATATCCTAAACACAGTGTGAATGATATTGGTAATAGGAAACTACTACAGTTGGGATGTGGCAGAAGATAAGGACATAAAAGTCATAATCAATGAGTGGCATAAGAAAGTTCAACATTCCATGTAAAAAACATGCACCTGAAAAGCTACTACAATCATACACATACTACAAGCAACAACTCAAACACAGGAATAAGGAGATCTCATTCTTATACCAGAATATCATTATTGAAGATACCAATAATAGAAAAAAGCACAACTACATGCAAATTTTTTTACAAGATAAAAGGAATGAAAAAAGGGTTTTAAGTTAAAATAATTAAAAATAAAAAATAATAAGGAAGGAAAACAAAAATTTAATTAAAATTAAAAATAAAAAATATTAAGGAAAGAAATATAGCAGGGTTTTCTTTTTCTCTCTCAAATAATTAATCTTCAATTGGTCGTAACTCGGTTATGAACTTCTTATCGATTCTTTTATAAAAGTTTACAGGTTGAAAGTCGTAAGCAAGAAGATTTGTGTTTCAATATTGTAAACATCCCCAAAATATGAAAAAAGAAAAAACACGTTTTGTTCCCCCATTGAACCCCATAAACATATAATGAAGTCAATATGAAAAGATTGTAAATCAAAGTAATTAAATTAAAATCTGATGTGCATAGAATAGAGGAAGAGTGTTTGAATAAAAATGAGTAATGAAAGAGAGTTGAGAATGTGATTTATTTGAGATAATTGGAGGGGAGCGGTTGCTTAAAAGGGACAACTTAAGGTGTTTTTTGTTTTTAGAAAATTTTGGTGGAAGAAGTTGAGATTATTTGTGAATGAGAGAGATAAAAAAAGAATGAAAAAGCATGAGATTGTTGACCAAATATGTTGATGTATTTGGTGTTGATGATGGAAGTCATAATCAAAATTGAAGAGAGCAGGTTATTTGTTAGGTGTATTGAGCACTCATGGAGATAAAGAATCTTAATGGATGTGGACAGTCTTGGATGCCTCCAACCCCCCAAATTAAGGCATAAAAACAACTCACTTTCTTCCTCCATACATTGCTTTCCCTCTTTCCCTCTTTCATATTTCCATTTTCTTTTTCACTTTTCTTTTAACACTTTTATTTATTAGGTATTAACATTTATGTATCCAACCATCATTTTCTGTATTCACTTCTATTTCTTCACAAATAAATTTTTCTTAATCACCTTCATTCACATAATTATCTTTTCCTTCGTATAATATTTATCAACTTCACTTTAATATTTCTTTTAAGTCAGAATTCGAAATTCATTCATATTATACAATATAGGAAATTCAAATTTTAAGTATTAAGAATATTATTACTTGTACTATATAAAATGTATATGTAAAACGAAAATATGATTTTTTTTATATTCAATTGGATATTTACATTACGTTCAAGAAAAATAAAAATATGAGTGATCAATTATGAAATTAATCCTCACAAATCCTCTACTAAAAATTAGGTTCTTATAATTAAAACTTCATAAAGTTATCATAAAATAAAATTTAATTTTAATTTAAAATTCGTATATATTCATTATATTATTTTATAAATTAAATTCTATAAATAATTATAATAATATTAATCAAGTTCTTAACTAATTTTCATTAATTTTTATGATATAATTTTACTGTTTACTAACAATTAATTCTCGTGAATTATCACTTCTCCTATTTAAAATTTAATTTATTTAATTAAAAATATAATAAAAATTAAAAAAATAATAAATAAAAATTAGGTGAATCCTCTAAATCATATCAATAAGTGTTATCACATGTGGATTTAAATCTAATATAATTCTTCTTAAAATATACCTAGGGCATTTTCAATAAGAACATGGTAAAGATTGAATCAAGAGAAAAATGAATAAAAGAAAAAAAAGATTGGTGACCTGTTTCTTAAGGGTTCTTACTTGGAAGTGTTGTAGTAGTTTATAGAAGATTTGGGTTCTTCTATTCCAACAACAAAAGAAAAGAAAAGTAAAGTGGAAAGGATTTGCCTTTTTCAATGTTTACTCTTTAGGGAAAAAAGTGTTGTTCATGAATTTTTCATCTTAGTAAATTAATTTAGGACATGTTTGTTAAAACTTTTTCTATAGACTTGAGAAAAGGGAAGAAAATTTGAAATTATTAATTTATTTTTCAAATTAAGTTATAGATAAATTAATTTGTAAAAGTTTTATCATCTAACTTCTCTAAACTTTTATCTTTTAACTTGTTATAAATTTAATATTACCTTATAAGTATATTTTATTTTTATTTTTTTATTAAAATTTTCATAAAATAATAATAATAATAATAATAATAATAATAATAATAATAATAATAATAATAATAATAATAATAATAATAGATCAAGGAAGCAAACAGGTCTCTCTTTTTAACCTTATTAATATTTAATAAAAAAAATATTATATTAATTAATGTTATATATTTATAATATATTAAAAGTCACTTTTGTGGGAAGAAAAAAGAAAATTATTTTTCTTATTTTTTAAGAAAGTTATCCCAACATGCTTTAGTCAAATCTCAACTTTGTAATTCTATTATGAAATAATTGATTGTAAAGTGACCAATAAAATCATAATGCTATATGAAATCAGATTGTAACTCATCAAAAAAATTCCTAAGAGGAAAATGTAACAATTTAATTAATTCAGAAAAATTCTTCAATATAAAAAGAATAATACTCTCAGAGTGACATACTTAAAAAGTATTCTAATGAATTTTTTTTTTCAAAAAATGATACAATTTATTTTTTAATTATTAATATATTTTTTTTAAGAAAAAGTAACTAAATAAGTTAATTTATTTTAAAAAAAGTAAGTTACTTCAGCAAATGGTGAAGGTGAAGGAAGAATATGTAAGGATATAATGTGAATTAGTATTAGTAAGGTAGTGATAAAATGGTGAGAATGAAAGTGTTTTCTCAAGTTTTAAAAAAATGTCATGAATAGAAAAATTAAATTTTCTAATTTTTATTATTTCAAAAATTATTATTTTTATAAAAAAAAATTTCTATAAACTTTTTATTTTTTCTCTAATTTTTTTTTTCTCCTTTTTCATCTATTTCAAGATCCAAATACATCATTGTGAAACTCATGAAGAGTAGAATCTTTTGAACTGATTGGAATCTTCGTTTGAGTAAATTTTTTAGGGTTGGTGGTTGTTCTAGGACATTTTGGAACCCCTATTTGCATGTGACTCTTCTTAGCTTTAATTTGCTCTATGCAAGAGGAATTTCTTGATAATGTGTTGGATTTATTGTTAGGCACTCATAGAGCAAATTGCAGTATTTGAGAGTTTGAATAGTGAAGGAGACAACAAATTGTGTTGGGATTCACTTTTAGGTAAGGGAAACTAGTTAGTTTTTATGAACATGTTCTTGATTTGGTCATTACAAACTGGGAAAGGTTGAGATTGGATGATTTAATTGATGATATGTGGAATGATTTCATTGTTAAATTGATTTATTGCCTTGCTAACTATCAAGGCCGTACATAACAGCCCGTTAACAACTCTGTTAACGATCAGGCCTTCTCAAACCATGTAGAAGGGGATCATATTCTATTAATAGGTGGCCTAATCTAGGCCCAACAACCTACCAACCAAGGTTCATTATATTAACAAGTGGCCGAATCTAGGCCCAACAATCTTGTTAACCAGGCTCTGATACCATGTAGAAAGTGATTATCAGTGCCTAGCTCACCCTCAAAACCGGTTAAGAAGGTGAGGTTTACACCGCACTTATATATCATAGTTTGGCCTCATTTTTAGTCAATGTGGGATTTCCCAATATTTATGGTTGAGAACCTATTTGTGTGTTGTGTCAAATATGACTTGAAATCTAATATTGTGTGTTGGATTTGAACTGTGTTATGGTTCAGTGCAATTATGTACTGTATTGAGGTGTGTGAAGTTGGGAACTTATTGTGTAGGAAGTTTAGTTCATATTGTTAAACTCGGCATTTTGTGAAATAAGTGTGATAAAAGTTTATTTTTACAGGAACAATGTTTAAACTTCAAGATTTGGGTCTGGAAATGAGTTCAAACTTTTTGTATAATCTTTTTCTACATTAGATCCGCTGAGCGCACCTGCAATTCGTTGAGTGGATTTGATTCCAAGGGTTAACGGGTGCTCTTGGGTTTTAATTAGGGGTGTTCAAAACCGAACCGACCCAAAAAAAAAAACCGAAAACCGATCCAAAAAACCGCAAACCGATTAAAACCGCAAATTTTTGGATCACTTTGAATTTTTTTTTCCAGAACCGCGCAGTTTGGTTCGGTTTGCAGTTTGACATTTCAAAACCGAACCGAACCGCAATTATTAAATAATATTATATTTATTTTTAATTTTATTTCCCTAAACCCTAAACCAAAACCTAACCTACCGTCGTTGTCTATTAGAACTTTCATCTCGTTAGACGCATCTTAAGGTTCTAGGGTTCCTTACTTGAAACTCCCTTACTCTGATTTCATTATCTCATCGTTAACTCTTATTCAAATCCATCTTCATAACACCATTTCACTCTCTCCATGGTCAATAGAGATTGAAGAATACTTGCAAGACATTGAAAGAATTGAAATGAGTATTTTCATATTCTACCTAAAACTTTTCTATTGTCTAATTATTTTTTATCTACTTTTTTAATTCTATTGATTATTATATTTTATATGTTTTTAGAAATTGGTCTAGTCCTACCACTACATGAAGAGAATTCTGATGTTGAGTCTGATTAGTTGCTACAGAAATTAATTTTTATATGGTATGATGATTTCTTGACAAATTATGTTTTTTTCTTATAAAAAGTGTCAAGAAATGTTGCAATTTGAATTTAAATAATTATGTTTTATTTTTTACAGGTTGTAATTATTGACATTTGACAATTGATCTACTTGAATTTTTTTTGTGTATTTTTGTTAGTGATTTTGTCAAATATTATATTATTATTTTGTTGGTATTAAATTAAAACAATATATGATTTGATGGTTAAAAAGATACATTTCTTGTATTTCATGTTTTTTTTTTAATCGGTAATGACAAATATATTGATAAAAATTGGTACTAAAAATATCAAAAATAATTATAAAATATAATTGAGCAAAAGTGTGGAAAAAATTAAATAGTAATATTATCATTTTTTATTTTCAATCCTTTATCTAACCATATGAAATCTAGTCAATGATATAATTTTATTAGTTTATTATTTAAAAAGATAAAAATAGTCAATTATTAATAAAAAAATAAAATTAAAAATTAAAAAAAAATCGCAAAAACCGATCCAAACCAAACCGCTAAAATTGATTTGGTTTGGTTTGGATTTTTTTTTATTTCAAACCGAACCAAACCGAACCGCAAATAATTTTTATATTTGGTTCGAATAAATTTTAGCGAAAAACCGAACCGCGAACACCCCTAGTTTTAATCCGTTAAGCAGATTTTGCTACACTGAGCGGATTTCATTGCGCTAAGTGAAATTGAGTTTTGTTGAGGGGATCATCCGCTGAGTGAAATTGAGATTCGCTAAGTGAATTCCCTTATTTCAAAAAAAGATTTGAAGTGAGATTTGAGTATGGTGTGTTGCATGATGATAAATATGATGAGATTGAGAGTATGAGAAAGGGGCATGAGGCCATGAAATTCTTATTGAGAAGAAGTAGATTTTTGAAAATGAAATGTGACATGTAGTGGCTTAGTGTGTATGGATTTAAGGATATGGTATAAGGTATCCAAACTTCTGTGGATCAAAGTCATGTAAATTGAGACCGCATGTGGTGAGAGGTCGATGGAGGTCCCATCATTTGCTCTGGAAAGATAGCTAGATAGGGCTATCTTAATGTGGTGTTGGCTATGAGTAGTGTGTGAATGACGTTGAGGTGAAACAGATGTAATTAGTCGGTCTTGATAAGTCCCGTGGTCTTGTTTTTTATACATCAGGTGCTAGCCTTAGATATCTAAGATCCATATAGTCTTCCGGAATGTGTTAGTCTTGTGTGTGGTGTGTAAACTTTATTATGTGTAAAGTCTTAAGTAAGCTCTTATTGTAATTGTATTGAATATCCTACATAGTTTGTAAAATTTATGTATACTCTTTTATATTACTAGCTTACTCTACTTGCTATCTTTTGTATGTTAACTGTTGTACTTACAAGGGACAGGGTACTCACTAAGATGCCCTCTAGGCTTCAAGTCTCCCGAACTCCTTGATTGAGTAAGACCGAATGGTGGGGGTACCTGCAATACACTCTAATACTCAAGTCAGTACAGAGTGTATAAACAAGATTAAATGGGATTGAGAGAGATGGATAGATGATGTTTTATCTAGATTTATAATTCATTATTTATAATAGGATAAAAATAACTGATTACCTGAGTCAGTAGTAACTGACCTATCCATTAGGCGAGATTCATGGTAATTACTGACCAGAACTGGAATTTAGTTATGGTAACTGAAAGTGGGCCCACGGATCAGTGGGCTTTATGCACTGGTCGTGATGTTTTCGGTTTTGGCCGATAATTTCTCAAAAAATGTCCTTTAGACGTAAAGTTTCCAGTCAGCCGATATCTATTCGTTACAATTGCTATGATCATGTACTTTGTAAAGAAGTAAGTATCAGATTTAGAGAGAATTCATCACTTAAGAAATAATAAATTATGACGGATGTACTTTAACTTAAAGATATTTTATAATCTCTTTGAATTTTTTAAATATTTTCAGATAATATAATAGAACTATTACTTTAAATATTGAGAGTATATAAAATAATCAACTATTTCATATTCTTTACATAATCTTTTCTCTCAAAATGGAAAGTGTTGAAGTACAAAATTACTTCCCTACTTTTATAATAATTATCACAAAATTAAACACTAATTCTACGATTAACATGAGAAAATCAAGAATTTTTTATTGGTGATAGTTAATCATCTAAAGGTAGGTAATTGAAGTAAGTAGAAGGTATAATTAATATGCATTTATAAGGTTTAGACGAAGAAGTAGGAAGAAGTGATTGTGAAGCAAAATAGCATAATAATGATCACATTAACCGAAAACATTTTGAAAAAGCTGTCTTAACATACTTGTTGGTGGAAAGTAGTATGAATAGTTAATCATAGAAATTGCATCTTTAGTCCAAACAATTTTGTACGAGTAGATTCTTCCTCAACATCACAAAATTTAGTCACAATTATGTGTTTGAAACCAATACCATTTCCTTTTCTCACAATAGACACCATTAACTCAAATTCAAATAAAATTAATTATGAATTTAAGGCTATGTTGGAAGTCATGAACCTTGTTTTTAAATATATAACTTTTAATTCAATACTTTTAATATCTATTTGACCAAAATAAAATATTTATCAAATGACTTCACTCTCATACACCCAGACATCTTTATGTCTATATAATCCAAATCAAGTGAACTAAATTAATCCATTTTTATTAATTTACTTGAAGTTGCATTTGGTAAAAAGGAATTTAAAAAAAAAAAAAATGAATCAATTCATATATTGCTTTCTCTAAATTTAAACCAAAATTGCTCAAAGTGCACCCTACCTTCAAAAATGTCCCTAAGCTAATTAAGATTTAGTTCAGAGCTTTTATTGTATTTGTTACTTTCTAAAATCATCTTAAAAGAAAAAATAAAAAAAGAAACGAAGTGATATTAAATGTATAAAACAGACGCTTCTATCCGTATAAATATTAAATATCCCTTACAAAAGTTTAATTTATTAACATAAAGTACAAAAATAATTTTATAAATTTTATTATGTTTTTTAAATTAAAAAATAATTATTTAATCTCTCAAATTTCATAAAATATGATTTTAATCTCTAAATACTAAATTTGAAGAATGAAAATAATTTTAAAATTATATTATATTTTCTTAATTTTAAATAAAACTTTAACCTAATTTTACATCTAAAAAAATTCCTGCAACACTAAACATCGTACAAACTTCATTTCTGAGGAAA
Source organism: Macrotyloma uniflorum (assembly GCA_016859785.1). NCBI lineage: Eukaryota > Viridiplantae > Streptophyta > Magnoliopsida > Fabales > Fabaceae > Macrotyloma > Macrotyloma uniflorum. The sequence goes on from BDMB01000038.1 coordinate 625,241, forward strand.
TTTTGTCCCATAAAACATCCATTAAGACATGTTTTCTCATTTGCATCAGTACAAAATGAATATTACTTCAATTCTCTACAGCTAGTCATAAGTGATTTTCCATAAATTTTTCAGCTTAAGCATTTTGGTCTTATAATACTGTTTGGTTTCATTTGGATATTGATTTTTGCAACTATAATTCATTTTTTCCTACTAGATGCAAGATAATATATAACTATAATTCATAGGAAATTGTAAAAAATATAGATTTATAGAAATCTATTAAAAGGGTCATATTTTATTCCTCGTTTATTCATTTATATATATTAATTCAAATTAAGAAGATTTGGTAGTAGTAGCTAACATTGCAACATCATATGATAAGAGAAAAAAAAGAGTAGAAAATTATGATTGTAATATTTGTAAGAGGAAAGTTTTAACTTGTAAGAGAAGTTGTTTTAATTAATTGGAGTTGCACCAATTCCTTGACAAAGAGAGTGTAATTAGTGTTGGGTTGTCTTGCAGCATAAGTTTAACATGAGCAAGCAAATCAATCAACATCACTAAGCACTTTTCGGCCTTCAACTCAATTTATATTTCCTTAATCAATTATTTATTTCTATTGACTTCAAATCATAAGTCAGCATTTCACCAATCATCTCGCCACATGGAATGTTCCAACTTGGTCCAATTTTCCAATATCTTTTTATACCTCCAATCTCATGACCCATATGCACTCTATAATTTATCTTGGAGTTCTAATATTTATATGTGCCAGCATGACTTCCCAAAACTCTTTCTCCACACATAAATAGTTCAGTTTTGAAGGTGAGTTCACTCCTTTAATGTGAAAGGTTCCTCTATTTTGTTTGATTCTTCAAGAAATTATGGATTAATTTGACTGTTCTAACTACTAACACTTTCCTCCTTTCCACTTTATATCAGTAATTTAAAACGTTAATTGATGCTACCCTGACCCACCAACTTGCTTACTAGTAAACTTAAAAGTAAGGAAAAATGCTCTTCTTCACTAAACTAATACTTGTCTTGTTGATTGTCAAGAATACAATAATTAAGAGTAATTTGACATGGTCATGCCCTTTCATGTTTCTGCCTCTTTTTTTACCTTTTCTTCAAAATCATTATTACTTTTCTTCTTTTTGTTCTATGTATGTGTAAATGTTCTACTTACACTTACTTTGACAGATTCTTTCTGTCACCTGATCATGTTTAGCAGAGTCTGCTTCAGAGGATTGAAAGAGAGACTAAAAGTTTAACCACAAATCACAATACACTTTGGGTGTTTGTTTTTATGTGAGAATTGGTTTTACCTTATTGTTAGTATCAATTGTTTTTGTGATTAATGAGTAAGAAAAGGCTTTGGATTCTATACAATTTTTCACCAAAATAATTTATTGGTTTCAACCTTAAGTAGAAGAAGCTTGAATTGAACAGTTTTCAAACTTGGAGTGGCAAACTTTGAGTGCACAGTGACAAAGAATGATTATGACAATTGAAATTGGTTTGATATTCTTCCAAACCAAAAAGAAGCCTTGGAATTTGCAATCTTTTACCAAGTCAGAGATATCTAACATAATTGCATAAACTTTACATTCAACAATGAAAATTGTTGAATTCTCCTCTAGACCACAAAAGGGTTTGCCTGATATATGATTAACATAAAGAAAGCATACGCTAGAGACCAGACTCTCGACTAGACCACTTCTAGAAATGTGTTTGACTGTATCTCACTCCGTCACACGCTATCATTAGTCTTTTGTTTGTTATTCCAAGATAAAGACACAAATAATAATGATTATGCCTCTGAGTGAAATGAGATAAATAAATTAAGAAAAACAAAAGGGTAAAAGAAAACATAATGGAAGCAGCCTTTTAAGAACAAAATCAACCCCCACATACCTAATTCTTTCTTTTTATCTGTTATATAGTACTGAATGAATCCCTTTTCATATTATGAAAATCCAAAAGGCATAGTCTATCACCTATATCATATTCCAAAATCCAAATGATTCATGACTATGCTCACCTAATTCCAACTGGCATGCTTTTATGCAAACAAACAGTTACATTCACATGCACTTTACATCAGTTAAGAATATACAATCTCTGACTTCTCTACTTATTCTCACTCAAGCTCTTCCAATTGCCAAAGAAAACTTTAATTTGTCAAACAATTTACGTGGATACTTCGGCTATCAAGAATGCTACAAGGGTGAGTTTACCATGTGTAAACGCTTTTAAGTATTCTCAGTGGTCAAAGAAAGACTCAAAGGACTGCAGAAGCCTCAAATAATGGTTATCTTTGCACAAACTATTTCTTGTCATTTTCCTTTTTGTTTGGTGGCTTACTTCTTCCATCAAACACACCACAAATGAATTCTTCAGAACTTAATAGGTTATAACCACTTGTGGAAGGACAATCAGGTTGCGCAAAAGAAGAGGGTTGGACAAAGTCAAAAGTTTGAAATTAATTAGGAAACTACAAAACTTTGTCAAAGATGTCAGGCTTTTCAGAGCAATCTTGGAGCCTCGCCACAAATGAATATTGTTAGAGGAGCACCTAATTCCTATAGAGGCTTAGAGGCTCAGTGTCAGGGATAATAGAAAATTAGTCTATATATTAAGTTTTTATAGTCACTTATAGACCTATAAATATAAATTGTCTGTCAGCTCAATAATGCAACTGAACATAGGTGAATGGCAACAGAAGAGGACACGAGATTGCAAGATAGTTCGTTAGTTCATTAACATGTATAGACTAGTGATCACTTCCCTCTGGAGATTTCAGGACAAATTTTCTATAGGACAGGGTAAAATCTTATACATTTTTTGCAGGTTTTACACTTAGCATTGTGGTTTGTGTCTTTTACAACATTGTGATGGCAAATCGCATGGGCTGTATATCTTTGTAACCGCTGTGTAAATCAGTTACATCACCGGGGAATGGTTACCCTTTCAAGAGATTGCAGAACTTGCCATTCATAGAGATCTTGAATTTTGACATCCTAGAGTGAAACACCAGGCTTTTTTAGTCAAGTTCTTCAACAAAAGGAGTAAACAAAATGTTCTTTTTAACACATTCTCTGGTTTTGCTTAAAACTTGTTAAAACCCACAAAACTATGAGTAAAAGTAAATATAAAGATTTGCATCATTTTATAATTTTAAAAAAATTTCAGCTAATAATAATATCAAAGCATGTTGAAAAGTATGTTGATACTTAACACTTCTCTTATTTCATTTTAAGTTTCAGGATTCTTAATATTTATAATGAATATTCAATAATAATAATAATATAACAAATCAAGTTACTCCAAAAAATAATTATCTTTTATATTCAGTTTTTATTTTCTTTTAAGATAACCATTCTAACAAGTAATTATGTTTATTTTTAATAATAATAATAATAAATAATAATAATAATAATAACAATAATTCTCCACCTATTATTGGCCACTGTTTCCAACCATGAGGGTGAAGTAGCAGCAGGAGCTTAATTCAGTTTGTAGAACTCAAGCACCCTTTTCCACCCTCCCCCAACTAAAAAGGAAAAAAGAAAAAGGAAACACGTGCTAATCATAACAGTTTATTTTACCATCAATATTATTGCAGTTTATCTTCTAAAGTGCGCTTTTTACTTTGGAGGACTCAAATTCCAGGTGCTGTGCTCTATAAAGCCTATCAATGTTGTACGTACTATGTTAAGCATATGCACTGCAATCTGAAACCTCTAAAACCACAAGACTGGAACTATTGTCCAATTACATACGTGAATATAAGAAGAAGTATGTGCAATATCTTTACTCAACTAAGAATTGAATTATGGAAGTTCTTAAATATTAAAGATATTTTATTACACCGGGGCTAATCGAATCATCTTGGCAAAAAGCAATACACGAAAGTCACCAAGATGTTCCACATTGACTGTGCAATTAACCTAGAGACGACTAACCACAGCAAAAAAGATGCTAAAGAATTAATGTAATTCATTCTCAAAAAAGATTATGTACAAATTAATAATTTAAACCAATCAAAATTTCCCCTCCATTATCACAAGCCATCTCATCAATTGTGACAATCTCTGATTGGTTATAATTTCGGTAAGTTTAGCACCTTACCAGCCTCTGAATAATTTGTGAAATTCAGGCAAAAGAACCCAGAAATTCACCAGTATCCACGTTGTGTCATGAGTTAATGATCATGACAAAAGGGTGGGGGGTAATCACCAGCTTGCATCTTGAAAACCTGATATCCCCTCCCAACTCCCCAAAACATGAAAGTTCCCATCAACTTGAGAATCTCACACTCCCTTCTCTACTTGCTCATCAATTACGACTGTCCATAAGATCAGCAAGCGTTATTTTTCCGCAGTTGCCAGCATCTAGTCTGTCAAACTTCTCACTAACCTGCATGATGTCCTTCTCAGTCACTTTTCCCATCTCCTTGAGCTTGTATATAACATATTCTGATTTACTGCATGTCCAAAACTCAGTATATTCAGTAAAATCACAAATGTTTTAGTTGCCAAATTTGATCAAAATAAATTAGCATAGCCTTCTAGCATAACATAATTCCAACCAATAAAGAGAAAAGAATGATGGGACCTGAAGAAAGGAAAAAACGCAAATATGAATTTGATGAATGTTAAAAAATGAGACCTAGCAACTATTAGGACATTACTGTATGCAAATGTTTGTCAACAATTCACATCACAATAATAGAGAAAGATATGTCCATGACTATGAGAAAAATGGAAAAAATCTGCATGCAGACAATATTTCAAAGTTATACGCCAGTCTCAACCATTATGGGGAGAGAATAATCGGATGAAAATGCATAGATGATGCAGCCAAGAAAAGAAAAACACAACATCAGGTTTTTCATTTTAAAAATAAATTAATTAATTAAAAATGTATTATCTTCTGAAGCCTAGATAGAGGGGCCTAGGAGAGAAAGGCATTAATTGGCTGACAGTTTTTTAACAAGACTATGACCGGCAAGAAAATGCTACATGAGTAAACGACTTTAATCTATATATATATAAGAACAAAGGAGATATACAAAATTGTTCGAATTAAAGGGAATTAAGATTATAAATATACTACAAAACTATGGAAGAGGATAATTGTGCAAAATGATTAATACAAAAGACTGACATTATTGAAAATCACAAGGTGGTCAGCAGTGGAAGCAATATACTTAGGACAACAATTGAAGTGATGTCACAAGTAAAAAAGACTACCATGAGTTTTCATTGATTTGGAAGAAGGCATATATAGGGTTCCAACTTCCAAGAGAGGTTATGTGGAAGGCCCTAAAGAAAAAAGGAGTACATAATGCCCTATCATGACAAGTGTGAAAAAGATGAGTTCACAACCAATTTTTCTATAAGTTTGTCTTTATTGAATATATGTCTAATTATCTGTTATTTGAATTAATTTTTAGGAGGATTTTGTGATGTTTCAATTTTTAAAATATTGTGTAGATAAAAGAAAGATATGTTAGATTATTGTTTAGATTTAGGCCGTTAAGATTGAGATATTGTTAGCATTTGATTATTTGTTATATATTTAAGTCTATGAATAAAATATTGTTGAAGCTACTCCATATACTATATCTCTTATCTTCTAAAATATATTTTCTAAACATAAAAACCAACCGTCTCAAAGGTTAACTTTGAGCCCCTCTCGTTTCACCTTCGATTTAGATGTTTTTATTATGCATATTGAAGAGTCAATGCCTGATACATATTTTGTGGAGATGATATAGTCCTAGTTGGAGAGTTGAGAAAGGAACTAAATAGGAACTTAGATGCAGACCACAGAGACAATTTATGGAAACACATGGAACTGAGACACAGAAATCCCAACTTAAAGGAGAAAATCGGAAACCATACCCTTACCACAAGTCACAGGGTTTAAGTATCATGGTTCCATCATACAAAACGATGGAATAGAAGGTTATGTATACCATAGGATTGAAGGAAGTTGGATGAAATGGGGGAATCACTCAAGCTTAATGGAAAAAAAATCCCATAGCTATATGATGTACGATATTGTATACAACTAAGTGCAGAGCCGAAAAGCCAATATGATAATAATAATCTCCATGTTGAAAAGAAGAGCACGTTGAATTAGATGAGTGAACACATCAGACATGACAAGTTTAGAAATGAATGCATCACCACTACACATGAGAAGAGTTGCAAAAGCCCCTATGAGGAGAGTATATGCAGAGTAGATTTATCACTACAAATAAACGGAGATTGAGAAAAACTATAAGAAAAACGAGTACAAAGGATTTAAAGGGAAAATGGTTTATATAAACGTAATTCATCAAATGAAAACTATAATATAACATTGATGTTGTTATGAAGCCTAGATACTCCAAAAATAGCAAAGTACATTGACACACATAAACAAACACTAAATGTGAATCTAGGGAATATCTTCCTTTTGTGTCATAAAATGGCTGGTTTTGGAATACATTGCTTATGTGTCTTAATTCACTAGATACAACTAACTATATAAAATGCAATACTTGAATTTTTTTAAAATTAAAATAGCTATTTTTTGTCTTAATATATTAAAATATTCAAAATTATTTTCTCATATTTTAGACTACCTATAAGGAGAAGGAATAATTAGTTAAGATAGAATAGTTAGTTAGGTAGAGGGGTAGAAGGATAGGAGAAAAGGAGATTTGTTGTTATTGCAAATCCTTTGAGAAGGGGAAACCCTTGGAGGAGAGAGTTTTCTCCTATTTCATGTTCTTTTCATTCTATTCAATAAAAATATTTCTTTTCTTTCTCTTTTCAATTATTGGTTCCTAACAAATTGATCCGACCTATTGGATCTTTGAGGAAGAGGCACATATTTGGACCAAAGGCGAGCTGTCAGTGTTTCAGGGGTAGACCCAATTGGTTGGATTGCTATGGCTAAAATACTGTGGTACAAGATATTCTTTCATTCCATAAGCTGCAACATGCATTCATGAGCACGGAAGGTGTGACAATGCTTTGGTTCTATTGTTGGTGCCAAGATAACCCAGATTCAGATTGGGAATCTTTTTCTATAACTTTGATTAAAAGATTCAAAGATAGAAATGGTAGCCACATCTTTGAAAGATTGACTGGCATGAAGCAAGAAGAGCAAATTGAGATGGAAATTTGCAGCAAAGAAATGGAAATTTCCAGTGTTCTTTAAAGAGAGGACTAACATTTTAGAGTTGAAACACATGATGCATACGGGTCAAAATGAATTGAAATGGAGGCTAGTTCTTGGACAAGAAAGTGGAACTATCCTCCTTTGATGAAAGCATAGAAGGGGAAACTGATTGAAAGAGTGGCAGGCTTGCGTGTGATAGTGATCCATTGCATTTCTTGAAATTAGAAAGTAGAAGTAAAGAAGGTTCATTAACCAAGAACCACACCTTTTGTAGTGGAAAAGAAACAAAAATGATGAAGCAAAAACAGAAAGAGAAACAAATTATGATGGAGGGAAAAGTTTATGCATCGATAAAGAGGCAGAAACACAAGGAAGATAAACTAAAGAATGTGGGCTGCAAAGACCATTTTCTTGATAATCCAATGGTAGAGTTGATATAAAAAGAAGTCCAAGGTGGAGATTGAACCAAGCATCATTTTTTCCCAAATTCAAATTTCCATAATATGAATAAAAAATCATTGCTCGACCAAGATTTGATAATGAAGGCAGTTGGAATATCAATAGCACTTGAATCTTGGAATTTCAACTTGCCAAGTGAGCCTTTAGCATTAAATTTCCTTGCATCTATGGAAGACAACTTGCCAATGGAATCGTTAAGGTATAAGGAGAATGAAAAGTTAGTTATGATAGTTAGAATATTAATGAGTTAGTTAGATATAAATGTGGGAAGAAGGATAGGAGACAGGAGGTTGTTCATTTTGTAGATTGAGCATTAGCTCTTGGTGAAAGGAAAAAGGGGGAGCCCTTAGAGGAGAGAGTGTTCTCCTATTTCTTGTTCTTTACATTCTTTTTAATAAGAATCTTTTATTCCTTCTCTTTTTAATTCTTGATTCCTAACAAATTTTCGTCATTGTTTCATTTTCTCTCTCTACTTGTTGACCAATGACCTCAATCAAATCTTCCCTAAGAATCAAATTGTGCACTGAGTTAGAGATTTCATAGCCTCGTATCTTTCGAAAAGATACAAGCCTGGCTTGGTGACTTCACCCGGCTTATCAACCTGCTCGTGCAGAATTCCCAAATATGAGCCTTGCAATATTCTTAAAACAAATAAGTGCATGTTTGGAGAACAATTTAAAAGTAACTTTGGGTGTTAAACGTACATCTGAAGAAGGATATTCTTTGTATCTTTTAATTAGGAAGTACTTTTAGAAGAAAGCTAATTGTAATCCAAATGGAAACAAAGGGGTTGTTTGAAATATAACTAGGTATATATTAAAATGTGTGGTAAAATTTTAATATTCTTAGGAATATTTTAAAATTTTAGAATGATTGAAATATAAAATAGAGTAAAAGTGGAAATTCGGTTGGAAAATAACTTTCCACATTCCCGTGGCAGTATAACTTTCCCAACCCTGATCATGGGAATGAAAATATAATAGAACGTTATAATAATACTTTCTTGAACAATATCTACAAATATTTTTTTCAAAACTCATACCAAACATGGGAATTATTTTCCTAAGTTCACATTCCCTGGAATAAAATTTTAATCCTTGAAACAGACACACTCAAAGATGCCTAGCATCTTAAACATTGCAAACCCCAAACTGTTATGGCAGGAAAAGGGTATAGCAATCCCATTAAAGAAACTTTTTTAAACCTCCAGACTTATTTCTCCAAAGCACTCTAAAAAGAGATATAGCCCTGCAACAAAATAATAACCACTCCATAATGCAAAAGTCATGTACCATTCATGTCTACATCTTACACAAACAACATCAAGCTTGAGCAACCATAACTTAGTACCCTAGTTGTACGAGCTGTATATCAACTAGCAACACGTTGTATGCTAAACACTGACATTCCAAAAGCATCTTGTCAGAAAATATTACCAAAGAGGATATCATTATAGGTCATTTTTTCCTTTAAACTCCCATGTGGATCAAATTTCTCATATTGTTCCTTTTCATTATTATTCTTTTTGGTTTCTATCTTAAATCTTTCCCAAACAGTAAACAATTAAAGGAAACATTCTTCCATAATTTCATAATCTACATTACTATAGTTGAATTGACTGGTTTGGCTTCGGAGAAAGTGAGAAACCCTCTTAGCCCATGTAAACATTCTTCCATATTTTAATAATCTACAGTACTATTGTTGATTCGATACCAAAGCTTGGAATCAAATAAATCAAGGTATATACACAATTTAGTGATTTGAAGCATTGCACCCATGCATTATGAATTGCAGGTATTAGGAATATTAATGTAAATATATATAAATTCATAAAGATGTAGCTTATGTAATTTTGTGTACATGCCTACAAGGAATCAACATGGTGGAGCTATGCTAATTTGATGTCTCCTTTTCTTATGGTGATATATTTTAACAGATTGAACTAATAATATTAAAATTTTGAAACTGGTCCGACTTCCAAAATGTAATTACCCTACTAACCAAATACCAATATCTAACCAGCAACCCATCAAATGCTATTAAAAAATAAAAGAAAAGAGGTTTAGTCTACTTCCAAATACCGCACATAATACTACTGGCAGCCAACATTAAAACAGAGAAATTCCACATATTAATCCAATCTGTGACAGACTATGATGCAGAGGATTTTCCATTTTTTGTCAAAATTGTGAAGAACACTCTCAAGGTACCTTTTCCTGTAGAATGCAAATATCTATAGTCAGATTTAGTTAACCATTGAAGTTACAGAATTTGCCATATGCTACATCAAACTGCAGATACTCTGGTTAAATAGTCCTGAATTCTAGAAGCATGAAACATGGGGATCAGAGGAGCGCTATATATAAAGTTCATTTCAGTGGCAAGTTATTTGCACAGGATGTGAGTAGGACCGGGACATGCACAACTGAGGGAAATTGCTTCCTCCAGATTGGAAATTCATAGTCGGATAGCAGTCTGTAATTAAGTAAGTTTTCAAGAGGAAGTGTGTGTTCGGAAAAAGTTGCTTCCATTCTGCCTAACCGACATTCCCTTCAATCCAACACAAGAGCTCTTTCTCCATCTAGTCTTAGGAAAGCGTAATTGCCTTTTGAAAGTCTTGAAATGGCAATCCAAATACACCAGAAGTAATTGGGCCTCAGCAGGATGGGTACATTCTGGGGTAGTTTTTTGGTTATAAACTGTAAACCGTTTACTTACCATGAAAGGAGAATAATGGGATACTGTTAGGGAACTTTTCAGAATTAGAAAGTTGGTGGAGTGGTCCAGACCTCTTGAAATATCGGAGTGTTTATTATTCTTGAAGGAAGATCTTCTCTATTTTTCAATAAAGATTAACTTTGTTGCTATTACTGTTACAAGTTCTATCATAGTCATTGAATACTACTACAAAGTTCAACAGATAACAAGAAGGTGGATCAGCACACATCTTCTGCCCATATTTATGTTATGTATCTTTTGTCCAGTAACTAACAAAAATTAATTCCTCATCATTAACATAAAATGTTTCAGGTCTTGATAAGTAACAAGCAAGTAATTTATCAAATGTAATGGGCCGAGGCCCATCTCTTTGTACTTTTTGATATTTATATATGTACAACTCATCTTCAACACATATTAGGGATTCAACCTATATCTCTTTATTATTTATCTTAATATGGTATCTAGAACCTAGGTCAAATCCTTACCTTTCCAATGGATCTATTGTTCACCGATTGGAAGTCATGTTTCATTCTGATTTCCGGCATTCTTCTATACCAATGTTTTTTGTTGGTTGTTTTCTACTGTTTTCCACTACTGTTGCTATCGTCCACCACCGTCAGTAATCATCTTTCCGTCTGACGACACCACTATCCTACTCGCTATTAGAAATTAGAAGAGATGTCTAACTAAACCTTATAAACCAACTCGTAAGATAAGATTTACATCTCACTTATATATTAAAATTTGGTCATATCTCTAATCGATATGAGATCACTAACACATACCCTCATGTCGATGAATGAACATCTCAAGAGGGTGAAAATTGTAAGTGGTCCAACCAACATACTCCCTGATACTAAGGAATAGACATCTCAAGCATGAGACTAGATGTTTGAGGGTGGTCCAATAACAGTTTGATAGCAAGTGAGACAATATGACCAACAAACCTTAATAGAATAGATTTTGATACTATATTAGAAATTGGAAGAGGTGTCTAACTAAACCTTATAAACCGGCATATAAAGTGAGGTGTCTTCAATTGGAAAAAAATGAAAAGTTAGTGAAGAAAAGAAAATTGTACTTCTATTCCTCAATTAAAATTATACAAGGATGAACTATTTATAAAGAACTTAAAAAACTCTCAACTACTCTAGTCATAATTATAATACTTCTCAACTACCATAGTAATAATTATACAGCTCAACTACTCAAATAATAATTATAGGGAACTGAACTACCTAGTAATAACTCCAACAAATAATAATTACAACTCCTTATAATTCAACAATCCCCCTCAAGCTAGCAAATGAATATCAATTATTCTCAGCTAGCATGTAAGATCATGAAACCGTTCTAAGAGAAGTCCCTATGTAAACAAGTCAGTAAACTGAAGTCCTAATGGGATGTACAAAATAGTTATAAGGCCACAATCCAGTTTTTCTTTGATGAAGTGACAATTAATCTCTCTATATGTCTGATCTTATCGTACTGGACAGGATTATGAGCAATACTAATAACTAATTTATTATCACAAAGAGTGTCATAGATTCTTCGTATTTCACTTTAAGATCATTCAAAATCATTTTCAATCATAATAATTCACACACACCCTATGCTATAGCTCAAAACTCAACTTTAGCACTGGACCTTGCAACCACATTTTGTTTTTTACTTCTTCAAGTTTCCACCTAGAAGAAACATACAATATCCTGAGGTGGATCACTTGTCACTAACAAAACCACAATGGTCTACATTAGCATATATCTCCATATTTAATTTTTAGCCTTCTTAAACAAACAACCTCCTTCCCAGACTTGCTTTCAAATATTGAAGGACTATTTACAGTTTGTAAGTGCCGCTCTCTTAGATCGTGCATGAATTCATTGACTACAATTACAACATAAGTTATGTCAGGTCTGGTGTGAACTAGGTAAATGAGTTTCCCTACAAGTCTCTAATATTGGCCTTTGTTTACTGCAAAACTACTTTAAGCTTGTTCTATAGGTGCTCTAGTGACCTTTCAATCAATCATACCTATTTCTTTGAACAAATGTAAAACATATTTTCATTGAGAGATAAAGATGCCCTTTTTTGTAGGCAACTTCAATCCCAATAAAGTTCTTTAACTTTCTTAAATCTTTCATCTCAAACTAGTTAGGAAGCTTCTCTTTCAAGATCAATTTTTTCCATTCATCATCTCGTGCAATAATCATATCATCAACATAAACAATGAGAAGTGTAAGTCTCCATTCATAGGAATTTTTGATAAATAAGGTATGGTCACCTTGACTCTATTGCACATTTTTGATAAATAAGGTATGGTCCATACAAGACTTTCTTCAACTTACACACTTTATTCCTTTCTTCAATAGATCCAAATCTAGGTGAGATTTCCATGTAAACTTCCTCCTCTAGATTCCCAAGAAGAAAAGCATTTTTTTACATCCAACTATTGCAATTTCCAACCAAAATGTGCAACCAACGAGAGAATGATTCTAACTATATTCATCGTTGCTACAGGAACATGTTTTTTCACAATCAACACTGTAGGTTTAAGTATATCCTTTTGTTACTAACCTTACTTTGTAGCAATCCAATGTGTCATCAGACCAATGTTTAACCGTGTAGATCCATCTGCATCTTGCAGGCTTCTTATCTTGTGGCCTATCAACAATCTCCTAAGTCTAATTTTTAAGGCACTCATCTCTTCAATCATGGCTTGAATCCAATTCTTATCTTTTAATGCATCTTGATCTTATTAAGGATTCTGTCTAAATCAATGACAGAGAGAAAACTCTAATGCTGCACATAAAGATGTTTAGTGGATACAAATTAAGAAATAAGATACTTTGGTACAAAACCATTCTCCTTTTCTCAAGGCAATAGGTAAGTCATTTAGGTTAGGCTCACAATTATTTTGTAAAGAATCTTCTAAAGGTTTGGAATGATGAACACTTACCTCTAAATCAAACAATTGGAGTTGTTCTTGAACCAAATTAGGTTTAGTCTATCTCTTATGATATTGAATATGAAAGAGACCCTCATGAAAACTAATATTTGGTGTTAATTCTGACTGAGCAACAGAAATGCCCTCATCAAGAGCACCCTAAAAAATATCCATGCAAGATGAATCAGGGTCAGCATCAATATGGGAAGATGAACCAAGGTCAAGATCAACATCAATATGGGAAAATGAGTTAAGGTCAAGGTCAATATTGGAAGATGACCTTGGGTCAACTTCAATATGGGAAAATAAGCTAGGGCCAACAACAATATGGGAAGATGAAGATTACTTTTATTGCACTAAAGGAACAAAGGATGACTAAAGATTCAAAAACTCAACTTAAATAAAACTCTCCTTGTGAAGCTGAGGATGATCATAAAAGGATGTAGATTCATGAAAAGATACATCCATAAAGGTATAAATAAATCTTCTCACTTGGAGGATGATAACAACAATATCCCTTTTTATCAAACGCATAACTAATGAATATGCACTTAATAAGTAACATAAGTTAATTCCTCATTATTAACATGAAATCTTCAGGTCTTGATAAGTAACATGCAGGTATTAATGATTGAGATAGATGATGTATAGAATGGGCATGTTTCAAATATAGTAAACCACAAGGTGGGACTCAGTAGGGAAACTAAGGGCCATTTGATATTTTATTAGAAAAATGTCACCTTGTTTTATTTTCTTTCCTACTTTCAAAAGTTCACGTAGGAGAGTAAAAACATGTTATTGTTTCCTGTTTTCACTTTTTGTGGTCACTATTTCATATACAAACTTTTGAAACAAGAAATATAGTGAAAATAGGAAATGAAAACAAAATTAGTTTCTTGAACCAAATGGACCCTTAACCCCATGTGGGTGGACATTGCTGCAATGCAGGGGTTCAAAACCCACTAGAGGCACCTTATGGTCAAAGCCTAGCAGCCAATGCCCAAGTGGAGACTACTCCTGCTTCACACCCAAAAAAAGTTTAAAATACAGTACAAATTTTGGGATTTTTCCACCACAGGTATCCTCATTATCTTCTACAACTAAAGATATCAGTTTTGCTTGAATTAGTTCGATCAAGATTCAAGATATAACTGGAGCCTGAATGATTCCATAACAATATTATGAGACAAGATAATAGAATACAAGATAACGCTCTATTTCCATTCAAAGAAATACAGGAACCTACAGTGAATAACATATAGTATAGAAATCTGGCTCTAAGCTAAAACTCAATACAATCCAACATAATGAGGAAAATATCCATAGAAACAAATGGAAACACTGATGTAGATCACCATGTTGAACACATAAAGCATGCAAACTATTGTAACAGCCCAATCAAAAATACACTTCTTGGTTAAGAATTTTATCAACTAGTTCTCTAATTTGATATCTTCAACACGAAGAAGCCTAAGGAGTAAAACCATATACCAAGAAATTCCACTAGCACTAAATAATAAATGCATACTCTGCACATTACTAGATATGTGCATAATCTACAATTACAATGCATTCTCAACAATTACATCATATTTAATATTACTGAAGTAAATGCCAAAAATTTAATTTATATCTCTATGCATTAATAATTCATACTTCAGAAGGTGGTCCATGAATTAAAGTTGAACCAAACCATGACAAAAAATACTGGAAAAGTCACAAATGGAAAAATCGAGGTTTGAACATGGGCAAATGATGGCTCTGGAGGATTAGCAACTATGACTGGAGATTGTTTGAAACACGTCAGAAAAATTCATGTCAGGGGAGTCAAGAACCTAAAGAGAAACAGGGATATCATGCTGAAGATACCACAACAGTAGAAATTAATAAAAGAGATGACCGGAATAAAGAATTCAACCAAACTCATCAATGAAAGTCACGATGTGTGGAGGAGATAAAAGTCTGAAGAGAAACATGGGTGTTAGTGTAGGCTGGACATGTCACGGTGATGGAAGAAACCAATGAAAAAGATTGTCAAGAACTACCAGAAGGAGGATATAGTAATCAGAAAATTTCCTGAAACTCTGATAAAATGCATGTGGGAACCTAAGATGTAGGAGGAAACTAGAATGAAAAACATAATGGGAAGAAACCTGGACTAGCAGGAATGAATAACATAGTGCAAGGGAGTTAAAATGTTAAATAAAAGGTTTAACATGACGTAAGATTAATTTGCAAGGACAATCATGAAATTAAAATAGAACTCTGAATTTTAGGTTCTCAGTAGCAAAGTAGTGAAGTGAAAGATCTGGAAGATGGTACCACTCTAATCCCATGATGAGACCAAATAATGATGTATTACAATATATTGGTGTATTTGATATGTTCATAAAACCTTATAGCCTTAACCCTTATTTATATAATCATAATCCTAGCTAATTATGAAAACAAATCATGATTAAAGAAGAGAATATGATAGGGAAACTAATTCTAAAATATTAGCTAAAGATATGATAAGATATTTTTATATATTCCCATATATTATAAAACTACGAATTATTGAATATTTGGTAGCCAAGTCTAGGCAAAAGATATATTAGGTCAAATTCATCAACATCATAATAAAAGGAAATCATAAAGAACCAATTAATCATTATAGATTATTGAGGCTCAATTCTACTACAATCACTGAAACAAAGCAGTGAGAACCAAGAATATAAAATTAGTCAGGTAATATATGTAGGCATTTAATCAGATACTAAATAAAAAAGTTGTCCATGATGCAAGGGATGGGGGCTTGTAAACCTAGGTAGTAAATACATTTCAGTGTTCTACTTTCAAGAACAATAGCATCAATTAATGCCAAAAATCACTCAATTTTTTGCGATCAAAATGAATCAGTCCATACCTCACAAAGCCATTGTTATCTATGTCTGCAGCAAGAAACTCAGAAACCGTCATATCCTGACCAAGAATCCACTTCGCCATCCTCCTATGCCGCTTATCCACTCTTGCCTCAGCCAAATAGAGGAACGCTCGAGCCACCGCAAGTGTTGAAAAGAGCAACCAAATTGCAGCAAAGATCCGGCCATGCATGGTCTTGAATGCATGGTCTCCATACCCAACCGTTGTTACCGACATAACTGAAAGATAAAAAGAGTCCAACCATCCAAGCTTCTCCACAAAATGCATAACCGCCACACCTACCCCAATACAAATCACCACAACTCCCAACGCCAGCGCCACCTTCAATCGAATCCTCATCCTCCCTTTCTTCACATCAATTATATAGGACTTCCCATCCTTCTCACCCCTCCTCCCCTTCACTGCCCTCAACATATGATTCTCCTGCAAATCTAGCACATAGCTAACCATCCCACTCAACAAAATGTCTATAAATCCAAACCCCACCAACACAAATAATATAGAGAAAAGCTTAGTGGCTGTACTATTCGGAGTGATGTCACCATACCCTATTGTGCACATTGTGACTATACAAAAATACAATGCATCAACTATAGGATGAGTCTCAGAAGCTGAAAAATTATGACGATTGAACCAATAAATGACAACCCCTAATGCCAAATAAAGAATAAGAAGAATTACACCCTGGCGCACAATACTCTGGCTACCAAATTGCGGCCTTGGCACGGAGGATGGGGGGTGGAAATCGCTGATCACCGCCATGGCGGGCGCGGTTTTGGAGCGGTGAAGGTTCGTTTTCCGCCACGAGTAATTGGGGTCAAGGAGCCAAGAGGATAGTTGTTGTTGCTGGGAATCGAATAGTGATGGCGATGCATAGTCCTGAGAGGTAGAAGAGGAAGATTTTGGGGAATTGAGGGGGAGTGTTAAGGCATCAGCCAAAGGTGAAGGGTCCCTTGGGGAAGGACAAACAGGACCAAAGATAAGACGGTCTTTGAATTCCGAAGGGGTCATTGGAAGAACCACTTCGTCATGCTCTGGCAAGGGACATAGTGGTGACATCGGTAGAGGCTTCTTTCTGGGGCTGAAATATGGGAGCAGAGGCTCCTTTTCCATAAGGGTATCCGATTTTAAGGGTTCAGAGAAAGAAAAAGTATTGAAAGCAGGGAAAGACGGTGACTTTGGAGGAGGAAGGAAGAGTCTTTGACAGAAGGGTGGGTTCGGGAATGGAGGGAAATTGGTTGTGGAAATGCAAAAGAGAGATTGTGTGTGTTAAGAGTTTTTGAATGAGCAAAGTGGGGATGGAAGTTATAAACAGAGAGAGAAGAGGAAGAGATTTGCATTGCCTATGCAGTTCATAACATAGCATAACATAACATAACATGGGTACAGGAAAGAATGAATAAGGACGGTGTTGACATGGGAGGTGACAAAACATGTTTACTATGATTCATTGATTTGGGTACCACTCGTTCGGAAGGTTGATGCTACCCTCACGCGCTTCTTGGTGTCAATTGGCCCAAATGTTTTTTTTTTTATTATTATTTTCACGGGTCTATCTTCTTTAAAAATTATTACCTTGTTCATAATTTTAATTATTCGTTAGATTATATTATATTTTATAATTTTTTATTTTTTTACTTATAAAAAACATGTTCTACCTAGTTAGGTTTTCTATTAACTAAAAAAATAAGTTTGTCACGTCTTTTCATCATTTTTTAAATAATATTCGTTCACCGTCTTCTCATTTTTTTTTATATTTTTTTTTTAACCATTTATTAATTTTAAATTTATTTTTTATCATGCATATGACATATTCAAATATACTACTTAAATATCAAATAATTCTAATTAAAATTTAGCATATTAATTTCTATTAAATATCCATAAATATATTTATAAAAAAAAAATTATTACATTATTTTATTCATATCCAATTTAAATTATTTTCTTTTCACTAAAATTTATTTTTCTAATCTATTATTTATTTCCATGTAAAGAATATGATCATACAACAAGATATATCACACAAAAATATAAGTTAGTTTATAAACAATTTGTACGGATATAAAATTTATTTATCTAACACCTTTTTCACTTAGAACAAGAATACATTTCAAGTATAATTACTATTAACGATTTTACACATTTACATACATTCAAAATAAGATTGACAATTTCTTAAAGATTATATGAATTTTGGATATTTATGACTAATACTTGATGTATGGACAAAGACTACAAGTCTTCTCAAGGTCGACCTTCTAAGTCTTTTTCATCCCAAGGTAGTCTCAACCAACTACACTTTTCAAAAGAGCTGGTGAAACCTCTATTGACCTTTAAACACATGATATCTTAGTCTATATGACTTATATCATCATTAACTACTTTAACACACCCACGAAATTTCAAGTATATAATACAACTTCTTTTAAATAGGAGTTCCACAAGCTTCGATGTCATTCAAATTTATCATACATCAATACTTATAATCCACATTGATAGATATAACTTACTATACACATTCAATTCAAAACTGAAATAATGTTTCAGTTACAGGACTAATCCGTTCAGCAAATGGTCAATTCGCTCAACGAATGGAGAATTTGTTCAATGAATTTGGACTTGAGAGCATTCCTCCACTGAAAACAATTCTGCTCAACGAAAATAACTTGTGCTTAGTGGATTCTACATAATAAAGATTATGCAGAAAGGTCCGACATGAATTCTCTTGATCCAAATTACAATTTTACAAATTTCTAACTGTCCAAAAGGCATACGTTTAGTCCTTGTGACAAAATCATTGGATCAAAGCATTCAATTAGGTCTTTCTACACTCCCATGTAATTTCACAACATTCAAACCAACATTAATTTAGATCAATTAAACTCATCTAATATGGAAGCATCAATGAGTCATCCAACATTCACATGTCATCTAAATTTCAATTTCCCACAACCACATTTCATACAATAATTTGCCTCCAACATATTGAGAACATTCATTCAATCAATTGCATATAAGAATCACTCAATCCACACATATGCATTTCTATGTATACACCATATCAATTTCTAGTTCCACTAATACCTCCAATCTAAGGAGTCCAACTACTATCCTCATTACAATTCTTCTATTCTAGGGTTCATTTGGAACTAAAATAAGGATTACATTCCCTTATCTTAGTGGTTGTTCAGATATTCTTTTTTTACTCCCAAATTTAGGCTACGCTCTAAGTGCTCAATCTAATTCTAAGAGTACATGATTCACTAATTAAAAATATCATTATGAACCTAAGTTAGCCTAAACTCACATTGATGAGAAAAATCTCACAAACAAGAGGATTAAGGGACATATGCAAGACCTTCAAGAATAACCTCTAAAGGCGACTTAAAGCACTAAAAACTTACCCAAATCACAATTCCGATCAGTATAAAAGGTTTTTCTCCTTAAAGGCTTCCCAATGGTATGCTTGGATTTTGAAAAGGATGAATGGAAGAGAAAAGTTAGAAAGAAGGAAGATTTTTTAGAAAATAAATTTTTTTAGAGAGATGGTTCATTTGGAACTAAAATAAGGACTAGCTTCCCTTGATGGTGGTTGTTTAGATATTCATTTTCTACTCTCAAATTTGGGCTAAGCTCCAAGTGCTCAATCTAGCTATAAGAGTACCTAATTCACAAATTAAACATATTATTATGGATCTAAGTTAGTATACACTCACATTGATGAAAAAAATCTCATATACAAAAGGTTTAAGGAACACATATATTGCACAAGAAAATTATAAAAAGTTTCACATATATCATGTAACAATGTCCCTATAGAACACTAATTCTAAAGACATTATCTGTAACAAAAAAATTAAAATAAAAACTATTACAAAACAACCTTATTTGAAAAATTGTATAAGACAATCTATTCATTAGACACTTCTTATTAAAAGATCGTATTAAATTACTTTTAGTAGATAAAAGTCTATAAAATAATCTCATACTCCACTTATTATTTAACACTCCTAAATAGTTTAAAAGTAACATTTATCTTTTGACCCATTAATCAATATGATATAAAATCATCATCACAAAATTATTCTTAATCATCATTATTTAAAACATATATTAATAAAATTTTTACACTAGTATAATAATTAAATATATATATATATATATAATTTATATTTAATTATTATTTTGTATAAAAGATAATTTGATTAACTATTATCACATAATTATACTAGTCTCTTTCTCAATAAAATATTATATAAAAAATAATAATTTAATGGATGTTATTATTTTATTTAAATTTAATTTTTTTAATATTTTAATAATTTTTTTATAAAATGATATGACTAACAAAAATATTTTTTTTTATAAATATAAAATTTTTTAGTTTAATGTGAAATTGATGATAGTTATTTTGTAATTTTGGATATTTAAAAAATGTTAGATACTTTCTATATAAAATTATTTTCCATAACATACTCCTTAATAATAAATATAACATACTCCTTAATAATAAAACTAATCTTGGGTGTTATAATTATTATTATTATTAATAAACTCAATAAAAAAAGTTGAATCTTTTTATTATATTATACTTAACTTTCATTTGTCAAAACTAAGGAGTGGGTTTCTTATAAGGGATTAATTTCTAAAAAAAAAAAAAAAACTAATATTTCAATCATTCTAATATATATATATATATATATATATATATATATATTTGATGTCTTACCGTATCCGGAACGGCATTGTTACATATATTCATTTGAAGGGAAGCATAAATTAAATCGGCTTAATTTTCAAAAATTACGCTGTTAATAAATTTAATACTTTTAATTTAATTGTTAAATTATATTTTTATATTATTACAGATAGGTAATAAAATTCTATATATTTAAAAAATAATAATAAAGCTATCCAATAATTTATATTTAAATAATTGATATTTTAATATATTTTTTAAAATATATATTACATCAATTTTAATTTAGATAAATAAGTTATTAAAAAGTTATTTATATATAATCTGTGAAAACTCAATCAATTTTTGGAAAATGTGATTATATATAGAGAGAGAATAACGAAGTCACTCGTAAGGTGAGTAAAAATGATTAATTTTATATTTTTATTTATTTTCTCGTAAAATTTAACAGTATAAAATAACAATTTATCTTAATTTTTAAATTAAAAAAAAAAAAAGAATAACAATAGTTAAGAATAATTTTTTTTTATTCTTAAAATAAATAAATCGTTTTATATGAAGGAGAATTTACTTACTCTTAAAAAAAAAATAAGATTTACATATTTAATTTTAATTTTATAATTTTTTTTACATAATTTAATAATTTATAATTTTATTTTAATAATTAGATTAAAAAAATAAATAATAAAAATAAAAATAATCAATATATAGAACAAATTTAAAAGATTTATTTTTTAATTTTTATTAACAATTAGAATGAGTTATTATTATTATTATTATAAATTATAAACAACAAAGATATACAATAATTTTTTAGAATTATTTTTAGAATAAGTGAATATTTATATATATATTTATTTGTTGGTATGGTCCAAAAAGAAGAGGTGGGATAGGGGGATAAGCGGTTCTGAAAGCAAAGGTAGATGGAGAATTGGACGATGTGGTGTGAATACGAAATATGAAAATATGAAATCGAAGGAAAAAGGTTGGAAAGTTTAGCATCTGATCGCAACAAAAGAAGAGAATAATGAGTTCGTGGTTGGATTCACGTTTGAAGTCATGGATGTGCATTTCACAAAACTGAAAGCTACTCGAAACGAACTTCAACCAACATGCATCACAATTCACGTTTACGAAGCACTTCGTCACTTCTCCTTTCATGTGAGGGCCCCATGCCCATGCCATCATTAACAACACAAACTCCAACAATGCACCATCATCAACGTTCTTAAACGCGCTTTACATTTCTTAGTGTTCATCATTTTTCTTAAATAATCTCAAATCACTTTATCAACATTTCATAACTTCTCTTATACTCTTTCAAACCAACGACTTAATAAGTATTTATGTCCTCATATAACTACTTAAATAAACAATAAATTAATAATACCTACTCTATTATTTTTAGTCCATTTAGAAAAGTCAAATCCTCATCTTTAGCTATAGAGAAAAACTTCTCCATAAGAGGAATTTCTTTTTCAAGTTTTTTGTTTTTAGATGTTAATATCTTTAAATTTGGATAAGTTATATAAAAGATCTTAATAAATTAAATTGTGTATAAATTAATTTTAATTTATAAAAAATATTTTGAAATTTTGAGATTATCTTCAAATTTTATCCGTGAAATTTTTATTGTTATGATAATTAAGCATATTCAAACATAATATATAAAATCAATGGTTTAAATCCAGCATTAATAAATATTATTTTATTTTTTTCTTTCATTAAAATTGAATATAATATAATATTTTTAAAGAAATAATATACAATTTATATATAATATACTACTTAAATCATATTTTCAAAGATATTATTTCATTAAAATTTGAAGATAATAATATTTATTTGATAATGTTTTGATGTTCATAAAATATAAAAATATTTAAATAAATATTATGATTGGTTACTAAAAATATTATTAAAATTATTAATTTATTTTGTAACGAATAATTTATTATTAAGGTAATTTAAGTCTCATATCTTATCACTTAATATCTTATCACTTAATAGATTCCTAAATCTTTAGTTAATATTATATAATATTTTATTTTGCATGTTTTATTATTTAAAATATATTAAATTTTTTTTATTGGAATATATAATATTTTAGACAAATGAAATTACTTTTATTGTACACAATCAAATACGAGAGACAAGAAAAATTAGAAACATTTCACAAAATAATGATCATGAAGATCTTACCTCTACCACATAGTAAGTTCTTCAAATGATGTACGAGTTGTCACAACAAAATATAAAGACTTATTAAAAGGTCAAGAAGTATGCACCGCACAAGAACAACTGCACAAGGAAGTTGAGGAGTCATGAAAATGTGTGGAGGATTCTTTACGACTCTAGGAATAACTTCGATTGAAAAATGAAGAATTACAACAAACATTGAAGGACTAACTAACCAACAAGAGATTATAAGATCTAGATCACAAAAGAGACATGATTTTTAGCTTTTCTCAATTGAAATCACGAATAATCCTATACCTACTCATTATTTGGTCCCAAAGATGTTGTGGGAACTCTTGTACGCACAACTCTTAATTGGTTTGGTAATTTATCAAATTAAATCATTTGATGATTTTACTAAGTTGTTCATTGATCAATTTGTTGCCAACAAAATGAAATCTCTCAATTTAAGCAATTTTTTTTACATCAAACAGGGAAGGGAGGAACCTTTGAAAGACAAATTGAGATAATTTTGTAAAATCACAATTAAGGGCTATATTTGTAAGGACTTAGTTCACTAATAACTTCCTTCCCTTCCCCCTCACTCTTTCCCTTCATACCTAAGGGTTTCCCCAAAATCATGAACCCTAACCCTTACCCTTACAAACCCATGCTCAAGAAATTCACCAACCGCTTCTTCGCTAAGCATTGCAAAGACGTTATCAACTTCTTCGATTTACCTCCATCTTCTCCTGCGTGATCCATGCCACCGTTGACCCTCCCATCCTATACCCCTACTCATTATTTAGTACCAAAGATGTTGTGGGAACTCTTGTAGGCAACACTCTTAATTGGTTTGATAGTTTATCAAATTAAATCATTTGATGATTTTACTAAGTTGTTCATTGATCAATTTGTTGCCAACAAAATGAAATCTCTCCATTTAAGCAATTTTTTTTACATCAAATAGGGAAGGGAGGAACCTTTGAAAGACAAATTGAGATAATTTTGTAAAATCACAATTAAGGGGTATATTTGTAAGGACTTAGATCACTAATAACTTCCTTCCCTTCCCCCTCACTCTTTCCTTTCACATCTAAGGGTTTCCCCCAAAATCATGAACCCCTAACCCTTACCCTTACGAACCCGTGCTCAAGGAATTCATCAACCGCTTATTCGCTGAGTATTGCAAAGATGTTATCAACTTCTCCGATTTACCTCCATCTTCTCCTGCGTGATCTATGCCACCGTCAACCCTCCCATCCCAATCCGAACGAGATGGAGGGGCACTGGTGGAAAGGGTAGGAAGCTACTGCATTATTTTGCAGGAAGGAGGTTTGCGACGTTAACACAAAGGTTTTGGAGTTTGGGAATTTGATCAAGGTACGAAAGATGAATGATGACGGTGATAGGGTTTTTGGGGATTGCACAGTTGAAAGTTTTTCCTCTTTTCAGTGAGGAATGCCAGTGAGGAATGTCAGCAAGGGGATTGTGAAGGATTGCAAGGATGGAGTCTTGGTGAGGGTTGTTATGTTCGAAGAGCTTTTGTTGAAGCTGTGTTTGACGTTCGAGAAAAGAATTAGCAAAGTGGTGTTGGAGAAGAGAATTTGCTTGCTTCGGCATTTCAGACCATAATAGGGTTTCAGAATTTTCGCCTTTTGGATCTGAGGGTGGTTATAGGAAGCTTGTGAAGAGAGGAGTATTTTCACTCAATTATATTTATTTTTATTTTGGTAAGTTTTCAGTTCTCTATTTGACCTTAAGGGTTAGGTTTTAGGTAGTTGGATTGAAATTGGGGATTTCATTGCATGCACGTCTTTCTCCTTCAGTTTGTTCCCATACTTGCTTAGATCCTTAAAGATATATTTGCTTTGCTCATTAGGTACATATAGAGCTGGTTAGAGTACTAGGAGCTTGACTCAACATTGTGAAGTAGGAAAAGGACATTTGGATGATCCCAATTTAGGTAAGGGAAGCTAACTCTAGTTCAAATTCCCTAGAATCATAAGACAATAGATTAAGATCTAAGCCTGTGATTTTTGATAACTAGATGCATGTGACCTAGATATTAAACTAAGGTGTTGGTTGAATATGTGCTTAAATGCCCAAAAATTGGGTTGAATTAGGATATTGGGCATTTTGTGATTAAACCTTAGTGAATCAGTAGTCATGGAAGTGGTATATTTGTTTATTGTAAATTGAGTGTGCTTGAATTCTAAATGATAGGAATCTGGTTCTAGGTTGAATGAAAATATACATATTTGAGAGAGGTGTGGAACTTGTGATTTAAGTTGACTTGGTGGTGTGGTAAATTGGAGTTGATTATTTAACATTTTGGAGAAAAATCTACTTTAAATCAGTGACCCAATAATTTATGAAAACAAACCTAAATTAATCTATTGTCACTGGACTTATGACATGAATTTTGTTTGAATCCTTGAACTGAATGTGACTATCTGATATGGAGCAAATGGATTGGTGTGGGATGAATTTTGTTTGAATTAGGCTGAATTGAATTCATATTTCATTTGTGAAATTTTGTAGGAAAATCACTTTGAACTACCTTACCCATCAATTTTTTTATGCAAAAGAACATGTGATAAACCAATTTAGCACATTTAGATGTGTCATATTTATGAATTTGGATTTAGTAAATCAAAGTGACTTTTCTGTAGAATTTTGGTTGAATTATGTTAATGAGTAACCTGTTGATTGAAATATGTGAATTGAAAGCAATTGCAGTGGTATGTTTGGTGTTATTACTAGAATGTGGAATGTGCTTGAAATTTTGATAATATGGATCTAATTTATGGTGGTAAGATTGTTTTATGCCAAATGATGTTACATTGATTAAATTCTTGTCTTGTAATGGTGTTGAATTGATTTTGAGTTTTGTGGAAAGGTTTTCCTAGTTCAAATGATTCATCCCCTTTTTTGAAATGAGAAATTGTTTGTGGTTACTCTACAGCAGCTTGTAGATGATATAATAGCTTGTTAGATTTTAAATATGTTGCTGAATTGGGATGAATATTGAGTGTTGGCTTGAATTTAGACATTTCCTTGTTATTTGTCTGTTCCAAGAAAAAGATGTTGAGATTGGAATTTAAGTTTGATAACCTGAATGATGAGTATAAATGTATGATTGAGTATGGGTAACAGGTCGTGTAGTTCCTATTGAGAGGAAATTGAATTTTGAATGGAATGTTGTATGTGGTAGTTTGGTGTGTATAGATATAGGGATATGGTATAAGGTATCTAGACCTCAAAGTGGATCAAAGTCATATAGATTAAGACCACATGTGGTGATAGGTCGATGGACATTTTGTCAGTTGCTCTATAAAGATAGCTAGATGGGACTATCCTGATGGGGTGTTGACTATGAGTAGCGAGGGGATGACGTTGAGGTGAAACAGACTCAGTTAGTTGGTCGTGATAAAACTCGTGGTCCTATTTTTGATACATGGATGACATTGAGGTGAAATAGGCTCAGTTAGTCAGTCGTTATAAGACTTGTGGTCCATGTTTTGATACATGAGGTGTTAGCCTTAGATATCCAAGATCCATATAGTCTTACGGAAGTTGTCAGTCTTGCTTATGAGTGTGAATTGACATTGTGTAATGTCTTAGGTAGGCCCTTACATTAGTGATATGTGTTGCCTTAAATTATATGAATGTTTATTGATTTTGCATGTTCTTTCTATTACTAGCTTACCCTACTTTGTTGTGTTATGTGTGTTTAATTACTATGATCGTGTTCTTTATACGTGAGCAGATAATAGCTAAGGAGAAAGATCTTCATAAGTGAAGAAGTAGAAGTTAGAACTTTTTCTTGGAAGGATGTAAATAAATAATCTAGTAGGATGTTGATTTCGTTTTTAATCTTTTGGGAACCATCTTTGTTATGTAATAGAATTAGAGTCAAAATTGTGCATTTTTGTTTGGAATTATATTATTTAGGTAGTACATTTTGGGTATGTTACATTTATGGTATCAAAGTTGTTAACTCCTTAGAGTGACCTAGGTTATTCGGTTTGCCTTACTAGTTGAGTGTTATAGATTGTGTCTTAGGTTTTTTTGAGAGAAGGGGATTGATTATGTTTTATTGTGCAACTATTTTGTATAGTTGTTTGTTAGTATTTAAGGAATTTAAGTATGTTATTCCATTTTAGCTTCTTCTCAAATTTTCTTATCATATATAAGTTAACTCTTAGATTCCACCAAATATTTTCTTTCTTCTTTAGGAATAAGTCATTGGCTTATTTGGATAATTTCCGTTGTGTTATTTTGATATCAAGTAGGCTGAGTGTTTAAAGGAAGAAAATAAACTTGATAGAGTATTGAGGGTGCCCACTCAAGACTCGGTCAAAGATTAATTTCTTTCTTAAACTGTTATAATTCTTATAGTTTAGTGAAGAAATTTGTGTTTTCTTTCATGGTTACTTGAATTCTGGAGCGACAAACTCCTTTGTGTTAGTGTCATGTTTGTGTTGATGTGAATGGGTTTTTTTGTGCAAGGATTGCCCTTTGATATGCTAGTTTCTACACTCGCTTTTAGTAAGGTGAAAGCATCTTGAGCTTGTGTCCAATGTCCAATGTCCAATTAGAGTGGAAGGACATAGATTCAAGGTGAATCTGACTTGCTTATCTCTCCAAAATCTAGATGTGATAAACCTTTGGAGGTATTCTACTACACATCATATCAAGGGTTGAGTTATGTTCTAATGCAAGAAAAGAGGGTTGTGGCGTATGCACCAAGATATGTTTAGAGCGTGTTTTGGATCATCTGTGCAGCTGGGATGAAGTGTTGCCCTTAGTGGAATTCACCTACTATAACAACTATCATATCAATATTGGGATCCTACCTAAGAGTTCCCCCAAACTCATGAACCCTAACTCTTATCCTTACGAACCCAACCCATGCTCAAGGAATCCATCAATCGCTTCTTCGTCGAGCATTGCAGAGGTGTCATCAACTTCTTTGATTGTCTGCATCTTGACATGACTAAGATGTACAAGGACCTTAAATAATTTTTTTGGTAGCCCAACATGAGAAGAGAGATAACTCAATATGTAAATGTCTCTTTAACATGTCAAAGGGTGAAGATAACACATCAGAGGTTGGGTGGTATGCTGCAGCAGTTGGAAGCCCCTAAGTGGAAGTGGGATAGTATCGCGATAGACTTTGTTATGCACTTGTCACGGTCAATGAGAGGACATGATTCAATTTGGGTGATAGTGACAAACGGACCAAAAATGCACATTTCTTAGTTTTAAGTCTGAGGATCTTTGTGGACAAATTGACCCAACTATATATAAAGGAAATAGTAAGACTACATGAAATGCCTTCATGTATTGCGTCAGACAAAGATCCAAGATTTACATCTCGCTTTTGGCAAACTCTTCAGGAGGCTTTGGGAACTAGACTAAGACTCAGTTCTGCCTATCACCCTCAAGCAGTCTAAAATAACCATTTAAACTCTAGAAGATATGTTGAGAGCATGTTTTGGATCATCTGGGGAGCTGGGATGAAGTGTTGCCCTTAGTGCAATTCACCTACTATAACAACTATCATATCAATATTGAGATGATACCTTATCAAGCTCTATATAGAAGAAAGTGTAACACCACTATTTCTTGGCATCAAAATGGGGTAGGAATTTTAGTTGGAAGTGAGTTGTTGTAACAAATCACGGAAAAGGTGAAAGCTTCTCAAAATCATAAAAAATCTTATGTCGATAGGAGAAAGCAGTCACTGGAATTTGAGGCAAGAGAACATGTATTCTTGAGGGTTGGTCTTGTTACCGATGTGGAAAGAGTTATCAAGTCAAAGAAGTTAACTCCTAAGTTTTTTGGGGCCATATTAGATTCTGAGACAAATTGGCTCAATTGCTATGAGCTAGCCTTACCTCCATCATTGACTAGGCTGGATAATGTGTTCCATGTTTCTTAGCTCAGGAAGTATGTACCTAATCCAAACCACATTTTAGAGCCTGGAGAAATTAAAGTTAGAGGGGATCTCTCATTTGAAATTACACCAATTTGGATTGAAGATGCGAACATTAAAGAAGAGTTTAGATGTAGAACGATCAAATTGGACAAGGTAGTTTTGAATGCGAGAACTGGTGACTCCACTTGGGAGTTAGAGAATGAAATGAAGAAAGCTTATCTTGACCTATTTGCTGGTAAGAACGATTTTCGTGCACTAAAATTTGTTAAGTTAGGGAGATTGTAAAGACTTAGTTCACTAATTCCGTCTTTCCCTTCCCCTTCACTCTTTCCCTTCACACTTAAGGGTTCCCCCAAAATCATGAACCCTAACTCTTATTCTTACGAACCCATGCTCAAGGAATCCATCAATCGCTTCTTCGCCGAGCATTGCAAAGGCGTCATCAACTTCTCTGATTTTACCTTCATCTTCTCCTACGTTATCCACGCCACCACCAACCCTCCCATCCCAATCCAAACGAGGCGGAGGGGTTGGTGGAAGAGGTAGTGAGCTACTGCATTTTTTTCCGGGAAGGAGGTTTGCAACGGTGACACAACGATTTTGAAGTTTGGGAATTTGATCAAGGTGTGGACGGTGGATGATGATGGTGATAGGGTTTTAAGGGATTGTGTTATTGAATTGTTTTTCCCTCTTGTCAGTGAGGAATGTTGGAAGGGGATTGTGAAGGATTGTGAGGTTGGGGTTTTGGCGGGGTTTGTTATGTTCGAAGCAATTTTGTTGAAGCGGCATTTGAGAAAGGGATTAGCACAACGGAGCTCGAGAAGAATTTGCATTTCAGACCATAATAGGGTTTCAGAGTTTTCACCTTTTGGATCCGAGGGTGGCTATAGGAAGCTTGTGAATAGAGGAACATTTTTACCCGATTAGATTTCCATTTTGGTAAGTTTTCAGTTCTCTATTTGACATTAAGGGTTAGGTTTTGAGTGGTTAGATGGAATTTAGGGATTTCATTGCATGTGTGTCTTTCTCCTTCAGTTTGTTTCCATACTTACTTAAATTCTTAAAGATATATTTGCTTTGTGAATTAGATACATATAGAGTTGGTTCTAGGAGCTTGGCTCAACATTGTGAAGTAGGAAAAGGATATTTGGATAATCCCAATTCAGGGAAGGGAAGCTAACTCTAGTTCAAGTTCCCTAGAATCATAAGACAATAGATTAAGAACTAAGTCTGTGATTTTGATAACTAGATGCATGTGAACTAGATATTAAACTGAGGTGTTGGTTGAATATGTGCTTAAATGCCCAAAAATTGGGTTGAATTAGGTTATTAGGTATTTTGTGGTTGAACCTTAGTGAATCAGTAGTTATGGCAGTGGTATATTTGTTTATTGTAAATTGAGTGTGCTTGAATTCTAAATGAGTGGAATCTAGTTCCAAGTTGTATGAAAATATGCATATTTGAGAGTGGTGTGGAACTTGTGATTTGAGTTGACTAGGTAGTGTGGTAAATTGGAGTTGGTTAATTGAAATTTTGGAGAAAAATCTACTTTACATCAATGACTCAATAATTTATGAAAACAAGCTTAAATTAATCTGTTGTGATTAGAGTTATGACATGAATTTATTTTGAATCCTTGAATTGAATGTGACCATCTAATATGGAGCAAATGGACTGGTGTAGGATGAATTTTGTTTTAGTTAAGCTGAATTGAATTCATATTTCAGTTGTGAAATTTTGTAGAAAAATCAGTTCGAGCTACCTAACCCATCAATTTTCTTGGAAAAGAACATGTGATAAGCCAATTTATAACATTTAGATGTGTCCCATTTATGAATTTGGGTTTAGTAAATCAAAATGACTTTTTTGCAAAATTTTGGTTGAATTATGTTAATGAGTATCTTGTTAATTAAAATATGTGAATTGAAAGTAATTGTAGTGGTATGTTTGTTGTTATTACTGGAATGTGCTTAAAATTTTGATAATATGGATCTAATTTATGGTTATATGATTGTTTTGTGTCAACTGATGTTACATTGATTAAATTCTTGTTTGGAAACGGTGTTGAATTGATTTTGAGTTTTGTGGGAAGGCTCTCCTAGTTCAAATGATTCTTTTTTTTAAATGAGGACTTGTTTTTAGTTACTCTGGAGTAGCTTGCAAATAGTATATTAGCTTTTTAGATTTTAAATTTGTTGTTGAATTGGGATGAATATTGAGTGTTGGCTTAAATTTAGACATTTTCTTGTTATTTGTCTATTCCAAGAAAAAGATTTTGATATTGAAATTTAAGTATGATAAGCTAAATGATGAGCATAAATATATGATTTAGTATGATGAATATGAAATGGGCAAGAGGTCGTGTAGTCGTTATTGAGAGGAAGTTGAATTTTGAATGGAATGTTGTATTGAATGTTGTATGTGGTAGTTTAGTGTGTATGGATATAGGAGTATGGTATAAGGTATCTAGACCTTAATATGGATCAAAGTCATATAAAATGAGACCACGTAGTGAGAGGTCGATGAAGGTTTTGTCAGTTGTTCTGAAAAAATAATTAGATGAGACTAGCCTGATGTGGTGTTGGCTATGAGTAGCGAGAGGATGACGCTGAGGTGAAACAGACTCAGTTAGTTGGTCAGTGATAAGACCTGTGGTCTTGTTTTTTATACATGGATGATGCTGAGGTGAAACAGACTCAGTTAGTCGGTTGTTATAAGACTCGTGGTCCATGTTTTGATACATCAGGTACTAGCCTTAGATATCCGAGATCCATAAAGTCTTTCGTAAGTCGTTAGTCTTGTTTGTGAGTGTGAATTTATAATGTGTAAAACCTTATGTAGGTCCTTACACTTAGTGATATATGTTGCCTTAAATGATATGAATGTTTATTAATTTTTTACATGTTCTTTCTATCACTAGCTTACCCTATTTTGTTGTGTTATGTGTGTTTAACTACTATGATCGTGTTTTTTACACATGAGCAGATAACAGGTCAGGATAAAGATCTTCATAAGTGAAGAAGTAGAAGTCAGAACTTTTCTTGGAAGGATGTAAATAAATAGTTTAGTAGGATGTTGGTTTCGTTTTTAATCTTTTAGGAACTATCTTGGTTATGTAATGAATTAGAGTCAAAACTGTACATTTCTGTTTGGAATTATATAATTAAGGTAGTATATTTTGGGTATGTTACAATATTTGTTGACGCCTTTATCAAAGAACTATACGTTGGGTCTTTCGGTTAGTCTCTAATTCAATGACTAGTTGAGCATATGGGAGAAGTTCAAACTTGAGCATCATTACATATTAAAGTTGAGGAGGTCATTCCAAGAAAGATAATTGAAGAAAAGAACGGCACTCACACAACTCGTAAAACTAGTAGTTATTGGGAGCCTAAAAGCAATTGTAGAAAATTTCATGATGATCTCAAAAAGCTTGATGACAAACATTATTAACCATATGATGACTAACAGTATCAACTATATGAGATACGAAAATATCATCTTGATTTTACACCAATACTCTTCAAGATTTCAAAAAGACAATTCTTGAACAATGTTAATGCAACAAAATTGTTCTCATTTGCTAAGAAACCAACTAGAGTAAAGGGTTCGGATCGAAATGCGTTGGTGGAGTTTTCGAGAAAGTAAATGGAGGTCAAAGGATATATAGATCTCATAATAATATTTTAAGTTGATAAAACAACAAAAATATTGATGATTAGATATTTAGTGATGAATACTCCTTTAACCTACAACATACTATATGGTATGACCTTCCTTTAACTTATTGGAAACAATACTCTCCACACCCAATTTAAACATCAAATACCTTATAAAAAAAATGAGACAATTAGAATATTTAAAATAAATTAAAAAATAACTAAAAAATATTAAAAATAAAGACTTTAAACAAATTTTCTTATTATCTAAATTCATATTTCTTCAAAATTTATAATTATATTATTTTTCATATCAAACATCAATTAAATTTATAATATATGATTTTGTATATTTGAACATGTATTAAACATACACTTAATTTTGAAGTTTATTAAATTAATATATTCAATTTATTTTTACACACAATACTACAAATAATAAATATATTACTTTTAATTACTTTTTTTTTAAATAAATCTAATATCTTTAATAAATACATAACTTTAATAAAATAATTAATTTAATGTGTAGTAACAACAATAACTTGTTGTTATTTCTATTATATAAATTAAATTTAAATTGGTTAAGAAGAATTTAAAAGTAAATAATATATTATTATATATTTAGAAAAAATTTTATATAAATATCTAAAGTGAATATGAAACCTAAATGACGGATTATTAGAATTTTTATAATTATAATTCTAAATTAATTAATAATGGATTAGATATTATATTATAACAATTATATTAATTATTAACATTCGCATAAACTCAGAATAAATTATATAACTTAGTGAGTCATTATTAATAAAAAAATGATATAGATTAATAAATAGATACCAATTAAACACATTAGAAAATAATGAGAATCTAATAAGAAGATATAATACATAATTTATTATCTCTGTGACACTGAATTAAAAATTAATCTTCTTCTAAAGAAGGAAAGTCACATGAAAAATAAAACGATTTATATAAACATCATAAAATTAATTATTTATAATCATTAAAAATTTTACTGTACTTATATACATTTTTTTGTGTATTTTTTTCATGTAAATCTATATATTTTCTTCCCTCTCACTAATTGATATAATGTATTTCAATACTTAATATTTTATAAAGATAAACTAAAATATCCTACCACTAATACAATAAAAGAGAAAGTTGCATGAATATATATTTAACAAGCGCAACCGTTATTATATAATTATATAATACGTGTAAAAATATTTAAGGGTGGTTATTTTTATAAGTAGATTAACTCGATATTAGAAGAGATATACATAAAACACTAAATTATTTTAAAAATCATAAAAAATATAACTTTAAAGAACTCTTCACCAAAATATTTAATTATGATTATTAAAATTATCAGATCCTTGACTTTATACAAAATAAATAATTTATTTGATAATTAAAAGAACATGTGTAAGTAGTACTTCTACTTGGACTATTTGCTATTTGTCGTATTCTATTAACTTTATATAATTTAATACAAGTACAGTTGTCTTTAGTGATGCAAGTGACAGAAGGAATTGTTACATCTATACATATCATCACTTCACACAATTCACAAAAACATAGACTCTTTATGATTGACTTAATTGTGAGAATCATGAAAATTTATTTTGACTATAGTTAAAAATCACTTTATAATAATGTTTTAAAATTCTTTACATTGACGTTTTTTTTTACTCATTTATACGTAATACTTCAAATAATAATGCTATATAGTATAATTATTTTTTTCAAAATTAATAATTTAATCTTCAAAAATATTTTAATTTATTTAATGAAAAATATAATAACTAAATTAATTCAAATAAATTAATCATAAAATATAATAATTTTAATAAAAAATATATTTATTTATTTTACATCTATAATATATATATTATTAATAATTTTAAAATATCATAAAATATAAAACATTATTATTTTATCCAAATAATATTTATTACTTAAAAATAAAATAAAAAATTTACAAAATTTATAATAAATCAAAATTTGCATAATTATTTATGAGTATAAAATTAATTCTCCTCTAAATAAAATTTGAAATTATTATTTAGTTTTTATTTATACCTTAATATCAATAAAATCACATACATAAAGCTAAACTAACATGAACAAAATCAATCAAAATAATAATAATTTATATAATTCATATTCTCATAATCTCAATATATTTAAATTGTACTTACATAAACCGAGTACTTCAAGACTACTCTTTCTTTTTGTCTTTTTTGCTGTTCCTAAATTCTTTCTCAACCACATAGGGATACTTATGTTTATACTTTTGACACTTAAGTCCGTATATAGTATAGGTAGGGTTTAATATTAGGTTAAGAGTGAATGAATTACCTTGACTAATCATGTCTATTTATAATGCAGAATAATACATAATCATCCAATCAATTATGAATAATTTTGCTTAATTAACTTCTTTTACCTTTAAATTAAGTTTTCCCTAAATTAAGATGGATGAAAGATGTTTTATCTTATTTTAAAAAATATGAATACAAAATTATTTATATTATTAAAGATTTAAAACAAATTATTCTTTAATCTCTATTATTATATTAACCATTATTCAAAATAAAATTCTACTTAAATAAGATTAATATTCTTTTTAATCTTTTTTTATCGATATTAAAGATAAGAATGGAATGAATATTTTTAGAGAAAATTTGAAAGAAATTTAAGAAAAATTTAAAGAGAAATTAGAGAGAATGAGGAATAGTATTTTCTGGAAACATTAACGAAAATAAAAGAATTAAGATAAATTATATCTAAATCAGTAGACTTAAAATTTACTTAATATCTAACCCTTAATTTAAGTTTATAAGATATAATGATTTTTAATCAATCTATTTAGATTAAATTATTTAATGAGAATAAACTTAATTTAATTAAATCAAATCTAATTTATTGATTGCATTTGAAATTTTAAAAATCCAATTAATGTATATCCTACAAAATATCATGCCATCCGGAAGGTTTATTTTGAAATTATAATAGTCATCGTTTGTTTTCTTCATCAAGTCGATAAGTTTGAAACTAAACCAAATTTGTCCAAATAAAACATATTATATATATATATATATATATATATATATATAAATAAAAGATAAATTAGTTGACAAATTTTATATCTTATATTAAACAATTTAGTTGTTATATCACATGAATTACTGAATTTTTTTTACCAAATATTTTTTTTTTTAAAACTTTACTAAAAATACAAATTTTATGTGTTATTAGATAAAACATTACAATTTCTAACTTATTAATTTATATTTATGTACTTATTTTTATCAGCTATTAGTAATAAACTAATAACAATAAATCTTCAAACTTTTACTATTTGCATGATGCAGCGTTATAAATTGATTATTACAGTTTTATTTCATTATATATAAATTATTTTTTAAGAAAATGATTCGTACATAGCACAATTACACTAGTTACATAATAATATAAAAGAGTTATAATATATATATTAAAGTCAAATAGGACAGTAAACCTATCAACCTTTTAGAAGTTATATAACAAAATAAAATTTGAATGGTTCTCGTTAATTATATCAGACTTTTATACATGTCACGTTAGATTTTAAAAATGATTTCCAATAAGTAAACAAGTTAGATTCAGATTTTGTCATTTTAATAAAAGTCAGACTCATACTTATCAAAAGTCTTGCTTGATTAATTTTCCCTCATAAGCATTGGGTTTAGAAGTTGCATTATGTAGTTGAAAGGCTAGAATATATAAACCAAGTCAACTCGTTTTAGAGGGTTAAATAGATTGAACAGTTTAATTAATTAAAAATTTGTTTCCATGTCTCATTCATTTTCTATATCCAACTTGAAATATAATGTGATTAAAAAGTTCATCTAGTTATTTGCATAATTGGGATATATCTACATGCACTAGTACTATCACAATGCACGAACTTAAAAGTATTTACATTTTTTTACATTATAAAACGAATAAAAATAAAAAGTTACTATATTTTTAAAAAAATGTATGTGTAAATTTAATAGAAAACAAGGATATCTTGCAATGGTATATGATAAGATAAGAATAAATTAAATAAAAAATGTAATTTCCATTATGTTAAGTATCATTTTTGCTTACTTTTTAATCCATATAAAAAAACTCATGATATTATAAGTTTATAAAGTACTAAACAAAAAAAATCTGCATTATAGAGAAAACAAATAGATCTCTAACAAAAAGAGTCTTATAAAGATTGTTTTGAAGAAAAAAAAGCCTAAAAAGAGAAATCAAATTATTAAAAGAGACCAAAAATATTAATAAAGCCTAAACATCAATTTACTCCTGAAAATAAACATCAATTTGACCTCCAAACCCAGTTTTAGAAATAGCAGCACGAACTCACTACCCCACTATAAATCCTAGGGTATACAAGTAAATTTCTAGTCCCATTTTGATACTAAAGTGAGAAAAATGCTCTTTAAAAAATACAATACACTAGTAATTATTAACTAAAGAAGCAATAATTGAAATTATGAAAAAATCTCATAATAAAGTCTTAAGTTAATTACAAAATTGTTAATTTTTTAATCCATGATTATTATTGTTCACTTCCCTCATTTATAAAAATCAAAACTTAGAAATCACTAAACTTATAAAAACTGCCAATCACCATCGCTGGAATAATAAAGATCAGTTTAATCCAGTTTAAGCCTTAAAACAATCACAATGATCCTCTGCCCTGGGTCGTTGAATGCAGCATTTCTGAAAGGAAAATAAAAACAAAATAAAAAAATATCTCATGGAACATTATACCATGATATTTGTAAGTTCATCCACATTCTAGAAATTGTTTTACAAATGAATGTACAAAAGTAATAATAAAAGCTTTCAAGTATTATATAGTTTGATTAGGAGGCCAGACAAGGCAACCAAAATTTTGAAACTGAAACAGATAAATTTAGCAATCCACTTTTACAATATTTTGTCGCTAAAATACATAATAAAGCTTGAAATCAATTCTCGAGGCACACCGTTGGAAGAAACAGTAAAAGTTAATCATCATCCTCAAGAACACTTCGACGCCTCTGTATCTGAAACGACAAACAAATAGCATGGTAAATAGTCAATAAAATAACAGAAAATGTAACAGATATTCTATAACTTAATAGCATGGTAAATACTTAAGAAAATAAGAACAGAAAATGTAACAAATATTCTATAACTTACTGTAACTTTTGTCTGCCTTGCAGTTTGGTTGTTTATCTGCTCTAGGAGTGATATGAGTCTTTCCTCAGATACCTAAATATGCCATGAGTATGTTAGAAGCACCGTAGATGAATAAAGTTGTTATAATGTTATATCTAGCAGAGTAAGTCTCGGCACATTGATATAGCTGTTGCCTTGTGACCTGAAGGTTATGGGGTTCAAATCTTGGAAACAAATTCTTCATTTGCAGGGGAAAGCATCTATCCTCACTAAACGCCACTAAGTGGGAGTCTCATGCATTGGCAATCCCTTTATACACTTAAACCTAACGAAGTGATTACCACAAGAAGCAACACTAATATTCCATCTAAGTACACAAGAAAGATGAGAACACTAAAACCTAATTAACATCTGGCACTTGATTGCATAGCATGCAATTACCAGTTGGTGACAGAAATAAATTATACTACAACTTCACTGACCAAACAAAAATATATCATACAATAAAGTAAATTAAGTTTAAATTAAGAATATTGCCAACAATTGGTGACAAGAACGAGAAAGACTCAGCAGAAAACAATATCCAACATACTTTTTCAGTTATCTGACCCATTTGAGCAGCTCTTAGTATAACATCTTCAACACCCCTTGCTTTCTCAGGTTTCACCAAAGCAATTCGAGCAACTGCATATAAAGATAGAAGAAAATTGAAATAATGTAAGAAATCTAATCATGTCTGCCCAATTAATTTGCTAAAAGCCTTAATAATACCAAGATGATGGATGAGATGACTAATGAAGTTCAAACAAAAATCAAAAGGCCAATTAAATAACACTATTTTTCCTGTTCCATTCTCCATCATTATTCATTATTTATTTCACAAAGTAAAACTAAAATTCAACTTCAATATCCACAAAACCAGACTGCACAGTCCAAAAAGCAGTATTGAATCTTAAATGTACAGAGATGGGAAAAAAAACTTGCACTGTAGGTGTACCAACTCCTATCATCCTATGATATCCTCACAGGGTACCTAGAAAGAACACATGAGTGCGCACATATGGGAAATAGGAGAACAGAAGGTTGATGGATAGAGAAAATGCAAGAAATTGCTACTTTTCATATAACTGGTACCAGAGCAGTCTCCAAAGATAATTTTCTTTTGGTAGGTGGGGGCTTAAATCAATCAGTGAGCTTGAAACACTTTCTAAGATTTCCAACATTACATGTATCTTGGGTGGAAACTTATTTAGGCACAAAATCTACTAGTCATACCCACATATAC
The DNA here is from genome assembly GCA_016859785.1 of Macrotyloma uniflorum. NCBI lineage: Eukaryota > Viridiplantae > Streptophyta > Magnoliopsida > Fabales > Fabaceae > Macrotyloma > Macrotyloma uniflorum. The sequence goes on from BDMB01000038.1 coordinate 664,442, forward strand.
TAATATCTTCTTTCAATAGTGTGCATTTTGGTATATAATTAGGAGGTAGACTTGGTCACAACAAAATATATAGAATGAAATGAAAATATAACATTTAGTAATAATATCTTATATATTAGTTTCATTTATGAGTGTGCATCTATTACGTACATAGTTTGTATTTGGTCAAAATATCTCAATACCAGATATGATACAAATACAAAACACAAAGTTTAAGAAAACAATACACCTATAATATATATAACATTAACAAGTTTTTTTTTTTAATCAGCAAAAAGACAAATATATTAATAAAAATTAGCATGTACAAAAGGCAATTATAAAATATAATAGAAAAGTGGGCAAAAGTGTGCAGATAATTATTCTTCTCTTACTGAAAATTATAATACAACATTAACAAGTACTGAAAATTATAATACAACATTAACAAGTGCTTCATTGATGCATGCAAGACTAAAAGAAGAACTGGAATTTTGACATATACCATCACAAACTACAAAATATTCACTTTTATCTTCTACCAGCAGTACAGCCCAAAAAGACAAACATGCATCAAACCAAGTTTTAAAGGAAACAAGAGAGTTAGCACTTATGTTCGTTCCACTAAGACTGTAAAATTACTTACGCCTTTCTCGCGCTTCAGCAGACAATATCTGACTAAGCATCATCTGTCTTCGCTCCTCCGCCTCCCTAAATTAATTGTTTTTCCATCCATATCAATAAGTGGTTTGACCCAAAGATCAAGAAAAAGAAAAACAAATGAAAGATGACCAAGTTTGTAAGGCAAAATAATCAGCTTAATATATAAAAAAAAAAAAAAAAATCAATATTCATAAACTAACACCTCTTTGCATCATCCTGAGCCTTCTCCTGTTCAGGGTTCTGTTGATTTCCCTATAAATATAAAATATAAAATAATTACAAGCAAATTATCAATCTCTAGGGTGAAAAAAAAAAGTATAATGCAATTATCTCTTACCCCGCTATGGCGAGCCATAAGCTCCTGCATCCTTCTCTGTCTGATTGCTTCCAACTCAGGATCGGCCTGAAGCAGAAATTAAATAACTAATTAATAATTATTAATATTAAAATTTACAAAACCAAAAAGAGTTCATAAAAGGTAGTTCTACGAAGAGATTCCATGGAGTATTTTGTTGGAAGAATAAAAAAATGCAAAGGCAGAAGAGTGTAGATAGTGGAGAATTCCGATAATAGGTTAACGAAAGAATGGGAATTGGGAACGTACCATTTGGTTGCGTGTGCAGAAGAAACCCTAGCGAGAGTCTCTGATGATGCAGCAGGAGGAGGAGGTCGCGTGAGCAATAAGCGGTTGTTTGGAGCTGATGAAAACAGATTGTGCTATTATTCCACCTAAGCTCCACGCTATTAAAAATGACCAATAAATAATTTAAACTCTATTATTTATTGTTTATTAAAAAGATAAAGATTAATTTAGGGATTAACTATAAAATGATAATATAAGGAATACACAATTAATTAATTTAATTATTATGATAAAAGAGAAAAAAAATAGGATACTAGTTTAAAATAGTTATGAGATAATTAATTTTACAAATATAGAGATAATAAATTGTTAAATTAGAGAATAGTGAGGATGTATTCGCAATTTTAAAGATTTTTGTTTATATTTAATTGTGATTTTCAAATTTTAAGATGATATTAATTTTTATTTTTTAATTTATTTCTTTATTTTTTATCTAATTTTTAAATTTATATATATATATATATATATATATTATGATGTATAAATCAAAAGATAAGAATAAAAAGTATTACAAATATTTGATTATAATAAAAAAAACTACTCTTATAAATAAATAATAAGATAATTATAAGATTTAATAAATTATTTATATATTCTTCCATCATAAAGGCATAATATTATATCGAAAAAAATTGTAAGCATCTATATATAATTATTTATTCTCCTACCATATTAATTTCTACCATTTTTTATGATTAATTTCAGTAATATGAATAATTTATATAACCTTTATCTCAAATTATATGAAAAGATATAGAGAAGCATCTTATATTCTTTGTATAAATTCCTAAATATCTTTTCAAAAAGATAAGTATTTAGATTCTTATGTAACATTTTTACGGATATAATATTTTTAAATAAAAAATTTTCGAAGTGAATATATATATATATATATATATATTATTTATATATATATATATTATTTATATATTTGCAACTTTATTTATAATAATAATATATATATATATACTAAATATAAAAGTCTTTTCAGCTTAAGATATTATTTTTATTATATTTTTTCAAAATAATTAAGTTAAAAGAAATAGGTGTTTACCATTTCATTTTAATATATTAAAAGAAAAAGGTGCACTTAATTTCTATTTTGTCTCATCGATAATTTTTTAAAAATTTATTATATGCTCTTATATAAAGATACTATCATAATAGTTTAAAAACACGATACACATAAGAAAATGATAAACTAGTAATAAATAGACAAATTATAAAAAGTTTATAAACCAGTTAATAATAAGTATAAAATTTCATACAAGTGTAAGGGTCTACCGAAAGTTTTACACATTTTAAACACATTCACAATTAAGAATGACGCCTTCCGGAAGACGGTATGAATTTTGGATATCTGGGACTAGCACCTGATGTGTACTTTAGGACCACGGGTCTAACCGGCCGACCACTGAATCTTTTTCACCCCAAGTTCATCTACAAAGCATCATCACATCTATCTCACATCAGGGTAGTTTCACCAACTATCATAAAGACAATCGATAAGACCTCCATCGACCTTCACCATATGACAATCTTAGTCTATGTGACTTAGAGAGTCATTAAGGTCTGGATATCCTATAACATATTCCTAAATTCATACGCACTACATTACCAACATCATGTTCATATAAAAAAATCAAACTCCCCCCAATAGGAGCACCAAGGTCTCATGCCAACATATAACTCATCATTTCAACATTCACCAAGGTCTTATGCTGACATAAATATCATTTATTTCATTATACATTCAAGTTTATATCTCACCCCTCAAATCACTTTAAATTCATTGTTTTTGAAATTATCAAACTTTTAGGTTCAGAGTATTTTCGTTCAAGCGGAACATTTTCGCTCAACAATTATCGCTCAAGCGAGGTAATTTCGCTCAAGCGAAAATATTCCCAAGAGGAAAACTCAAGTTTGTAGCATCTTCACTCAAGAGCGAAGCCATTTTCGCTCAAGCGAAAATGCTCTTGACAACATGACCTTTAATTACAAAAAGAATCATAACTTAAGCTACACACATCATTTTCTTGTGAAATAAAAGTCATTGATTAGCTAACATCTAGGGTTTCAACTTTCATGAGACCACTTTCCCAGATTCTCAATGGAAACATGACAAAATGAGTTAGAATCACAAAATGAAACATCTCCTAACTCAATCAAAATCCACTCATACAATTTCATTAAACTAGAGCACATTCCATTTTCAGCACCATCCAAAATTTAAACTCCAGCATACATAACATACAACATATCATCAAACCAGAATTCTAATCATTTAACCAAAGCAATCTCACACATTAGCAAATTTATCATCTCGAACAATGCAGTTTCCAATTAAATCACAACAACACTTATAAAAGGAATATTTCAGTAAAGAAAAGTTCTCAATTTGCAGTTTTACTCAATAGAATCCAATACCCTAACAGTTGAGCAAGACCAAAATATCAATTAAACTTTTCTACAAAAAATCTAACCCTAATTACAAAATCCATACCAATTTCAAAAAGGACAACTAACTTCCCTTACCTATTTTGATTCTAAAACGCCTCTTTCTCAACTCCAAAGGGCAAAGTTGTTGGTGCTCTAACTAGCTATCTAAGTACCTGTTTTACAATCCAAACACACCACTAAGAACCTAAGGTAGCATAAAGTCATATTGAGAAAATCATTGCACTTACAAACTCTAATTGTCAAGCCTAATTAGGTTGGTCGTACAATGTGTTCATAGCAATTGTGAATGGAGATGTCGAGTAATATTGCATATCAGAGACCAATATTGAGAAATAATGAAGTTGGAAGGGTCACACACGTCTTTCACCTCTCATTTCATAGGATCATAACAAGTTGAGATTACAAATGATTTCCCCAACAATTTGCGACATTGTTTAGGTTGATCCTTCAACAAGTTTTTGGATTGGCTGTGTTTTTTTTTTTTTTTTGTGTAAGCCAGATAATTATCACAGGGTACTATTTGGTATAACTTTAGTGTATATATGGAAATCTAGAGATATCAGATGGGATATTTAGACTTGTAATGGTATTCTAGTCATGTAGACAAGAGTACCATACGGTGAGAGGTAGATGGAGACTTCTACTACACTTATCACTGGGTGGATTGAGCCATCATTTATTTAATATGTGTATGTAGGGGTTACCCTAGCGTGTCAGTAGAAGAAAAAAGGAATAAGCAGGGAAATTCGAAGGTGAAAAAGACTCTTAGGGTTCGTCTATGCCTCAATAACCAAGGAAACATGCTCAGATGTTAGTTTTAAAGGTCAAGAATTTCATATAATTTTTCGGAAGAGTCTGTTTAAAATATTAGGTGTATGTAAATGAGTGAGTGTGATGAATGAATGTGATTAAGAACGATTATGATTGTTTGAATATCAAAATATGTTTAGATAAATGATTGTGAAGATAAATTTATGAATTATATATATTTTGATTGGTTTTGTTTAGATTAGCTTACCCTTGTTGTTTGTGTTTATGGTTTTGTTGATATTGCGATGATTATGTCTTAACACGGGAACAAATAGTAATGCAGGTAAAAGCTAAGCAGTAACTTCAAGTCTTACTCAAAGGAGAATAAATTTTGTTATGATTTTTTTAAGGACTTTTTATTTTTCAAGTGATAAACCTTATATGAATAATTAAATATTCTATGTATTTGGACGTTTCATATTTTATGATATTTTGAAATTATTAATAATGTATAAATAGACTATTATTTCTTTATAGATGCAAAATAAGTATATTTTTTATCATTATATTCAATGATACATTAATGGATTGGCCTAAACTACTAATGATCCAACCCATAATCTAAACTATATTGGAGCTAATTTGTAGTCATTGGACTTGAACTTCAATTGTGTATAAAAAATAGGTCCAATCTCCAAATTAATGATTTCACTTCTAGATTAAAGCTTTGTGAGTTTAGAATCCAATGTAGAAATAATCAACATAATAAGACATCTACACAAAAAGATATAAGTAAAAGAGTGAGTAAAGGTTACTACATACAAATAAAAGAATACACTAAAAATATAATAGTTATACAATATTTATATTTATGTTTAATTGGTATAAAAATACATCTATATGTTTAATTATGATAATTAATTGAAATAAGAATATTTAGAGAACATAATTATCATTTATTTACTTCAACAAAACAAATTATATAAGTTTTCTTAAGAAAAATATTAATTTAAGTTCTTCTATATTTTTCTATTAGAGGAAAACTTATCTTAAATTCCTATATTATCAATTCTATTAGTGTGAACAAGGTAAGAGAAATTATATTCAACCATTTAAAATCTTAATTTAGTAATTTTTTTTAATTTATTTTCTACATTACATTTGAATGTAAACTAATTAGGTTTATTTTCAAAATCTAAGTTAAAAATTGGATTCTTTAGTTAAACTGCATAATTTAGTTGAGATTTTAAATTTCAATTAAAACTTGAACCCAATCGCTTATTATATTTAAATATAAAATTATATTTTTAAAATTAAATAATAATTTACAAAAATATATATATATATATATAATAAATTTATTTTTTTATTATATTATCTATAATAATATATAAAAAAATTTAATATTTTTTGTGTTATTGCATTTTTTTATAATTATTAACGTATTTTAAAATTATTTTAATTTTTATTTAAAATATATTTTATTATTATTTTTTTTTTAATATATAATGTTTTAATTATTTTTTTATTAGTTTTTTAATTTTTCTATTTTTTTAACTTCTCTCTCACCAACTTCTCTCAACCAATTTTTTTATTTAAATTATAAAAGAATATTTCATTTATATTCATCAAAATAAATATAAAAATTATAAAATAAAAAGTATAGATACATAAGTAATTCTATATTTTACTAATATTTATATTTATAAACTGTAACATCCCAATTTTGGAGAAAAAAATGTATAAAATATATATAACTTAATTATTTAGTTAAATAATTATAATTGGGTTTACAAGATAAAATAAAATATTTTCTGAAATAAAATATTTGATTAGTGGTTATAAATAGGTATTGTGAAATTATTAATATTTTATAGGATATTATGATATTATCAGATTATTAGTATTTTAAAATATATGAAATTATTATAAAAGATATATCGAGAGATTATTAATATATTAAAGATATTGTGAGATTATTGATATTTTAAAAAGATAATTTTGTTAATATTTGGAAATGTATTATTAATTGAACCTATTTTTCAAAAACCTGACTGTACCTATATAAAGGCGTTAAACCCTTTCTATTCTTTATTCCAAAATTTCCCTAACGTTTGGGAAAAACCTTAGAGGAGGCGACACGTGAGGAGTTGGGCGCGTAACATCTAAAGACGTCACGTAGCATCTAAAGGCATTGTGCAGCGTAATTCGAGGTAAGAGGGGGAGTGGGGAATGTCTTACATATGGGATGCTTATTAGGATTTTGGGTAGAGAGGCAACCCCTGAGCCTCGATAGGATTTTGTATGTGTTGAGGCAACCATAAGCCCTCATAATTATGATGATTGCGATGTGTTTGCGAGTTATTTGTGTATTTTGAGAAGTCTAAGCTTTGGCTTTGCAGGATAAAATCCAAGTTATACTTGGTCATTCGTGAAGTCTAAGCAGAGGCTTAGCAGCGTTAAAATCCAAGTTATTCTTGGTCATTCGAGATGTGGGATGAGTTATGCATTTGTGTGTTATGCAGTTGTTTGTACATATTTCATTCATTCATTCATATTTTCCTTAGGGGTAGATGCGATCTATGAAGGAGGGTCTTTATGGTCTTCTACCTTGACTTTGGGGATTTTAGAGCAGGGGACCTCTCATTTGAGAGTTGAAATGAGGGGCGACCACGGCCACGCTATACTATCCCGACTGGCTCCTGTTAGACTCGTTCCAGTGAGAGTGGATTGATATGGTCCTTAGATCCGGTCCATGTCCTCCTGGACTACTCATATGCGTTTGCGTTGCGATGGTACCACATGCATTTAGAGATAAGAGCATAAGAGCATTAATGCATTTGAGTATGTGATTGAGTATGTATTGGTGTGTGTGATGCCTTTTGTGTGTGTGCTGTGTGTGATTAGTCTACCTATTTTTCTTATAAGTATTCATAACATATGTGAGATATATTCCTCACTCTTCTATTTGTGTGGTTGGTGTTTTGTTTGGGTTAAATGTTCTTATAGGTAAGTTGAATGATAAAGTTAAGTCTCCTAAGCCTTGATTTCGTAAGTGCTATGATTAGGTGTGTAATCGAGGAATAGAAAAATTATTTATTTTAAAGAAGTCTATTTAAAGTTTATTATATTTTTGTTAATAAGAACTTATGAAGGCTATGTCAACGCTTAGTAATATTTTATTTGATTTTCTACATCTTGAAAGAGTTATTATTGTTACTGGATATACAGTGGTGGTGTGAGAGTGTATATCTAGAAAAGTTCTGGCTAGGAAATACTTGGTATTTAAGAGTGTCTGTTAGTAACTCACCTCTCTTTCCTGGAACTTACTAGGTGTACTAATTCACGGTCTACCGCCGTTGTTCTAGAAGGCAATATGATCCAGTAAAAGTTTTATTTTAAAATTTTATCTCCTTATTTTTATAATATTTTATTCATAAAGAGAATATATTACAATTATTTTCCTTTCATTTTTCGAAAATTTTATATTTATTAATAAAAAACGTTTTGGGGTAGAAGGGTGTTACATTTCATTTATATTCATCAAAATAAATATAAAAATTATAAAATAAAAAGTATAGATACATAAGTAATTCTATATTTTACTAATATTTATAATATATTTATATTTATAAACTATAATGATAAATTTGTATTATAATTAATTAATTTTTAAGTATAAAATTATAAAATTTATTTATAAATATAAGAATAATTAAAATTATAAATAAAAAAATAATTATAAAAATAAAAGTTATAAGTTATCTTTATATTTAAAAAAAATTTATTATAAAATTATAATATTTTATTTAAAAAAAATTATAATTTAAAAAATATTTATAAATTTAATAATAATAAAAATCGCATAAGCGATTCAAATCAAATCGTAAATATGGGTTTGATTTAATTTAGATTTTATTTTAAATTAAACCGAATAAAACTGAATTATATTTAAATTTTATGTTTGGTTCGGATAAAATTTTAATAAAAAATCGAACTGACCCGAACCGTGAACACCCTATCATTAAGTATGAAAACCCAGGATTTGGATTTGATATAAATAAGACCTAAAATGAATTTAGAAACAAGTTCTACGTATAATTTTTTAATGTTGTCATGTTTTATTTTCTATTTATGCGAATTCTATCTTAATAAATATGAGTCCAAAAATGAATTCATTGGATATCTAAACTTAGAACTTGATATAAAGATTATTTAAATTAGAGGTATATAGAGAGGGTTACGAACAAAACAAGATTTTTATTTTTTGGCATAATTTTTTACAAATTTATTTTTTTGGAAGTTTAAATACAATATTTCTGTATTTTATGATGAGTTATGAAATATATGAATAATGAAAATATATAAATGTCAAAACTATAGGTTAAACCGCTTAAATTTAAACGCAAATCTTTATTTAACTATGTGAATGATATGATTGTTCCTTTTTCCCTATTTGTAAATATTAAAAAAATTTGAATTATAATTTTTATGCTACTAGATTTTATGTAAAAATTTATAGTTTATATGATTAAGTGAATAAAATAAAATAAAATTAATTTTTATGTATAATGATATGAATATATTAAGATTGCCATTGCATGTTATGAATAAGATGATGATTTAGAAGACACTTAGAATAGAAAAATTACAATTAGAAATTTGTACTAACAAGATGGTTGGGAATATGTGAGATTCTGATATTAGTTCCATCTAAAATCATTAAGGAATTTTTGGATAAGTTACAAATATATATTTGGGGTAGAGAGTATCAAATGAGGTTTTGAAGATTTGGGAGGAAATTGGATTATGGTAAAATTGTTTAACCTTAATGTACACAGTGTATTCATAAATTTCACAAGTTTTACACTCCATTTCCAACTAGCATTTTAACTATATTTTTGTCAAAAGAACTCAATACATATACATTGTATTCCTATAATGTATTATTAAGACGACTTATTCAAACCACTTAGGACTAATATGACTTGGTAGGTGTGTTAACAACATATTTAAAGATCTTATAATATTTGAATTATAGAAAGTACTGAGAAGAAAAATAATAATAATTAATTATAATTTTTTATATTATTAATTTAGATTACTTAATGTATAAATTTATTTTAAATTTATTTATCATCTAAAATATAGTGGATAGATCAAATTTACCCTTATATCTAAAATTTAAAAAAAATAAAATATTAACATGCAAATAAACATTAGGATAATTGAAATACATTATTTGAATTAATGAATTTTTAGTAATATAAAAAAAAGTTAATTTTTATAAACTTATTATAAGTTAAGTAAGAGACCAATTTTGTAATATTTATAAATTTATATATTTTTTATTATGTGTTCTTTTATTTGATTGAGAATAATAAGATTATGCACTTAATTATATATATAGAAGGAGGGAGAAAAATTTTAAAATTTTAAGATATATTTTTCAATTATTTTACTATGATGAAACTAACCTACCATTAAATATATGCGTAAGTTCTGATAACAAGGAGATATATTGTATTTTTTTATCTTTGATAAGAAAAATAATTAATTACAACATTATTTTTAATAAAATTTTTATATGTTTATATTTAATGTAAAATGGTATAGAACTTGATTATGAAATATCATGTTAATATATTTGACAAATAATTGACATTCAATTATTTTATTTTTCAATCTTTCTCATTATCATACTGAACAAATTTAAATTATTTTATCTTCTTCGACTTTTTTTTTTTCTTTCGATATTTATATTAGGATAAAATTCTAGGTTAAACTTTTATCCCATTATAATTATCTTTCATTATTATGCAATGCGGTAAGAATAATTCTATTTAAATATTAGAAATAAAAATTTTATTTTAATTATTTTTCTATATATTATTTAAAAAAATGAAAAAGTCACCTAAATTTCATATTATTGAAATAGTACTTTCTTTTATAATTAATAGAGTTTTTATAATTTTAAAATAATTAAAAAAACTTATTTTATAATTTATGAACTATCATTTGTATCTCAATCACATATCTATATAATTATATATAATTAGGAATAACATGATTAATTTATAAAAGTTATTCATTAATCATCGTAATATTGAAATATATTTTTTTTTTCCAAATATGTAATGTAAAACACATTTTAAAAAAATTATGATAAAAATTATCAATTATTATGAATTTGTTTCGATAATTATTCAATCAGCAGTTTTTTTTTTTTTTTTTTAACTAAGTTTATACCTAAAAAAATCCCAAAATTTTTATTTTTGTTAAAATACAAATTATTTTATAAATATAATCAATTAAGATAAAGTAAAATTTAATAAGTTATGTTAGAAGTCAATATGATTGGATGTTACATTATGTATTTCTTTCGGGAGTCCAATTCTGTATACGAGAATTATAATTATAAGGGTCTGCATAAAACATGGGCTGGGCCTATTTTTTTCAGCCCAAGCCCAATTGCTTAGAAATATGAAAGTCGAAAGTCGTGCAGCGTTCATCACCGCTTTGATTCTTGTTCACTGAGGTTTTCGTTGGGAGCACTCAACCTTTTCTTTTTTTGAAGTTGTGAAAGCACTGAAGAACAAAATTCAGAAGACATGGATCCGAAGCTAACCGAGGTTTCTCAACTCTTCGATCGTTTTAAGGCTTCATTTCTCAGGAACGACTATGACAACTGTTCCAATCTCCTTTCTCAGCTAAAGGTATTTCCCATCCAACCTAACCCTAGTTTACTTATTGCCCTGAATTCGAAAATTCCTCTCTCATTTCTGTTCTTTATTCTCTTTAAAGGTCGATTCGGTTGCTTTGTTTGCTTTTCTTTATGAAACTTTTTTATTTTGAAGTTGGCTTTGTGGAAGTGAGAAAGTTGTGGGATGGGGTAGGTTGCTTCAGTTTGAGATTATTGTAGCAATGAGCATTCTGGGTAAGATTGATTACACTGAAACCAATGTTGTTTTAGATTTAAGCAGTTTTCCCATGGAAACAATGTATACTGGGGAGAAAAATTGGGTTTTTACCTTTGGATTTGACTCATCCCGAGAAAGGGAGTCTACTGTGGAGGATGAAGTGTGTTAGAAATCGCAATGGTTGAGTGATTGATTTACTAGCTCCCCACTCAAGCTAGGTCTTAGTATTTATTGGGCTAGGATTTGTATGATTACTACTACAAACAGCTTGAATTCAGAGCTCCAATTTATTTATAGTCTATATAAGATGGAGGTTTGCATGATCTTAGCTTCCTTCTTTTTCGGTACATATTTGCAGCTGTTATTTATTTAATTATAATGTCGCTGTTTATTTGCAGGTGTTACTGACAGGGTTCAGAAGCCTTCCACCATTGTTTGCAGATACACCTACTGCTGTTCATGAACTAACAATAGCAAGTAACACTCTTCTCTCCAATCAGTTACAGTGTCCCCCTCCCCCATCTTTTCTTTGTTTAATTCCTACTGTCATTGCTTAGGCTTCACCTAATTATTTAAGTAATAGAAGCGGATCCTTTTAGTAAATCTTAAATTTCCTTCATTCATGAAGGATATCTATATGCATTGGCTTGCCTATATTGTGATTGAAAATGGAATTTCTCTTCTATACCCGCTATCCTTGTAGGCAGTAGCAAATAAAGTTGAAACTTAACAATCCTCTTTGTCGTTAGGAAGATATTTTGCTATCTGGTTGTTGAGACAAGTTGGCCTTTGCTTTACTATATGACGAATGGTTAATGTGTTTACTCTATCTTAGAAGAGAAGAGAATGAAAAGAGTATAATATTTTTTCTTCATCAAAATTTAGAAAATTTAGATCCTTGAAGGAAGCAGAATGATGAGCAAGAGCCGTATTTGATTAAATCAAACAAAATCATATAAGATAATAAATATTTCAAAAATTAAGGAAAAAAATTGTTGTAAGTTCTATATGTAATATTTTTTTTTTCTGTTGGTTTTTGAACTTCTAGAGCTATATTGATTAAATCAAACAAATTACTAAACAATTTGTGAATGACTGAATGATATCAGAAGGAATAAGATAATAATTACTTAAAAAATGATCAGGAATCACATGTTAGTAGTTATATATCTAAGATTTCTTTTTTCTGTTTGATTTTTGAACTTTTAGGGGATATATACGAGCACGCTGTGGTCCTTAGTGTGAAAATTGAAGATCAAGATGCTTTTGAAAGAGATTTCTTCCAGTTGAAACCTTATTATACAGATGCCTGGTAAGTTATTCTTGTCCCTTTACACAAAATATCCAATTCTACTTTGGAACAGATGAATCTGCAAACAACGAAAAGAATGGACAGCCAAAACAAAGAATGCACATGTTCTGATTGTTTACTTAGAATGAACATGTATAGTGTATGCCAAGAAACATAAAAGTAGTATCTATATTAAAGTACGATGTTATATGCAAGTTTTATTTCTTTCTTGTTGCGTTCTTGTATTTCATGGGGACTTTTCTTATGTGGCAGCAATCGTCTTCCACCATCGCCTCAGGAGTACCCGATACTAGGTCTCAACCTGTTGAGACTACTTGTGCAAAATAGGATTGCTGAATTCCATACTGAGTTGGAATTGCTCTCATCCGCCGCCCTAGAGAATCCTTGCATTAAGCATGCTGTGGAGTTGGAACAATCTTTTATGGAAGGAGCATATAACCGTGTCTTGACTGCTCGACAGACAGTGCCACATGATACATACGTTTATTTCATGGATCTTTTGGCAAAGACTGTCAGGTAAGAATTGCTATTATTATTTTATTTTAATTGCCCAGGGGATGGTTGAACTCGAGTGATAAACTAGAGGAAACTGGAACTCCTACTTGATTTCTTCAGAAGTTGAGCTTATAGTTTAAACTGTTTAGGGTTTTTCTCCTCCAAACTGATCTAGAATTTTATCATTAAATTTTGAGTTATTTTTATTCTCGTAGTTCTATTTTATTTGCTTCCTGCAATAGCAATTTGGTGGAAGCATGACCTATATTGTAATCTTAAAGCTCAAACACCTGCCTCTTTAGTGATTCTATTCTATTCCAATTGTGCATCTATATTGATTTTCTAATTAGTTTATATCTATCTTTAATTCAGAGATGAAATAGCTGGTTGCAGTGAGAAGGCATATGACTATCTTTCAATTAAGGATGCTAAGCAGATGTTATTGTTCTCCTCGGATCAGGAACTCCTGGAATATATTCAAGAGGTGAACTATGTTATGACCCCTTAATTTTTGTGTGTTTTTTTTTTTCTCTGGAGGTGGGAGTGTTGATATTAGAATTGGGCATGAGAATGGAATTGAGATTTGGAATTGGACATGAGCTTGAGAATTGGATTTGAACCTTAGATCTGTAATAATGAAGATGATGCTTGGAAGTCTTTTTAGAATTGAATGACAATTACATGGAATTATAATATTAAAAACTAAACATCAAAATTCTTAACCTCTAAATCACTATTTCCAACTTCACTCCCCCTGTTGAACTACTATCCCTGTTTTTTTCCACTCTGGCTGCCACCCTCCCCCACTATAAAGTGTTACTATCACCACTGATAACTTCTATTGTCATCCACCAAGAGAACCACCTCCATTGTTGCCATCCCCATCATTGCCATTGTTGCTTTCGCCCCTTTGCCCCACCAGTGCCACCACTTGTTGCCCCCCGTTGCCCCCACTTGTGATCATTTTCTCCATTGTCATTTACAAATCAAATTTTTTATCTAAGCATGACAAATCTCATCCTCTAATTAAAACCTTAGAATTATAATTCTGTGCTTAATTATTTGTACAACCCAAATCTATAAATTATGATCTCAAGTTTTTGAATTCTGATAGAATAGGAATTGGAATTATAATTACAATTCTAAGCTATAATTCTATTTCCATCCACTAAGCGGAAATGGAAAATCAATCATATCTCTTTTGCCCAATTTCATTTGTTCTTTCTCATGTTCTAAAGTTATTATATATTGATTGAAGGAGCATCCTGAGTGGGAGATCAAGAATGGCAGTGTCTTTTTCCAGAAGGCAAAAGAATCTGCACCGTGCAAAGAGATACCCTCTCTGCAGCTCATCAACCAGACACTTAGTTATGCTAGGGAGTTGGAGAGGATTGTCTAAAAGAAATGCGAAGGCGGCTTTTGTGTTTTCAAATTTTCTAGGTGTCTGGATAATAGCTGCTAATATTTCTTCTGAAATTGTTTAATTCTCATTCAATGCGGAACTAAAATTGTTCACCTCTGTATTTTGATCATTTAGGTGGCTGTATGGTTACTTTTATTTTTTTACCTCGTGCTCTGGAAACAGCAAAAAAAAATTCCATACTTTATATCCACCTTTTTTTTATTTTTTATTTTACTTTGAAGATGAGATGATTCATGAATTGTAGTCTAAATTTCAAACTATAGAAAGGTTCATGCCCAAAATATGGGAATATAAATTTTTAAAGTCGTGCATATTTTGGTCGCTTGATTTTCTTTTTCGTAGGTTGATTACTACTTTCGAAAATTTAGAATGGTGGTCTGCTTGGCTGGTGCCTTTTGTTTTTCCAAAGCAAATCACATAAGCTTATTGTATGTAGTAATTAAATATTAGTTAGGGAAAGATTTTGAGATCTGATTTAATTTTTTGGTTGTGATTTGTGAACCCTTATGGAGGTTTTCTTCTGCTTCGGAGAGCTGTAAGGTTTTCTTGTGTTTAGAGCATAGTTGAATAAGTGCGTTGAAAGTATTTTTTTATTGCTATGGTTCAGTCCTGAACATTAACATCATTTCATTTAAGTCTCCATTCACGAGGTACTCTTCTTTAGATTATATGTACAGCTTTCCTCGATTCTAAAAAGCATTTTTGCATTACATTATCCAAGTTTAACTTGTGTTTCTTTAAATAAATAAATAAATTTTAAAGTTAATTTTCATCTTCTATATATATTTTTTATTTTAATTAGGTATTTACATATTATTTAATATAATTTTTATATATACAGACTAAATTATATTTTATTGATAACAAAGATTATTTTATATTTTAATAATAAGAAAGATAAATATGGTAGATGAAAATTATTTTAAAAAAATTGGCTATTCTACCTTAATTTGAAGTTGATAGCATATTAACTATAACTCTTTCCAATCCAATACTAAAATTTAGGTATTCATTTAATGTGGAACTTGAATGGAATAATTTTTTCCGCAAATAAATACATATATTGTATAAAAAATAATAGAAATAGATGGCAGAAGAAGATGCAAAATACAAAGGAACTTAAGCTAACACTTAAAAAAAAAGGGTTATATAGTATTTATGAAATAAAATCTTTGTGAAATCAAGAAACCTAAAAAGCTACAATTCCCAACCGAACCTTACAATTGTTTTCATTTTATCAGCAATAGGGACTTGCTTTTTGATACACCATTCTTTTCCTGTACTTTATAGAAAACCATTCCCCATATCAGTAAGATACACTTCTATCGGAAATTAGTTTGTCTACAATAAGGTGAGAGTAAATTAATTTGTTTCCAATGTAAGGTTGCACAATGTTCACCGAAAATAATTCATAACTATTTGGTAACCTCTTTCCATCCCAACAAACCACTGTATCATTCAAAATGCGACATGTAATGGAGTTTTAAACATTCCATGTAGCATAACGTATCCAATTACCTTGCACATTTATCAGTCTCACCACCTGATAATTCTCAGTACGGATCAGTTTTATGCAGTGTGATAATTATAAGGAATTGAACCCAGGTGACTAGATTTAAGGTGTTAACTACTAAACCACAAAGATTTTTATGTTAACTTTCTTTGATATAACCTAATGGGCTTGCTTCTCCATGACACTAGGATTGATGGATTTGGTTTTTAAGAATATTAACTACTATTCCATGCATGATATGATTAATTTTTTATATCTTTTAATATATTTTTTAAAGACATTATTATTTATTTATTTGTTTGAATTATAAAGAATATTAAATATAAATATTTGCTTCTTTTAATATTTGGTAAAAGATATAATCTTAATAAATTAGAGAGTAGTCATATCATTTTTAATTTGTTAATATTTATATCATATTATAAACATTAATTGTAATTAATTACATATAATATAATAAAATATACAATAGGAATTTTGTTATATTTATGTGATTAATTAAGATAAAGTATTATATTATATTTTTTTAGTTTACTCACAGGGATTGAAAAAAGAAATATAATTTAATAATTTTGTCATCAAGTTATACAAGTCTAAATTGAATAAAACATTATCGTAGTGGCAAGTTTTATATTACTATATTCATTAAGACATATTTTACATTGGTAAAATGTGAATCATAAAGTTATATGAGTCTAAATTAAGTAGAACTTTAGTCCATAAACAAGTTTTATGTTACTAGATTCATTAATTAAGACATGTTTTACATTGATAAAACATGACATTCATTATAATTTCAAATTATAACAATGAACATGTATTTTAACTTTTCATTTTCACAATTTGTGAATTTTCTTATATTAAGTGTGATATTCTTGAATTAAGAGGAGATAATTATAAGATATGAAAGGATAGAGTTCTTTTGATGGAAGAAAGTGAAATGGTGAACTTGACTACTTCTATCAAGAAAAAGAAGAATCAAGTTAACTAGAAGAAAAAATATTTCTGCTCAATTAGTTATAAAGAAAGAGTCCAAGTGTTTCTTATGTAAAAGGAAAGATACATGAAGAAGGATTGTGCAAAAGATAAGAATTGGCTAGAAAAGAAAGTTAATTTCTTTATCTTTGTTGTTATGAAACTAATATGACTAGTATTAATCATGACACATGATGGATTGATTATGGATCTACAATCCATGTTTGTAATACCTTACAAGGTATGTAAATTTTGAGAAAACCAAAGGGAAGTGAGCAAATATGTTTATTTAGGAAGTAGGATGAACTCACATGTGGAGGTCATTAGGACGTGTAAATTAACTTTAAGTAGTGATTTCATTTTATATTTGGAAAAGACCTTCTATGTTCCTAGTTTTTCTAAAAATTTGATTTCCATTTCACAACTTGCACCTTTGGGATTCTCATTTAATTTTATAAATTATGGTTTTTCTTTATTAAATAAATCAAAGGTTGTTGGTTTTGGTCAATTACGAAATGGTCTTTTCTTTATTGATTTACAAAATGAAACTACTCATAATTATATGCATGTTTCTTCTAGGTTAAAGCGATGTGTTGTGAATGAGGGTTCTTCTATGTTTTGGCATCAAAGATTGGTACATATCTCCATTGAGAGAATTAAACGATTGGTGAATGATTGAGTACTTAGTACTTTAAATTTTAATTTTTTTTTTGAGACTTGTGTGGATTACAAACTAACAAGTCCAAAAAAGGTGCTAAGAGGAGTTCAAACTTACTAGAAATCATTCATACAGATATTTGTTGTCCATATATGGATTCAAGTAGTCTGAGATACTTCATCACCTTTATAGATGATTACTCACAATATATGTATCTTTACTTACTTTATTCTAAGGATGAAGTTTTGGATGACTTCAAAAATTTTAAGGCTAAAATAGAGTTACAATACGAAAAATAAATTAAGATATTGTGAGATCAAATAGAGGTGGAGAGTATTATGGTAGATACACAAAGAGTGGACAAGCACCTTGTCTATTTACAAAATTTCTTCAGGAGCATGAGATTGTTGCCTAGTACACTATGCCCAGTTCTCCAGATTAGATTGGTGTGACAGAAAGAAGAAATTGAACTCTAATGAATATGGTGAGAAGCATGAGAAGTAATGCAAAACTTCCTCAATTCTTGTGGATTGAAGAACATAAGACGGGTTGTGTATATAGTAAATTGAGTTCCAACTAAATTTGTTTTAAAGACACCTTTTTAGTTATTTAAAGGTAGGAAACCCAGTTTGCGACATATACGCATTTGGGAATGTTCGTCTAAGGGTTTATAACCCATAAGATAAGAAACTAGAACCTAAGACTATTAATGGGTATTTCATTGGATATGTTGAAAAGTCCAAAGGGTGTAAATTTTATTGTCCATCTCATAACCCTAAAATTGTGGAATCAATAAATGGAAAATTTCTTGAAAATGACTTGATTAGTGGAAATTATTTGATTCAAGATATTAATTTTGAAAAGGATCATTATGAAGTTCAACCCTCTGAATCAAGTGATAGAATGTTAATCATTCATGTTCCTCTAGTTCGAAGGCGTGTTAGACAAGCAATTACTCAAGTTTCACAAGTTGTTGAAAATGATAATGAAGATCAAATTATTGAAGAGGAACAAGTAAATATTGAACAACCTATTGAACAACAAGTTTCTCATCAAGATAGTGAGACAACATTAAAAAGATCTACAAGAGTAAAAATATCAGCAATTTCTAGTGATTATGAAGTGTATTTACAAGAGTCAGATTATAACATTGAAGTCGAAAATGAACTTGAAACATTTTCACAAGGCATGAATTCTAAGGAATTAGATTTGTGGTATAATGCTATGAAAGATGAGATGGATTCTATGGCGTCTAATCAAATCTGGGATCTTGTTGAATTACCTAATAATGTAAAATCCATTAGATGTAGATGGGTATTTAAAACTAAGAAAGGGTTTACTTAAAGAGAAGACATCAATTACAAGGAGACTTTTTCTCATGTATATAAGAAGGATTCTTTACGGGTCATCATAACATTAGTAGCTCATTTTTTATTTTGAGTTACATCAAATGGATGTTAAAACGACATTTCTTAATGGTGATTTAGAAGAAGAGGTTTATATGAAACAACCGGAAGGATTCTTCTCTAGTGATGGTGAGCACTTAGTATGTAAGCTTAATAAATTCATCTATGGGTTAAAACAAGCTTCGTGCCAATGGTATTTAAAATGTTATGAAGTTATTTCTTCGTTTGGTTTTGAAGAAAACATTGTGGATCAATGTATATACAAGAAGGTTAGTGGGAGAAAGATTTGCTTTCATGATTTGTATGTGGATGACATTTTGCTTGCAACTAATGACAAGGGAATACTATATGAGGTGAAACAATTTCTCTCAAAGAACTTTGATATGAAAGATATAGGAAAGACATCTTATGTTATAAGCATTAAGATCTATAGAGAAACATCTCGAGATATTTTGGATTTATCTCAAAAGACCTATATCAACAAAGTTTTAGAGATTTTTAACATGAAAGATTGTTCACCGAGTGTGACTCCCATTGTGAAGGGTGATAAACTCGAATTAGATCAATTCCCGAAAAGTAATTTTGAGCGGGAACACATGAAAAATATTTCATATGCTTCACCTGTTGGAATTCTTATGTATACTCAGGTCTGCACCAGACCAGACATTGCATTTGTAGTTGGAGTTTTAGGAAGATACCAAAGTAATCCAAGTGTTGACCATTGGAAAGTTGCAAAGAAGGTAATGAGATACCTTCAAGGAACAAAAGATTTCATGCTCATATATAGATGAACTGATAGTTTGAAAGTAGTAGGCTACTTTGATTTAGACTTTACTGGCTGCATTGATACCAGAAAATTTACATCTGCTTACATTTACATTTTTAACGTAGCTTGTGGAGTTGTGTCTTGCAGTAGTAGAAAGCAGACCTTGACTGCTACTTTGACTATGGAAGCTGAGTTTTTTTCTTGTTTTGAGGCTACTTCACATGGTGTATGGTTGAAGAGTGTTTTATATTTGAGCTTAGAGTTGTGGATTCAATTACTAGGCCATTGAAGATATATTGTGACAATTCTAATGGGTATTTATGGCTAAGAATAATAAGAGTGGAAGTCGAGTAAGCACATTGATATTAAATATTTAGCCATAATAAGAGAACTTGTTAAGGAAAACAAAGTGGTAGTTGAGCACGATAGCACTGAGTTGATGATTACTGATCCTTTAACTAAAGGCATGCCACTAAAGAATTTTAAGGATCATGTAACACAAATGAGACTTAGTTCCATAATGTGACGATAAATAATTTTGTAAAACTCTCATTTAGTTTGAAGATTTATAATTTATGTGTGCACATATTTATTTACTTTTAAAAAATATCATTTAGTTTGACCTAGAATAAACATAAGGTTTATTCATTAATGTTAAGAGTTTTTTATGAGAGACTTTATATATTGTGATACATGAGATATCATACTCATTATTAAAGGACTTATCACCATGATTCGTATATCTAGTTTCTTTTGAAATTGATATTGTAATAAATGGACCAAGTGGGAGAATGTTAAATATTATTTTGTAGTTATCCCATGATCTGACGGTTCTCCCAATTTTGTGGTTCATTTTCTGAAGCCATTATTTGTTAATTATTTGATTTTTTCGTTTTTTCGTTTTTATTATGCGGTTATGAACTCTGTAATAGATAGAGTTCTATAAATACCACATATGCTTTAAGCTTTAACGTTTTCAAATTCGCTTTTTTCTTCATTATACCATACAATCTATATTTGAGAGAGTTAGGATTTGAAACCAGACACTTAGAGAAAATTATCTGGAATAATGGTTAGAGGTTAGTTTCCTTTTTACGTTTTCACTTTATTTAAAGGTTTTACATGGTCTTCCTATATTTTATCACCAAATCTCAAAGAACTTTGGTTTTGCAAATTTGATAGAATTCCACCCAAAATGCAGCTCTCCATAGCTAAAAATCCTGCACTACTATAAATCATTTAACACAATTTTCACCCACTAAACTTACATATAGGTAAAATAATAATTAATTCTTTCAAACTCTCAATTCTAAACATGACATCAACTATTGCCTTATCTTCACTATAAGGTCTGATATCTTCTCGACTCGACTACCACTCATGTACTCAAATGACACTTCCTTTTGTCACATGCTTTGTCATTTCATTATCCCTTCCCAACACTTTATTAGAAAGACTTAAAAATCAATTAACATTCAAATGTTGTATTTCGCTTGTTGGTAGAAAAACTACATTCAGTTCTAATTCTGTTGCAGTCTATTGCCTCACTTTTTCTCTTTCATCTGTCCTCTCTCTCCTTTATAAATATCCATTAGAAAAGCTAATTGATGTAATATAGAAATATTCATATAATAATACATTTACCTTCTTTTCTCTTTTATTGTCTTTTCTCTTCATTGTTTACTTCATGACCCATGCAAAGTTAAGTGTAGCTATCACCAGTGCCGCGTTTTACTTTAGTATGATATCAAAGCTCTTCAGTTGAAGAATTCTATTGCACGCTCATTACTTTCTTTAGCTTTCGTTTTTCATGGTCTTTGGTTATTTGATATTTCTTGAAATTGCTTCTGTGTTTCTTACCCTTCTTTCTTGATACTTCTTATTATCATGGGCGACAAAAGCAATCATCAACCATCACCCAATAGCTTTCTATATCTCCATTTGAGTGAAAACCCAATTACTACGCTTGTCTCCCCGATTCTTGATTCGAGAAATTACCATTCTTTGAGTGAATCTATGATAACGACTTTGAGTATAAAGAATAAAATTGAGTTCATTGATAGAAGTGCTCCCCAACCGCTTAAATTTGATACAACATATCCCGCATGGAAGCGTTACAACAATATGATCATATCATGAATTGCTTATTTAGTTTCCCCATCAATAAGGCAAAGCATACTATGCTCTAATTTTTAGCTCTAATTTTTATATATAATATTAGCTCTAATTTTACTGTACTTGTACAATATTTAACACATCAAATCAAATATTGGGTGGTATTCAAATATTACAACAAGGTCTAAACACATTATCCTTACAAGATCTAAACACAATATCTAGAACAAAGATTTGAAGACTTGCATTATAGTCTTAGTTAGACTTATGCTTTATGTGAAGTTCTTATATAATATTTTGTTTTGTTCTATTTTGTTCTATTTGGAAAACTATAGTTTCATTTCAACTGTTTTGAAATTATGAATGACTTAAATTTTGTACTTCTTATTAAATTATCTAATATTATATTATTTTTATTTCATATCTTTAAAATTTACATAATTTTTTTCTTAATTTAAATAATATCTTAATTTCACAAAATTAATTTTTTAATAATATTTTTTTAATTATTATATCTTTAACGATTTTTATTTATAAAACTAATAATTGATACTAAATAATATTAATTTTAAAAATCTTTATTTTATAACTAAGGATAATTTGGTTAATAACCATTTTCTATCATTAATAATATTTTTTATTCTATCACATCAATCAAATTAACTACAAACTTCAATATATTTTCTTCTTACTTTCCACACACATTTCTTTAATCCAAACAATTTAACTTTCCACACACTTTCTCTTCTTTTCTTTTCTTTTCCACTCTCCCATTTTCTCCTCCCTAATCCAAACATAGGCTTAATCCAAACAACCAAGTTTCCCTCCTTTCTTTCTTTTTCACTTTCTCACTTTCTCCTCCTTAATCCAAACATAGACTTAGAGTTAGATTGGATGAGATATGGTGTGACTGTGGAAAGTTTCAAAAAGTTTACATGCCATGCTCACATGTGTTTGCTGTGTGCACACACATGTACATTATGACTTTACTTTAACATCGCTTCAATTTATACATTACAACAAGTTTCTAAGGTTTATGAAGAACAATTTGGAGAATTCAGACATGAAGATTATTAGTTAACTTACACATGTCCAACTTTGTATCCAAACCCTGAATTGAAAAGAACTTCAAACTTCAAAGGTTGACCCAAATCAAACCGAATAAGAACATAGATGGACATTAAAGAACATGGATGTGTACAAAATTATTCTTATTGTCATACCCATCCTTAATCATAAAAAAAATATAAAAAAAACATGTCTCAACATTACTTATGCATCAAATTTTAGTTAATATTTTTTTTATAAAACTTATAAATCAAATTTAATCATTAATTTTTTTTTAATAATATTTAATATTAATTTTTAAATACTATACTAATAAATATAAATATATATAAAATATTTAAATATTTAAATAAAATACTTAAATATATATATTATTTTATTATAATATTAATTTTTTAATAAAATATTTAATTTTAAATTTAAATATATTTTTTATATTATAAAAAAAAATTATTTAAAATTCAATATGTTCGGTACCGAATTTTATCATATGAAATACATAAAATAACTTCAATTAAAAATTAAAATTCTGATAATAACATTAAAGTGTATTATTTTCGTAAATAAAATGGTAATAGTTACAGTTTTATAATATTATATTAAAATAATATTATTTCAATAAAATAGTCATTAAAAAGCAGGTAAAATTAAATTAAAAGAAATGTTGGCGACATTTGATGTAACGCCACAACTATTTATTTACCCGTGACAGAAACATTCACTCGTTTTTCATTTACGAAGATTCCTTTCTCTCTCTTTTGTCAAAAGTTAACCTTAGAAAGGATATGGAGAAGGAGCAAAGGTTTATTGAAAGTCGATAATTTCTGAGCTCTGTCAAGGACCCAAAACGTGACATGTAAGGAAACAAATGTGCCTCATCTCAATATATCTCTATGTATCACATTCACACTTTCCTGTTCAAACAAAAAGATAAAATGTAAAGCTTCATCATGCTCATGGCTGTTCCATATTTACCAATGTAAGGTCAGATCCACAATATCACCGTACCTTTTCTAATTAAGTCATTGAAAACGACCCTATACAACCCTTTTGCAATCCTTTGAGCATAGCACCTCAAACTTTCCCAATACAATGTCACACATTTTATTTACTGATATGCTGTGAAACTAAATCCTTAGATCTAATCAAAAGAATCCCAATACACATCCTATTCTGCACTAACATAAGCCCAAATTTTGTCTTCATTTTCCATAGAAGCAGAGATATAAATTCTGCATTCTAGATTTGCATAAACACAGTAAATCAAGATTCCCTGGCCCACAGACTTCAGATCCCAATCAGTTCCCTAGCCTAGGGTTTGAATATGGTATTGTAAATGGTAGTTGCATAGGTGGATGAAGTATCAATTCCTCACACCACACTGACTCCCAGATGCTCAAGTCCAAATAGTCAACCTCCAAACCCCACTTGTGAATCTTGAAAACAGCAATCATAGTTCTCTAGATTACTCTAACTGAAACAAAAACAAAGGCAAAGACAAAGTCACTAACATAGTGAGAGAGTGAGTGAGTGAGTGAGTGAGTGAGTGAGGACAATGGGTTTCACCTTCACCACCATGACCCTCAACTTGCTCCTCCTAATAGCCATGGTGGCCACCAACATCCTCTCCCTCTACCACCTCTCCACCACCGTCCAATCCCCCAACTCCCCCAAACCACCCCCACCTGTCCCCGACCAACTCCTCCACCAGCTCCACACCATACGCGCCACCATTAACCACCTCACACGCCTCCAGAACACTAACCCAACCAAAAAATCAACGATCCCCTCAGATCTACTTCTCTACTCCCACCTCTCCCCAATTGCCTCATCATGCCACAACCACCCCGAACTCCTCCATAAATACATGACCTACACCCCCTTTTCTCTCTGTCCCTCCGATTCCGACCTCGCCGAATCCCTAATCCTCCGCGGCTGCCACCCTCTCCCCCGCCGCCGCTGCTTCTCCCAAACGCCGCAGAAACCCATTCCCCCAAATTCCCTCCCGCAAAACCCCTTCCCCTCCTCCCTCCCCGACAACGCTGTTGTTTGGGACCACTACACCTGCAAATCCTTCGATTGCCTCAACAGACAAAACCCTAACCTCGGCTTCGAACCCTCACGCGACGTTTCGAAGTTCAATTCTTACAAGAGCGACCTGGATCTCCCAATTAATCAGCTGTTCCAGATCGCGAAGGCGGCGAAGTCGGTGCTCCGGCTCGGTCTCGACGTCGGCGGCGGAACCGGGTCCTTCGCCGCCGCTATGAAGCTCCGCAACGTGACGGTGGTGACCACGACAATGAATGTGGCGGCACCGAACAGCGAGGCCGTGGCGCTGCGGGGGCTGGTGCCGCTGCACGTGCCACTGCAGCAGCGGCTGCCGCTGTTCGACGGAGTGGTGGATCTGGTGCGGTGCGGCCGTGCCGTGAACCGGTGGATCCCGGTGACGGTGATGGAGTTTCTGCTTTTTGATGCTGATAGGGTGCTGAGGGGTGGAGGATACCTTTGGGTGGACCACTTTTTTAGCAAAGGGGTGGACCTTGAGAAGGTGTATGCGCCATTGATTGGGAAATTGGGGTACAAGAAGGTGAAGTGGGCGACGGGGAATAAGACCGATGCTAGTGGCGTCAAGAATGGTGAAGTTTTCTTGACAGCTTTGCTACAGAAGCCTGTGTCCAGATGAGGATCGTTACACGGCAAAAAGGTAGAGAATTTGCAATTTAACTGTACAAGTTTGTTTCAGTTAAGAATCTAACTAGAACAGGTTAACTTTTATACATCGGTAATAGATAAGAAATTAGAGTAAATAGTGTGAAAGTCAATAACCTTCTATCTATTTTATTGAAACCTGTTCTCACTCCTATCTACAAGTCAATTTTACAGGTGGTTTGGTAAGAATTTAATTAGGAAACTAAATTTTGTTTGAAGAATTTAATTTTACAAGTCAATAACCTATAAAAAGTTATGGTAATTATGTATAACTCTTAAGGTATTGAAAAAGTCAATAAACTTATTATACATTCCAATAATTTTGTGATTGGATAACTGTATAAATTCTCTTGTATTAGTTATTTGCTTAATTAGAATGTATTTATCTATAATCTATAACTATTAACTGTTTTTGGTGTACACATTGTGCAGTTTTACCCTTTTTAGTAACTACTTTCATTTTATTATAACAGCATTTTATTATTTTACAAAAATGTGGACATAAAGGCACTGCCTTTGGTGTGTTTCCACGTTATATGTAATTTTTTTTAATGTCAGGTAATCATGTATAAGTTTCCATACATAATGGGATTATTGATTTTGATAGTAATTACTTTAAAAGTTGTGTTTCGGATAGGTTTTGTTGATTGATAATTTACACTTCTTTACATTGACTTATGAAAATTAAATAAATAAATTAATCAATAAAATAATGGTGATTTTTGGTGTTATACCTTATATAAAAAGGGTTTAAACTTTTAGTTTATACTGAGATAAATGGATTTGTTTATTGGACAAGTCTCACTTTAAATAAGTTGGGAGTTTATCTTTGGCTCCTAATTTAATCTAAAGTTCAACTATGTGATTATTAATTTGAATTTAATTTGATGTTATTAATTAGAGTTTAAATTTGATGTACTGTTTGTGAAAAAAAGGAGGGGGGCTTACTATTCCTCCTATTGTTTATGTGATGAAGTTTACAATATATCAAACTTGTATCCTATGAGAAATGGACTAGAATTAGGTCCACCTTTAAAAGCCTGCTCAAGAAAAGCGGAAGGATTGTTCAAGTTTACAAATTACAAGGAGTACTTTGGCTACATTCCTGGTTGATCTTGGATATGTTAACAATTCCTAATAATATTTGTGATTGTGTTGGTTAAATTCAATTATTGTGCCTCTGATAATGTGTAAGGCTGGGTCTGGTTGGTGGAAGCACCAAAGGGTCATCTCTTCTATTGTGTGTTTGGTGGATCATTCTATCATAAGCATGGAATAGTACCTGGGGTCTGCCTTGTTTTGTGCAAGGTGCTGGGTTGCTTCATTCATGCAATATATATTGTAGGATTACATGAATTGTGTGTTATGGGCATACACACACTGTTCTATTTATAATCATATATACATGATAATTAAGGAATTAAAATAAAATAAAATCCTTACATATCTGCTAAAGATATCTTTTATCCTAAATATATTCAACCTAATGAAATCATATATTCAACATATATCACAGATTTCATTGCATTCTAGAAACGTTGGATTTTGATTGGAAGTAATATCTGATTTTAGCTAGAGTGTACCCTTTGAGCTCATTTTGAGTAGTTGCAATATGTTATGTCTTTAAACTTCTGAGAGGTAGCTGTCTGTTAATGTTGATGAGCTTGAGCAATGAAGCCTGTTTCAAACCAACAGTTGGCTTATGAACAAAAACGACTTGCAGCCTCTGTTCGAAGAAGGGATATTTTAAGCAGTCGGCTTTATATAAACTTGCTTTTGCCCTTGCATTGCATTGCTTGCTAGCATTAGAAGAGTTGAAACAGTGGTTCTTTCTGAATTTCAAGTATGTTGAAGAAACAACTTTAATGAGCTCACTATTGCACAAGTTTAATGAACCAATTAATACTAAAACTAATCCTTTTAGTAATTTGTGAGACTTTTTGAGAGAATATATTCTTACAAATAATTTAGGTCATATAAGTTCTGGACAAGGTTAACTAAATAACACCTGGAACATAATGAAATAGTACAGAGGCTAAATGAAGGCCAACTAAACAATACTTGGAAAAGGATGGGAGTCTAACACAAAATCTTAGTATTATATATATTAGGAGACACTTGATCTCTCTAATTTTATCTTCCCAGTAGGGAAGCCTATTGCAAAGATGAAGCAATTCTGCAATCTCTACTGGAGTGCTAGCTGCCTACCCTCAAAGAATGAGATTGGTGAATTACCTTCCTCATGTCTCTCTTCTACTTGTTTGGCTTACTTAAAGATCCTCCGTTTACCTGTGAGGTTGTGTCCATGAGTGGGACAACTAAGCGCTGAATTATTCTAAGAAACTAAACTTGAATTAGATGACTGAGTTACAATAGGATGTCCAAAACCAAGTGGGGAGACAGGGTCATAGGGACCTGTAAATGACGGCAAGACGTAAAGATATTTGATATCACTGATTCAACTTCTAAGTGCGATGAAACAATTGTTGGTTAATGTTCTGTAAAACAAATAAAATGGGATTTAAATTTTAGTAAGTAGAATGCTATGGCTTAATTTAAATCAAACTAGTAAATTTAGCAGATCATTTTTCTCTTTTTAATTGTTAAATTGTTTCAATTCTTTTGGCTAGTATGTTATATGGTTCCATTACTCTGCAGCCTCATCTTTATGTCTCTGATATTATTTTTCGCCCTGTTTTGCACATTGCAGTTTGATATATGCTGTAAGG
This sequence comes from Macrotyloma uniflorum, assembly GCA_016859785.1. NCBI lineage: Eukaryota > Viridiplantae > Streptophyta > Magnoliopsida > Fabales > Fabaceae > Macrotyloma > Macrotyloma uniflorum. The sequence goes on from BDMB01000038.1 coordinate 693,026, forward strand.
ACTATAAGCAGGTCGGTTTATCCCGATTTCGTTGCTCATAGGTTCATAGGTGTTTATGGGGCACGTAATGAAGCAATTTTCATGCCCGCTGATGGATCATAACCCTTTGAAACAAAGATTGAAGGAAGTCGATGACAGGTGTATATCCATGGGGACTTGGGGAACATGGTTGAGGAAAATAGTTTTTTGTAATCGTTTTTTACTTCTATTTGATTAAATAATGCCTAATTAATTGTTTTGAAATAAATTTAAGAAACACCATTACCTGGTTGGTTTTCGTATATATTTCTTGCGGCGCTTGCCATTTGTTATGATCGATAGTCCTGTTTCATTTAATAATTCATTTACCATTTGTTGGAAAACTTGTGTGAATATGAATTCACAGGAAAAATAAATAAATACGTTCCATGTTATTTCCATTTCATAACTTATTAATAGCAATCCACTGTTTTTATTTTTACTAAAAATTATAAAATCCTTATGATTGAAGTTTGAACTCACATAAAAGATAAAAACAGTTTGTGTAATAGAAATAAAATATAAGTTTATCTATAATAACTAATTAATTATCTCTAATAACCCTTTAAAGTGGATAATAGATATTTAAGATTCTCAGCTTGCAAATAAAGGTAGAAAATGAGGAAAGTGGTAAAGTTTTAGTAAATATATATCTCAGTTGATGTTGAATTTTAACATGAACTAATTTAATATAATAGGAATGAAATGGTAATTAATATCAATATACTTTATTATTCTTGATAAATTGGGTTCGATGCTAAATAAATAACTAACTGATTTTTGCAAAATGTCATGAAAGATTCAGAAGGAGCTTCGAAATGGAGAAGTTGTTGCAACCACCAAATGACTTGCAATCAAGGAAAGAGATCAATATTTGGCTTTGGGAGAAGATTTGGATAGACTGGGTTGTTTCTTGGACTTTGAAAATATTAATACATTGCCAAAAAATGATGAAACCAGTAATGGAATGTCTAATCTCTAAACAAATATCCTAGTTAGCATCATCATAGGCAGTCAAACTAAGAGATCTTAGAGCAGGAAACAATATTCCTTAATCAGGAGTTACTTTGAGGTATTTCAACGAATGACATGCAAATGAGGAATGTGAGATTGTTGTATGTACTTAACTCAAATTGTGCATATGAAAACTTATATCGGGTTTAGAAATGGTTACTACACTGCTTTTCCAACCATTTTGTGATAGAGGGAAATATCAGGTAAGTGTTCTCCATCAGAAATAGTAAGTTTCAAATTTACATCCACGGATAAATTGTTTCGAGTAAAAGTATTTTTTCATTGAGAAAATAAGATATTTTAAAAATATTTAATTTAAACTAAGAAAATTTCAAATTGACTAAAATTTTTAATTTAAACAATTAATGAACTCTTCTTTAGAGGATAGTCCACAAATATAATATTATCAATATAAATCATTAAAATTTAAGATGATTGATCAAAGTAATTATAAATTTACGTAAAATTTAATAAGAAGTTTATTGTAAGACATAAAGTGACTTGTTTAATTTTCACATAACCTTCTCATTACTTTATAACTCACCATTAAGAAATTAGTTATTGATGTTTAAAATGCATAAGGTACCAAATTTTTCTAGTTAAAATGGTAAAAAAGACTCTGCCACCAAGTAGGTCCTATATTGGTCTACAATACCATTAAACCTAAATTTGAATTTGTATGCCAACCTATAACCAATGTAATGTTATACTATAGGGAAATGGTATAAGTGATCATGTTTTATTTGTTTTCAATGGTTGAATCTCATCCGTCATAGGCCCTTTAGGAAATTTCACAACTTAGTGAAAAGATTGTGGTTCATAGGTACAAAATACTTGCTGAACATAGACTTGATACGAAGAAGATAAGTTGGCTAAAAAGAAAAAAAATGATGATAGAATATTATTGATTATGGTGAAAATGAACATAGTCAATCAAGTAAGAAGAAGGAAGTTTAATATTTCTAGAAAGGTTTGTTATATTGATTTAAGAGTATAGGATAAACATTGTGAGTTGTAAAAACTAATGAAGGATAAAAAGAATGAGATAAGGAATTTAAGAAGGAAATCAAATTTGATTGGGATTGATAAAAAGATTCTGACATAAATGTGTTGGATACAAGGAGAGGTGTAACATGGTCATGAAAAGAATAAAGAAGACTGAAGTCCATAGAGATAGTATGAAAAGAGAAGATAAATTCATGAAAAATAACATTCCTTGAAATGTAATTTTTTTTAGATTACTAGTCATATATCCCTTGTAACCATTATGATAGCCCATAAATACTATTGGAGAAGATTGAGGTGTTAACTTATTTCTAGTAGATAGTAATGTAGCAAACATAAAGATAAACAAGCAAAAGTCTTCAATAATATGTAATTTGAGTCAGAATTATATAAAACTTGATAAGAAGATTTATATGTAAAAGAGGTGATGAAAGTCTATTTATTTAGAAGGTAGCTATGGTAGCACACTCCCCCCGAAAAGATGGAAACTTTGAATTGGAAAAAAAAAAAAAGAATTTTGCTATATTACTGTGTCTTGAAATTGCAAAAATTTAGTGAGGGTTAACTCCTTAACATGATCTAATATGAAGTACTTGATAGTTATACCAAATTAAGGTTTAACCACACTAAAAACTTCATGATGAAAGTAGAAATTTTTTATTTATTTAAGAAACCATGAATCAAAGTTAGACTCAAACTCTTATTATCATAGATGGGATGACAATACGAACCCAAAATTTCATAATGCAACAATTCAAACAAATTTATATAAGTGATTGTTAGATGTAAAATACAATCTTTTAAACTTAGTAAGATGACATATTTGACATAAAGTAGAAGAAAAATCAGTAAACAAAGAAAATGAAATTTTATTGCTTAAGATTTTAAGAACCTTGTCAAAAATATGACCAAATCGAGAGTGCTAAATATCAACATCACAGGTCCCACAATATCATGTTCCTTTTTTTTTTTGTTCACTGATTTTTCTTCTACTTTATGAGTCAGGGGGGTCACCTAACATATTTACCCTTCACCAATTAATTAGAGTCATAGTAAACCAAAATTGTCCTTTTCTTACAAATAAAAAACTTTGTTGTAGGTAAGGTCTTTGTCATCATATCTTATTCATTCACATTTGTATGATTTTTTTTTATGATAATTGTTTCGTCTCCAACGTATCACATATCCAATGATACTAGAACTCAATATGTTTTAAGCTTCAATGAAAGGTCGAGTTCTTACTAAGATGAATTGTACTTTAAGCATCACAATACAAAATATACTTTTCTCGTGATAGTCCCAACTCTTGTAGGAATTATTTTAAATCCATAAGAGCTCCTTGTAATCTAGACTACCATGACACTAGTCCTCCTTCAAAAGTCATCATATAAATAGAAGTAGATTTCCTAGAATCCACATCACAAATTATGTTTGCATTTGTGTAACCATTCAACACAAGTTTACCACTTCCTAAACATAATCAAACTACAAATGTAACTTTGAGATACTTGAGTATTCATTTCATAGCTTGCCAATGTTCTTTTTCAAGATTAGCAAGGAAGCAACTACACCAACAACATGAATGGCTAGCCTTATATACACCATAACATACATCAAGCTATCAACTATAGATGAATATGGGATCATCAACATTTCTTCTTTCTATTTCTCACTTGTAGGATACTATTTTAAGCTTAACTTGAATTGACCTTGTAAAGTGCTAACAGACTTAGAATTGTCTATATTAAATCTCTCTAACACTTTCTCAACATACTTTTGTAATGATAATCATAATTTTTTATTCTTCCTATTTCCACTAATTTTATACCAAGGATTTGACTTGCAAAACCCAAATTTTTCATTACAAAGGACTTGTTTATTTCTCTTTTGAGACTTTGAATCTCTCCCATGTCATGAGAAACAATCAACATGTCATAATGTAGAGCAAGAGAATAATAAATCTTCCATTAATTTATTTTCACAAAAATATAATAATTAGAAGAGGTTTTTCCTATATTATCTTGGAGCTTGTTTGAGTTCATACAAGCTCTTCCTTAAGCTACAAACGAGCTTCTATTTATCTTTGACTATAAAACCTTCAAGTTGCTCCTTATAGATCTCTTCCTTCAAGTCACCATGGAGGAAGGTTGACTTCATATCAAGTTGGTCAATATTTAAATTTAAACTTGCTTTCAAGTTGGTATAACTCTAATTGAAGACATTTTGATCATAAGTGAACATATTTCTTTAAAATCATCTTTTTTCTTTTGACTAAAGTCCTTCATAAGTTCATAATCAACCTTACCTTGTACCTTAGTTGTGAGCTAGTCTCATCTGATTTCAATTTGAACACCATTTACTTTTTATTTAGTGTTCTCATGTCTTGAGGCAACTTCACCAACTCAAATGTGTGGTTCTCATATAAGGATTTCATCTCTTCTTGTATGGTTTTATACTGTCTTTCTCTTCAAGTGACACATTTTCATAGTTTTCTAACTCTCTACCATTATTCAACAACACACACTCATGAGGGGAATATTAATAAAGGATGACTCGCTCTAGTAGATCTTCTTAAATGAGGATCTAGAGGTGATTCAAGAGGAATTGATTTAGTTGATTCATTGACTTGAGTCTCAAGCATGTCAATTGCATTCACATATCCTCGTGATCAACATACGTGGTAAGAGGTTTTGACTCAACATTAATGTACTCATAAGTAGTTTATCTTAACTTCTATTTTTTTGTCAATATTTTCAATAGTTTGGTACTCAAAGAAAATAACATCTTTCTTCTAATAATCTTCTTATTAACTAAATCCCAAAACTTGTAACCAAAATCATCACGATTATACCCTAAAAAGATACATTGTTTAGACTTCCCATAAATCTTAGATAATTCAACTCTAGGGATGTGAACGAATGTCTTGCATCCAAACACCTTTTAATGACTATAGGAAACATATTTCACTTACCATACACTCTCAAGGACATCACCATAAAGAGGAATAAAGGGAGAAAGGTTAATCAAATGCACTCATTAATTCATCTTTAGGCATTTCATTATGCTTGCATTTCAGCTGCATATGAGAGTCATAAATTCCTATAAGTAGGGCCACAATTGCTACGTGTAAAGAACTTTTGAATAAGAAATTATAGTGAAAATTTTCAGCCTTGTGCTTGAGTTTTCATCTTCCTCTTGGCATTTTATCTTGAACATTGACTCAAGCATTGACATACACCACTTATCTTGGGTTCTCCCCTCAAGTGACATGTTAAAACATCATTCCCCATCCCCATTTCTTATACTTCTTGATTTCATTTATCTTCCATTGTCTTCTTTAATTTTCTTCTGCACTCTTTGGTTTGATATTTTTCCAGCATTTTATTTCTTTATTTTTTGACACTTTATCTTATATTTCCTCTTGCCCTCTTCCTCTTTAAACCTTTGGAAGTGAACCTTCACACTTAGATAACATCATAAGTTATCTTCATGTACAGTGGAGATTCTCCTTGAGTTTTCTCCTAATAATTCATTAATCAAACACTTTAATTTCAATGCCTAAAATCAAGCATACATCACTTACCCTTAATGAAAGACACACATACACACTTTTAAGACTTGTAAAATTCAATACAACTCAAGATTGTTCTCTTGATCAATAATTCAAAGGTAATAAACTTTTCTTCATGCCCTTCAATTATCATCATCAAAACTCGTTCTTTCATCTTGATTAATAACATGATAAAAAATCTCTCCTTTTTAGATGATGACAAAAAATAGTGATACTAAGTTGTCTTAATATTGTTTGTGTGCTACAATGTTAGAGTATTGGCAAATACAAAGAAATATACAAATATACATACAATATATTAAGCAAAATTAAATCAAACACACAAATAGAATACCAATATGTCAAATTACCTCAGGTTTAGAAGTGTTGTAAGCCCAATTCAAAATCTTCACACATTTATAGCACCATCAAATTTGCCCAGGAGTTAATCTTGTGTATCAATAACTTTTCTTCATGATCCATATATTTATGAAAAACAACTTGAATAAATTATTCTATGTGCAATATTCTTTTATTAAATACCCTATATACTTTACTAATAGATGGATATCCTAAAAATGCTACTTCATCAACTTTTGAATAAAATTTTGTAAGGTTTTCCTTTCTATTATTCAATACAAAACCTTTGCATCCAAATACTCTTAAGTGAGATGTTTGATCTTCTTCCTTTATAAAGTTCACATGTAGTGATTTTCAAAATAAGTCTAATTAAAAATCTATTTAACACATAACAAGTTGTATTTACAAGATTAGCCCAAAAATATTGTGCCAAGTTACTCTCATTTAGCATATCCTTTGCAAATTCTTCCAAAGATTTGTTTTTTCTTTCTATAACACTATTTTATAGAGATGTTCTAAGGTCTAAAAAGTTCTGAAAGATGTCATATTCTTCACCAAAGGTTTCAAAAGACCTATTTTGAAATTCAACATTGTGATCACTCCTCAAAAATTTTATTTTCAATTCTTTTTCATTTTGAATCACCTTGAAAATTTTTCTAAAAGTCTTAAAGCTTTATTTTTAGATGCACGAAAGAAAGTCTAGGTGTATCTAGAGTAATCATCCACAAGAGAAAAAGCATATTAGTTGTCACAAAACTTTTTTATCTTAGAAGGACCAAATAAATCCATGTGCAATAGTTCCAAAGGTTTTTATGTGGAAATTATTTTTTTAATTTAAGAGAATTTTGTCCTGTTCACCTTTTTGGCAAGCTCCACATACTTTATCGTTTTGAAATTTAAGTTTTGGTAAACCAACTACTAAGTCTTTTGAGATGAGTTTATTTAAATGTGATGAGTTTATTTAAATGTGACATATGAATATGGGCAACTCTTTTATGCCACATCCAAGGATCCTTTTCTTTAGTCATCAAACATGTAATATGACTATATGATGCATGATCAATGTTTATCAAGTAAATGTTACTATTCCTCTTTCCTATCAATGAAATTCTATCAGAATTTTCATGATTTATGATGCAATGATTGATACCAAATATGATCTTTAATCCTTTATCACATAGCTCGTTGATATTAAGAAGATTTTACTTCAATCTTTCAACCAACACACATATTGGATCTTTATTGAGGATGTACTCCCTACATCTCTACAACCAAGCATCCTTCCTTTGGTATTATTGTCACAGGTTACACAACCATTTCCCTTGTAAATTTCAATAATCATAATAAAGAAATGCAAGATGTAATATAGATCACGCTCATTGTAGATCTGGTACTATTACGAAAATTAAAACTTTCTTAATATTATTATCAATATTTATGTTCATAAATCTTTGTTGTGAATGGTTGTGTTTATCAATCTTTGTATAATAGTGACTATATTTATATTTATCAATCTTCTAAGTGTACCACTATCATATTCATTTTTAAAATTACAAACTGCTTTTTTTTATAATATTTAATTTTATTAATAAACATTAATATTTTAATTTACATAAAATAAAATTTTATTCAAATTATTTTCTATATTAAAATATTTAACTTACATTAAATTACATATTAAAATATTTTTATTACAATTAAGATATACAAATAAATATATCTAAATATTATAAGTAATTAGTTTTATTATTTTTAATAAAATATAATATATTATAGTATTAATTTTTAAATTTAAAAAGTTATTTAACTTACATTAATTTACATATTAAAATATTAAAAAAATATTTAAAGAGTTATTGAAATATTTTTCACACAATAACAATTTAAATAAACTTACATGTTTAATTTTTATATTTAATATATACAAATATATATGTATTTCTAAATAATATAAGTAATTAATATCATATTTAATATAAATTTATATTTATATTATATTTATAATATCATATTCAATCAATTATAATAAAAACTAAATTTAATATTAAATAATTTAAATTTTTAATCAATAAATTTTTATATTTAAAATAATTATTAATATTAATTATAATTATTTTAAAAAAAAAATATATATATATATATATATTTTTTTTTTTATGGGATATAGTAGAAATTAGTCTAAATGAGATGAAGATTTTAATTAATTAAGGATAAAATTTTATTTAGTTAAATTTTAAAAAGTATATAAATAGAAAACTAAACATTTCATTCTTTATTATTCAAAAATCACAATCTCTCTAAATCTTCTTTCTTTCTAAAACATCTACCTTTTCTCTAAGATTTCTCATCCATCTTTCATCTTTTTTAAGATCCAAGAGTGCTTGGAGGAAGCTCTTGAAGAGAAGAGCATTTCCCACAAAATAGAATTTTAATTTGGGTAAGTTTCAGTTCTCTAAGTTGCCTTTAGAGGTTATGTTTGAGTGCTTGCACATGGCATTTAGTTATCAATATGAGTTTATGCTAGCCTAGGTCCATAGTGATGTGTTTGATTTGTTGATCAGGTACTCATAGAGCTAGTTAGAGTACTTGGAACTTTAGCTAATTTGGAAGTTGGAAGAAGCACTTGAGCTAAGAGAATAAGGTAAGAGAAGCTAGTCTTTGATTTAGTTTTCTCTAGAACCATAGGATAGAAGTCCTGAAATGTGAAAGTGACTTTGTCACTTGGATTGAGTTTATTGTAGGATTTGATTTTTATTGGAATATGTGTTGAATGAGTAACATGTTGATTGAATTGTGGTGATTATGGAAACTTTGAACCATGGTATGTATGTTTGTTTTGTTTGGATGTGTTTGGGTCCCATGGTAGTATGGATTTGAATTTGATATGGTATTGATCCTTTAAGAAAACTAGTTCTTAGTTTATTTATCGTCTTGTGAATTCTGTTGAGCCATTGAATTATGAAGAAGAAACTACTCTAAACCAATTGATCCACCAATTTTTTTAAAAGATAGGAAACAAACCTTTTAGAACTCTTTAGAAGTATTAATATGATAGTTGGATAAAAGAAAATTGGAGGAGACTCTTATGTAGAATTCTCTTATCTATATAATCTACTAAGCAGAATGGTTCCAGTTGATCTCGGGTATAGGGATTTTTGCTCAGCAAAATAGCTCTAGTGGCTCTTGGGTCCAAATCAACTAAGTGTAGGAGACTTTTGTTCAACATAATTGATTCTAGTTTGGGAATGTAATTGGATCCTTATCTATAGTGGCACTTTGATTTGAAATTTAATTGGATGGTGAAATGGGAAGCTATATGAATATGAGTTAATAGTAAATGATATATGATGAACTTAAAGGACAATGAGGCCAATGTAACTCCTAATAATAAGAGATTTATTTATATTTTGAAAACATGATGAATTTGGTAATTTAGTGTGTATGAATTTAGGGATATGTTATGAGATATCCAGACTTTAATGATATTTTAGGTCATATAGACTAAAAGGTCATGTGGTAAAAAATCGATGGAGGCTTTATTAGTTATTTCTAAAGGACAATTGGTTGAAGCTATCCTGATTGTGGTATTGGTTGTTAAGAGATGTGGAATGACCCTAGGATGAAAAAGACTCAGAAGATCAGCTTGTAAGCCCGTGGTCCTTAAGCATACATCAGGTGTTAGCCTCATATATTCAAAATCTATATAGTTTTTCAAAAGTTGTTGTCTTGTTTGTTATTGTATTTAAATGTGTAAAATCTTAAGTAGGTCCCTAGACTTGATATGTGAGCTTGTATTGTATGATTTATAAAGTTCGAAGATTTTTTATATTTTACTTATATTTTCTTTTACCTTACCATTTTTTTTTGTTCTTTTGTGTTTGTTTAATTATTATGATAATATTTTTTCATACTGAGAAAATAATAGGTTAAGAGGGGAATCATCGATAGAAAATAAGATATACTTAGAAATGTAAATAAATAGACTAGTAGTAGAATTTTAATATTTGTATATTTTGAAGAAATTCTAAGATGATATAATAGGAATATAATTGATTTTATCGGTTTACTACTTAAATTCTCATATATTTAATAGTATATTTAGAGTATGTCATATATATATATATAATTTTATTTTATATATAATATTATTATATTATATAATAAAATTTTTATTTTTAATAAATTATTTAATTTTAATTTTAATTTTGTTATTTATAAAATTTTTTATATATAAAAAAAAATTAAATATAATACAAAATTATATTTGTATCATATTTATAATATAATATTTATTTTACATTTTTAATATACATTAATTTTAATAATTCATAAATTATAATTTTATTTAAATATTTTTTATGTTCAAACTCATTATTTAATATTAATAATATTTATTTAAAATATTTAGATATTTAAATATATATATATATATATATTTAAATAATATAATTATTTTTATATACAAATTTTAGTAAATTTTTTAATTGTAGTTTTGAATTTTGAATTTATTTATTTTCCATAAAAATAAAAAAAGCAAAATAAAAAATCTATTTGAAAGTTTGTAAGGATCCAATAAGAGTTAGCCTAAGTGAGACAATGAGTTTAAGTGATGAAGAGGAAAAGTGTTTAGTAAAGTTTTTAAAAGAGTTATAAATAGAAGAACTAAATCTTTCAATTTTCATTATTACAAATCCACTATTTATCTAAAACCATTTTTTCTCCTCTTTCTCTGTCTTTTCTCTAATTTATCTTTCCCCTCCTTCATCTTTTTCAAGATCTGAAGGTACCAAATCAAAGCTTGTGAATAATAGATCACATCCGATTGGAATCTTGATTTGGGTAAGGTTTCCTTACTTTACTCCTCTTTTCCCCAAATTGTCCTTGGATTGCATGTGTATCCAAACCTTTTTGCATGTGGCTCCTTCTCCATCAATGTGGTTCTATGTTAGCTTAGGTTCTTAATGGTATATTTGGATTGTGAAACAGGTACATGAATAACTAGTTAGAACATCATGAACTTTGTCCTATGGAGTTAAAGAAAAAAAAGGCGATTTTGGAAACTAAAAGGTAAGGGAAGCTAGCTTGTTTCTAGGAATGTTGTGTGAATTTTGGGTTGGTGGCTAGATTGGGTAGAAAGGTTACTCTTTATTTTAATTTCCAATCTGTTAGGGTGTTGTAACTGGATGTGTTTATGTTCAAATTGGGGATTTATTTGACTGTATTGTTCTTTAGATAAATAGTGTTGAGTTGAATTGAAAATTGTGTTGTTTGAAATTATGAAATGATGGTGGGGAATGACCTGACTTGATGATATGTTGTATGTATGTATATTAATTGTGAACCTGAGGATGATGTTGGAAATCGGGCATGCTTTTGTATAATTGTGACTGTGTTAAATTGTTGGTGGAACCAATTCACCTCTTTGACCTAGTATTTTACCAAACAGAGGTGATAAAAAGTTGAGTTTTAACTAGTATAATGTTTGGATTGAGTTTAAAGTTCTAAAAATTGGGTCTATAGGCGAAACTCCCTTCCGGCATAATCTATTCTACATAAGATCCCCTAAGCGCAAACTCTTTGGTGCTCAGTAGAATTGATCTCAGAGGTTAGGGTGCTCTTGGGTTGAAATCTGTTGAGCGGAGGTTTTTTGTGCTGAGCGGATTTTCCCTCTATTGAGCAGATCTTTCCTAGTGGAGAGACTGCCTTTTGGATTCAATCTGCTGAGCGGATTGGGGGTTTGTTGAGCGAACTAACCCTATCCCAAAGCAGTGAAGCTGATGTGATTGGATGTATGAGAATGAGATGAGATGTGTGATTCAGCTTGTAAAAATTTTTGGCACGTGGTCTTGGTACTTCTATTGAGGGGAGTTGGATTATATGATTATGAGTATGGTTTGGTAATGTAGTGTGTATGGATTTAGGGATATATTATAGAGTATCCAGACCGTAATGACTTTCTAAGTCACGTAGACTAAGATTGTCATGTGATGAAGGTCGATGGAGGTCTTGCAAATTGTCTTTATGATGGTTGGTGAGGCTATCCTGATGTGAGATGAGTGTGATGATGTGTTGTGAATCATCTTGGGGTGAAAAAGACTCAGTGGTCGACTAATTAAGCTCGTGGTCCTGGAGTACACATCAGGTGTTAGCCTTAGATATCCAAAATTCATATAATCTCCCGGAAGGTGTCGATCTTGATTGTGAATGTGATTGAAACATGTAAAGTCTTGGGTGGGCTAATACACTATATGAAATTATATGCATATTACTAAATTGTTATGAATTTCTTATGTATTATCTTATTTTCGCTAACTTATCCTTTTGTGTGATTGTGTTTTGAACTATTATGATCGTGTTCTTATATGAGCAGATAGCAGGTCTTTAAGAGAACCATCCGTGAAGTAGAGTAAAAATTAATTAGAAGTACTTATATCTTAAATACTTTGAAAGCTAGAAGTGGACTCATAATATTTTGATTATGAAATTATTTAAAGAACTGTTATAAATTTAATATTTTATATATTTATGTTTATATATATTTCTTGTTATATTATAAATTTGACTTCCTATGAACTAAAGAATCTGAATTAAATTCTTCGAAAATCGAAATTTAAGATGAATATAAATGAATCTATTTTAAAAAATAAAGCTGATATAAGAAAATAAAAATAACATAGATTCAATTATCTAATTTATTTGAAATAATATTATTTTTTAAAAAATTCAAATCTAGACAAAAAATATAAAAAGAATTATTTGTTAATGCAAATAGTAGGAGGTCTAATTATTAAAATTTAAGAAACCAGGAACATAATAGTATGTCTAATTATCAAAATTTAATATAAATTATTTCATTAAATAAAATAGTGACAATATAATTATGTAATTTTTTATTTAAAAAATATTATTAAGAAAAAATATATTAAATTTAAATATTATTTATAATAATTGTATGAAAAATATATTTTATTTTAAAAATTAATATTAAATAATGTGAAAATTAATAATAAATTTTTTTTATTATTAATATAATTAATTTCAAAATATCTTTATTGTAAGAATTATGTTTAATTTATTATTGGATAGGCCTTAAGCCCAATATTTAGGTAACGCAAGATAAGTATAAGTAGAAAAGTTTTCTATTTTCCTTCATTTTTCACAAGTAAGAGAATTCTTTCTAATATTTTTTAATCTCTCTTTAATTCTTTCCTAAATTTTTTTTTTCTTTTTAAGATTTCTCATTCAATTCTTGTCCATTTGAAGATCTAAAAACACCGGAAGAAAGCTTATGGATAAAGATCAATTTCCTCCGATTAGAATTTTCAATAGAGTAAGTTTTATGTTTCCTTAATTTTATTAGAGCATTTAAATTGATTAGAAATCTAAATTTCCTATTAGATTTAGGAATTCTTGGTCTGAAATCATAATAATTTAGAAAATTTTGTATTTAGAATCTTGTAGAAAAAGATAAAAGTAATTGTGATCCATCTAGAATTTGAGAAAATTTTCGTGATTGTATTTTAAGTGTTTGATAATTGAATATCATGTGATAAAGTGTGGTTTATATGAAATAATGGGTTATTAGATAAATTTTATATTGTAAAAAAATATGTTGTGATTGAACGTGATAAAATAGTAAAATTCATGTGTATGATTTGGAACATTGAGTAGTCATATTTTACTTTAGCGACAAATCTTCAAATGTGCTTTCTTGAACCATGAATTATTACTTCAAGTTTATTATTTAAGCGAAATCTGTCTCTTTGAACAAGAAGATATGATTAAAAATATTACTTTTGAAAAGTATTTAACATAAATGATGTGTTACTATATTAATGAATTAATATTCTTTTATACATATAAAATATATTTTTATTTATTTATTTTTAGTAAATTATTATTTAAATAAATTATACGAAGTTAAACTTAATAATAAAAATAAATAATATTTACTAATATAACCATATATATAAAGTTTATTATTTATAATAATTTCCAAAAATTAAATTAATAATAACAATGATTTGACATTGATAATATATAATTCTATAATACTAATTTGACATAATACTATAATTAACAAAATATATTTTTTAAAAATTATTTTCAAATTATGATTTTAATATAATATTAATTTTTATTAATTATAAAATAATTTTTGAATTAAAAATTAAAAATGAATTTAAATATAATTTTAAAAATAAAAAATCCCGTAGAGAGATAAACTGAGGAGAGCCAATTTCTGGAATACCCATCTTATAAGGAAGGAGTTAAGAAATTGGGTAATGGGAAAGCGGTTTTGAAGATGAAGCATGAGTGGGTCCATTTCAGTAAATATAGTATGATTGATGGTCATAGACGTTCTTGCAATAAGTAGTTGATAAGAATACATAGTAGAGGTTATCAATTTGAACTTCTGCTACCATTTTTCAATTCCTCAATATTTCTACACTACTTCTCAAACAAAACTAGTGCCTCTTTATTTTTATTTTTTTCTATTTTGCAATTATCATTATTTTAAAATATGAATAAAATTTTGTAATTTAGATTTAGTTTGATTATATTTTATTTAGATTAATTTTATTTTTAATTTTTTAAAATAATTAATTCTTTAAAATTAAGTATATATATATATATATATATCTTAATCTCTAATTATAAAAGATATTAAATAGATTTATCTTATCTACTTAAAAGGTCACCTAAAATTTTTATATATATTATGCTTTCTATTTTTGAATTAATTATCTTTTTAGTCAGATATAATTTTATGTTAAATTAACAAATTATTTTCTTCCTTTCAAAAAAGTAGAACAATTAAATAAAAATAATAAAAGTAAAATATATATTTTTAAAGTTAAGTTATATTAATAAAAATAATTTTAATGTTAGATATAAATTATAATATATGTTTTATGAAAACAAATATTATTTTTAAATATAATTATTATGTTACTAAAAATATAATTGCATTTTTTAGAAAGGAATTTATAAATTAATAGGATTTAAAAATAATTTCATAAATTTTCAAAAAAGATATTTAAATTTGTAAGAAGTGATAAAAAATTAAGTTTAAATAAAAAAAATAAAATCAATATAAACCAATTAGTTTTAACTTTGCCTCCTCTTATATTAATCTTTTGTCATATTAATATGAAGATTCATTTAATTGAAAATTCATAGTATAAATGTTTATTTTCTATCACTTATAAACAATTAATAAAAATGGATTATATTTGATAGTAGAATAAAAAAACCTCTCACCATCAAAAGGAGATGAAATAGAATCTAGAAAGAAGGAAAAAAAGAGTTTGAATAAGATTGTGATACTTTAATTAAAATAATTATATGAAAACCATCAATTTTTTCTTAATAGTTATTTTTGTATATGTTTTGGAAAATTAAATTTTTTGTTGTAAATTGTAACAATCTTGTTGTCCTAATTTTTAAAATATTTATAAAATGAATATAAAAAATCATTCGTATTACTTAAAAATCATAATTAAATAGAATGAAATATTTTCCAGAAATATTTTAAAATCTTAATTAAACAGTAAATTTTTTTTATTAAAAAATATTTTATAATCTTAATCTAATGCCTCACTTTCATCAAAGTGTTAATTTATTTCAACGTATCTATCATAGTATGGAAGAAATCTAATTGTTTTAATTTTTTTACTTCTAGAATGATGTGTGAAAAGTAAATAAAACGATAAAAAAATTAGAATGCTATGTGAACATTTCCCTAGAATATGTCATGTGATGTTACGCGTAGATAAATTGAAAACATTGGATTTGGTTTGAGCAGTTGCATTTTTTCTTCGTTTCTGCCCATAATGTTTCAAAAGTCTCTACTCCCAACAAATCCAAGGACGAATATAACACGAAAGAATCGAAAGTGACATGTATGGTTTAGAAGGTGAAAAAAGCAATTATCATATATGTGCCACGAAATGAAACAAACATTTGTGGTGGTGATTTAATAGAAAAAAAAGTATAAAAAAGTGTAAAAAAATATTTTTCTATATTAAAATATATTAATTTGTGAAGAGAGAGGATGCGTATCTAAAAAATTAAAAAAATTATTAAAAATTATTTAATATATAACTAAATTAATATATATAAAATAATATAAATTTATTTTATTGAATTGGTTTTATATAAATAAATTAAATTTAAAAATTTATAAAAATTTTCATTTTTTTAATTATTATTAGATTATTCATAAATTTAATTTAATTGAATTAAAAAAAGAGAAAATCAAGAAAGTGTTTAAAATTTAATTTATTTGAATATTGAAAATTTATTGATTGGATAGAAATGCATTGAAAAAAAAATTATAAAAATAACAAGATAATTGTGGAGAATATAATTTCTATTATTTGCTATGTATAGAAATATAATTTTTATTTTATATACATCATGACATAAGGATCAGAAATTTGAGAGTATTAATAGTTTATTTATAATAAAAATAAATATTAAAATAATTTATTAGTAAAGGAGAGGTATACATAATAAAAAAAGAATAGAAAAAAAATGATAAAACTGTATCGGAAATTATATTTTGAGAAATATAAAAATAAAAATTATAATTATTTGCGTTACTTTTTTATGTTTTATTTTTAATATTTATTTTCTTACAATTTTCGTTTATAAATTCTTGTTGTAACCTTTATTAGTTCTATATTCTTTTAAATTTATCTTTATTTTCAAAATTTTTATTTTTTTTATTTTTTTTGTTTTTAAGCAATGGATTATTTTATTTACGATTTCTTAATAAATATATAATTTTATCATTCATGTTTATATTCAGAATAATTTTATTCAATAAAATATGGATATAAATAATATTTTAAGAATTTTTTTTATGTTGTTATTTTAATTTTTTTTTAATTTTAGGATCATAATTAAATTATTTTTTAATATATTTTAGATCGAAAAACTAAAATTTATTAATCTAAATAAAAAGAAGATTAAATCGTATTTATTTTTATTTGATTAAAAATTATTCACATAAAATAAATAAAAAATATAAGTTTTTAATTCAAATATGTGTTTTTTATATCTATAATTTATAATGTATTCCCAATCGTAATTTTTTTCTCTTTTTATAATAATAATAAAAAAATTAAAAATATGATATTAAATAATAATAATAAATAAAATTATTAATAATAAATAAAATCAATTTTAACTTATTTTTAAATTAGATACTTTTATTTTCATATTTTTTTATTTATTTTCTTTTATTTTCTTTCTTTTCTAAAAGTCAAACAAAATAATAATATTGATTTCTTAAATATTTCATTTAAATAAAATATTTATAATTTATTAAATTTTATTTTTTTATTTGGATAAAATATTTTAATTATTATCAAATTTAAAATTTAGTTTTATACTAAATAATATTTGATAATTCAAAATACCAGTTAGTAATACAGTTCATTCAATATTAGGAATACGCGTCATTCAATATTAAGAATACGCTTCATTCAATAATAGTTATTTTTCAATGAAAATTTTAGTTAAAAAAAAAATCTTATTTACATAGATAAAAAATAATTTTAATAAATTTGATAAAATAATCAAACAAATAATTATAAAAAATAATAATCGTTGACTTCAATTTTAAAACCCATAAAGAATACAAAGAACAGAAAAGACATAAATTTAAAATAAATAAAAAAATATAAAGAATTTCAATATTTTTTAATTTTGTATAAAATTTATATTATTGATCTCATAAATTTTTAAACTTTCAATTTCTAAAATATTTCAAATTTTTTTCAAAAATACTCGATTCTTTTTCTAAGTGCGAAAGACCCCGAGCCTCGATTATTCTGATGAAGGTGTTTTGTCTATAAATGAATCCACTTTTATCCTGTTACCATGTCATTCGTCAAATATGGTGTTGACTCGGCTCTCTCTGCGGAAGGTATGAAAATACAGATTCCACCATACTCTCTTTTTCTTAATTGTTATTGTTTGTTCTTTATATCATAATCCTGTTCATGTGTAGATATTTTCACAAGTTTTCATTACGTTTGCTCTTGTTTTGAACTTTGTTGTATGTGTTCTTGTTTTGAAATTTGTTGTATATGTTCTTGTTTTGAACTTTGTTGTGCAAACTCTTTTTGGCTTAATTATAGTGTCTGAGATTCTCAGCCGATTATCAGCCCCTTTTGTCTACATCTAAATTTCTCTTATTTCTCTTTTTTTGACATGAATTTCTTTACAATCTGCATCTGTTTAACTTGTTTTAATCAATAGTAGTTAGTTGCTGATAAAGATTTTGTTAACAGATAAAAATGGATTTGCTTTTGCCGTTGGCAATACTTGTGGTGATATTAGGCACACCTTGTGGTGCTTTTGGGAAGAGGGAAAGTAATGTGAAAACAGCAGTTTTTCTGTCCCCCAAGTTTGAACTTGGACCGGGATCGGTTGCCAATAAATATGATTATAATATTGATTTTCCTAGAGGTCATATAGCCCTTAAGAGTTTCAATGCTGAAGTAGTTGATGAATTAGGGAATCCAGTGCCTCTCCATGAAACTTATCTCCATCACTGGGTTGTTGTAAGATATTATCGACCTAAACATGTGAGAACATACACAAGGTATGATGGGCATAGGGTGCTTCATCAATCTGACTATCAAATGGTGAGGAACAGTGGAATATGCCAGAAAAACATGCTGGGACAATACTATGGTCTTGGATCTGAAACACGTGGAACAGCAACGGATGTTCCTGATCCTTTTGGCATAGTTGTAGGTGATCCTGCAGAAATTCCAGATGGGTATGAGGAGAAGTGGATGGTCAATATCCATGCTATTGATACACGTGGTGTAGTGGATAAAATCGGGTGCACTGAGTGTCGGTGTGACCTTTACAATGTTACAAAGGATGAATATGGCAGGCCTATAAGCTCAGACTATAAAGGAGGTTTGCTCTGCTGCTATGATCAAACCCAGTGCAAGTTGAGGGAAGGCTTTGAGGGGCCAAAGAGGAGTCTCTACCTACAATACACTGTAAAGTGGGTCGATTGGGATGAGTTTATAGTGCCTGTTAAGATTTATATACTTGATGTGACTGATACTTTGAAAATACCCGATGATTCTACAGGAATCCCTCAGCATGATTGTCGGGTAAGTGAATTCACCAAGAAACTTATGCAGATTGTTTCAATTTGATTTTCATACAAACATAGACTGGTCCGTACTACCTTGTTGAGTATAAGTGACCAACAAGAATTTCTTTGTTACAGACCGAGTACGAGGTTGAAACTTGCAATCAAAAGGATGGTAATGACTGTGTTCATGTGAAGAGAACAAGTCTCCCAATGCAAAAGGGTGGTTATGTTATCTATGGTGTTGCTCATCAGCATTCAGGTGGTACTGGATCAACTCTATATGGAAAGGTAATCTTCAATCTAAAGTATATTTTTTTATTCTTTTGTAGTGTTTCTGTGTAATAGTTTTCAATTGATGACTTTTAAAAGGTTCATTTACAATAATATGCTAAACAGAGGCAATTTAGCAGTAGTTGCATGACTGCATATTTTTGTTTTGATTGGTATACAGTAGATATTGTAGTTTAATTACTTGTTTCTGAAATTTTTTGCATGATATTTTCAGGATGAAAGGGTAATATGTTCTTCTATACCTAAATATGGAAAGGGAAAAGATGCAGGAAATGAGGAAAACTACATTGTAGGAATGTCGACATGTTATCCTAGACCAGGTTCTATAAAGATAATTGATGGTGAAACTCTAACTCTAGAGTCTAACTACAGTAGCAGTCGTGGCCATACTGGAGTAATGGGGCTTTTCTACCTGTTGGTGGCAGAGCAACTTCCAGACCAACACTAGAGACATTCTTCTCGTTCTTCCTTCTTTATGAATATAAATAGTTTATTTTAGTGATAGATAAGTAATGAAATACAAATAAAGGCGTCAAAAAGAGCATAATTTTAAGTTCGAGGAATATAGGAATCAGATTACCAATCATTTATGTTGGTGATAGTGTGTGTTGTTTCTCTTAAATTAGTCTTCCTTCTTTACTTTATATAGCTATGTGATGTGCGATATGTGTTTTTGTACATACATAAAATAGCTCTCTGTCTTGGAAATTGTCTACCCGTAAGTCATGATTAGTGAAATGACTTGTCTTAGATTTGGATGAAAAAATTAAACAATTTTATAAAATTGAAATAGCAAGATATTTGAATGATTTGTGATAGATTCTTCAATTTTTTTTAGATATTTTGTTTAGATAAAATAATTGAAATATTTTATATTTTATTTTATTTACATAAAGTAATTAAATTTGTTCCTTAAAATAAAATTTTAATATTGAACTTTATAAAATCAAATATAAATCAATTTAAATATTTAAATCATATTTAACAATTCAAATTTTTAATATTAGATAATATTATAATATTTAAAAATATAAATTTTTTATATTTTTATAATTTAGCATGATATATTTAATCAACTTAAAAATAATCCTGTTATAAATTGTAAGGAATGTATTAAATTTAACAGAAAACCATTATTTAAAAAATATATCACAAATATATTGAATCATATAAATCTATTATATATTTTTTAAATAATAAAAAAGTTTAAATATAATATGCATTAAGTTTATGAAAAAAATATTCACCTTATAACTCTACAATCAATTCATAATATACATTTTTACTCCTCTATAATATCATAATCATATTGAAGTATTACCTATTAAATTATTTACTCCCATATCAAAACACGATCATAATAGTAAAATTAAAATTATTAGAAAAAAATTATAAGGATAAATTAATGTAACAACATTAACCTTGATTATAGTTTTTAGAAATAATAGTTAATTAAGTCTATTGAGATAAATCAACTCAATCCTCATATCACACATAACTAATTCAAACACAATTATGACACATATTCCATGTATTACAAAATTTTTAAAAATTTGACCGACTCATTCGGATAACAATATGGAATCCTTAATCTCATAAGCTAATATCTATCATACTTAACAATAGTCAAATCATAAACGTTGATCCTTACCGAGTATTTTTCACCTAAGGATCACCCGTCTATCTCCATCCAAGCACCACACACCAGGTGATTTCCAAGCACTTATTAGTTGACTATTCTCACCAATGACTTGTGTGAGTGAAACCTCCATCAACCTCACACCACATGGTACCCTTGTTTATGTGACTAGGATACCATTTAAAGTTTGGATATCTCCTTACAACAGTAGGTCTTGCTAATCCCATATATACAATAAACTATGCCAAATAGTATCCCATGATAACTATTTGACTCAGACACACTCATCACATAAAATCACATGATACCAAAAGAAAGTGCAAGATTTCAATTCATTCTATAATTCTAGATATAGGGTATACATGTCATCACTTTAACTTCCTCATTGTATCATAATTATTCATTCTACAATTTCTCAACATTTTTATATCTTCCAACACCCTTCAACTCAACATACCACAATACACACAAATTATCACATTTTCACAGAATTTTCACAATCTTTTCAACTCTTAACCATAACCATTGAATTTATATATTTACACAAAATCATCATTTATTTTCACTATTAAAAAATCAAATAGACTTAGAACTAGTAATAATATATTTATTTGAATTCTATACAATTACAATATTTCTTATTTCACAACAACAATATCCATACTATAACATATCTTAGAGATCATACATCAATATCAATAATTCTTTACATGATTCCATCATTCATAACATTATAAATTTATTTCATCTTCAACAAAACTTTTCAAAAATAGAATAATTTCTCTCAAGCGAAATAATTTTGCTCAAGTGAAATCATTCCTGAGTGCAACTCTAGGTCTGGAGCATTTTCTCTCAAACGAGATTCTCGTTCAAGTGAAAGGTGGTTCACTTAAGCGAAAATGCATTCGAGAGTAATCTCAGAGTTACTCGCTTGAGCGAGATTCATTTGCTCAAGCGAAAATAGTTACGTACAACGCAAACAATTTCACTAATTAAGTTTAATCCATGAACCTAAATTAATCACAACAATTTCTCAAGTCCATAATCTAATTCATACAAAATGTACTAATTGAGCACCACTAATTCAACATTATACACAACATTTTCGCTACCAATTGTACAAGAATTACTCAACATAAGAATTTCTCCCTAAATTAAAGAAGTTGAGTCCAATTAACTTCCCTTACCTTAAATTTCCACTAACACTTGAAGATCCAAAGAAATTTCTACAAGTTAAAGGTTATCCCAATGATCTAAACACATGAAACATCCTAATTACTCTTAATTATCAAGAATTTTACCAAAATCTCCTATAATTACCCATTTTCTCCAAATTTAGCCCCTAACCTTGGAATTGGAAAAACTCACCTAATTGCATGAATTAATTGGTGAAAGATGTTCCCCTATAGAAGATCTTCCTCCTAGTGTGTCTAGATTCTCAATTATATGCCAAGTGAAGGAGAATTTCTAAGGGAAAAGTTGAGAGAGTTTGGGAAAGTGAGAGAGCACAAGAGAGAGTGAGGGAGAGTGTGATTCTGAAATTAAGAGAAAAAATGAGTGTTTAGAAATTTTTAATTTAAATACTTTTCTTTCCTTCCCTAAACTAGTGGGCCTAAGGCCCACCCACATTTCCTAGCCTAAAAATTTCAAAACATTACAATTTCTCCAACAACAAAAATTTTCGTCTTCGAAAATTGTACTCATCCTTGAATAATGAAGGATATGAAACTTTCATCTCATCTTCTAATTCCCAAGTGAAATCACCAGTGTTTGTATTCCATAGCGCTCTTACCATTTTGATAGATTTCCCTATAAGCTGTTTCTGATACACTTCAACTATATGTATCGGCTGTTAGAAGATTTTTTATGTTTAAACTTGCAGATTTATATGCTGTTTTTATTTAATTTATGTTTAAAATAATGGTCTTATACTGACCGATTATTAGGGATTGAAGGAGCTAAATTTTAGCTAACCTATTTGTTGGGAAACTACCCACTAGTTTTGGTAAAATGGGAGAGAGTAATTTCTCCTTAATTTGCAGTCTATTTAACATTGTAATCTGATGAAATCAATAACCCAAATTCAAGATTATAGAAAGCGTTTTACTTTACTAGAATTGTGTTCACAATTTGGTATTAGAGCTCCTTCACAGGGGCCTGAACCAAGAAAGCTAACACATGAGTGAGAGAGAAACACTAGAGAGCTTTGCTTTTTGAATTGGGTTGGGAAGAGTGATACACTAGTGAGATTTGTGAAATTTGAGAGTGCTATCAGAAATGGAAAAAACTGGAAAGTATGTTCAACCTGTCATTCCCAAGTTTGATGGTCACTATGACCATTGGGCAAAATTAATGGAAAATTTCTTACGTTCTAAGGAGTATTGGAGCTTGGTGAAGCACAAAATTGATGTTGTTTGAGACAAAGCAAACACATCAGAAGCAGATATCAGATGACTGGAAGAACAACAACTTAAAGATTTGAAGATAAAGAATTATCTCTATCAAGCAATAGATAGAGAGATTTTGGACACAATCCTAAACGATGAAACATCAAAAAATATATGGGATTCCATGAAGCAGAAATTTCAAGGCTCTACAAGGGTGAAACGTGCGCAGTTGTAGGCCTTATGTATGGAATTCGAGATATTGCAAATGAAGGAAGGAGAGTCGGTGAACTCGTATTTTGGCCACACTTTAAAGATAGCCAAAAACATGAAAGCAGTAGGAGAAAGTATGGAAGAGAGTGTCATAACTGCAAAAATTTTGCGGTTTATGACTACGAAATTCAACTATGTAGTATACGAATGACATGCTCAGTGGAAGAAGAGCAGGTTATGCAAACAGTATTTGATGAGAAGAATGGAAGAGGAAGAGGAAGAAGAGGGAGAGCAAGAGGAGCCTTCCGAGGCAGAAGAAGAGGGTGACAAACATTTAACAAAAATGAAGTTGAATGTTTCAAATACCATAAACTTGGACATTTTCAATATGAATGTCCAACGTGGGAGAAAAAGAAAATTATGCAGAAATGGAGGATAAGGAAGAACATGAGGAAGAGATCTTACTAATGGTTCTTGCAGAGAGCAAAGAAGGAAAGAAAACTAAGTGGTTCTTGGACTCAGGATGCAGCAACCACATGAGTGGCAACAAGGGGTGGTTCTCAAAGTTAGATGAGAATTTTAGAGGCAAAGTAAAGCTGGGAAATGATACTTATATAGCTGTAATGGGGAAAGGGAGTATTCGAATGAAGGTGAATGGATTGACGCATGTTGTTACACATGTGTATTATGTTCTTGAACTGAAAAATAATTTATTGAGCATAGGACAACTTCAGGAAAAGGGGCTGAGCATCAAAATTCAAAGCAACATTTGCACTATTACACACTCTAAGAAAGGAGTATTATGTGAAATCCCAATAAATGCTAGCAGGATGTTTGTGTTAACAACAACCATGGGAACAGATATGTACCTCTAGATGAATGCAGAAAACAATTCTCAATCTGGCACAACAGGCTCGGATACTTAAGCTATGATGGCTTGAGCACTCTTGCCTCTAAACAGATGGTGACAGGTTTGCCTCTTAGCACAACCCTCTTCAAGAGGTTTGCACACAATGTTTGGGAGAAAAACAACACAAACACACTATGTCCAGAAAAGGAGCATGGAGAGCATCCAGGAAATTGCAGCTTGTTCATGCAGCGCCAATCAAACCAACTTCTAGCAGCAATAAGAGATAATTTTTAAGCTATATTGATGATCTAACAAGGAAAACTTGGTTATATTTTTTAAGTGAGAAGTCTGAAATGTTCTCCTTGTTAAAAAACTTCAAGGCCTTAGTTGAAAAGGAAGCTAGAGAAAGCATTATTTGCTTTAGAACTGATAGAGGAGGAGAATTTTTCTCAAAAGAATTTCAGGAGTTTTGTAGAAACCAAGGGATAAGAAGGCAACTAACCGCTGCCTATACTCCCCAACAGAACGAGGTTGCTGAAAGAAAAAATAGAACCATCATGAATATGGTTCGCACTATGCTGATTGGAAGACAGGTTCCAAAAATCTTTTGGCCAAAAGCTACAAAATGGTGTGCATATATTCTGAATAGAAGTCCTACATCAGCAGTACAAGATATGACTCCAGAGGAAGCATGGAGTGGAATAAAACCATATGTTGACTACTTTCGTGTGTTTGATTGCCTAGCTCATGTCCACACACCAAACTAGCAGCGAGTTAAGCTTGATAAAAAGAGCAAACCGTGTGTTCTGTTTGGAGTTAGTGATGAATCTAAGACATACAAACTCTTTGATCCAATTAACAAGAAAATAATAATCAGCAAGGATGTTGTATTTGAAGAAAACAAAGGCTGGAGGTGGGAGCAGAGTGAAGCAGAAAATCACCAAGAAATTGCTGAAGGAGAAGAAGAAAGCAGTGATTCACAATCTAAATAAGAGGAGGAGCAACCAGAATCACAAGCTGCGGGAACATACACTAGAAACGAATCTCACACTCTAACATGTGAAATCCCAACTGAAGGGAGGGCGAGAAGAAATAGGAGAAAACTAGTGTGGATGGCAGACTATGAAGAAGGGGGAAGCATATACGATGACAACAATACTAGTGCTATGCTAGCAGCTGAAACTGATCCAGTAACATTTGAAGAAGCAGTTAAAAGTAAGAAGTGGCAAGAGGCAATGGTGAAAGAGATGGAGGCTATAGAGAAAAACCAAACTTGGGAGTTAACTCATGCTCCCAAAGACGTAAAACCAATTGGAGTAAAATGGATTTACAAAACCAAACTCAAGGAGAATGGTGAGGTTGATAAGTTTAAAGCAAGGTTAGTAGCAAAAGACTATGCACAACACTATGGAGTGGATTACACGGAGGTGTTTGCACCAGTGGCCAAATTAGATACTATTCACATAATCCTATCCATAGCAGCACAAAATGGGTGGTTTATATTTCAAATAGACGTAAAAAGCACATTCCTCCATGGAGAGCTAAAGGAGGAAATATATGTTCAACAACCAGTTGGATTCATAGAAAAGGGACAGGAAGAAAAGGTATATAAATTGAAGAAGACACTCTATGGGTTCAAACAAGCACCTAGAGCATGGTACAACAAAATAGAAACATATTTCTTATAGAATGGCTTTGAAAGATGTTTTTGTGAACACACTTTATTCATAAAGTCAGCAAAGGAAGGTAAAATTCTTATTGTAAGTTTATATGTGGATGGTTTAATTTACACCAACAATGATAAAGGTATGTGTGATGAGTTTAAGGAGTCTATTATGTCAGTTTTTGACACGACTGACTTGGGAAAGATGAGGTATTTTCTAGGAATTGAAGTTTTTCATAATACACATGTTATCTTCGCATGTCAAAGAAAATATGCACAGGAAGTATTGGCTCGATTTAATATGGTGGAGTGCAATGTAGTAAAGAATCCAATTGTTCCAGGAATGAAGTTATCCAGAACTGATGTAGGACCTAAAGCAGATGCCACACTTTACAAACAAGCAGTTGGAAGCCTTATGTACCTAACTGCAACCAGACTTGACTTGATGTATGTGGTCATCCTAATTAGCAGATTCATGGAGAACCCTTTAGAGACTCATTGGAATGTTGTCAAACGAATCCTACGATATGTAAAGGGAACTACAGAGTTGGGAATACTCTACAAGAAAGGAGAAGATATAACTCTAGTGGCCTATACAGATAGTGATTATGCAGGAGATGTAGATGATATAAAGAGCACATCAGGATTTGTTTTTTCGTTAGGGACTGGTGCAGTTTCATGGTCATCCAAAAAACAACCAATAGTGACATTATCTACTACAGAGTTAGAATACATAGTTGCAACTTCATGTGCATGCCAATGTATCTAGATCATGAGAATTTTGGAGACCCTTTGTTGCAAAAGACAAAAGCATATTCTAATTTGTGTGACAACAATTCAACTATTAAACTGTCTAAGAATCTAGTATTTCATGTTAGAAGCAAAAACATTGATGTTAGATTTCATTTTTTAAGAGATCTTGTCAATGAAGGAAGAATCAAGTTAAGTCACTACAGCACCCAAAACAAATTAGCTGACATAATGACTAAACCACTCAAGCTGGAGCAGTTTGTGAAGATCAGGAGTATGCTAGGCAAGATTGCAGTGTCAAAAGTAAACTAAAGCCTCTAGGCATTTAGTTTAAGGGAGGGATTGTTAGAAGATTTTTTATGTTTAAACTTGCATATTTATATGCTGTTTTTATTTAATTTATGTTTAAAATAACGGTCTTACACTAACCGATTATTAGGGATTAAGGGAGCTAAATTTTAGCTAACCTATTTGTTGGGAAACTGCCCACTAGTTTCGGCAGAATGGGGGAGAACAGTTTCTCCTTAATTTGCAGTCTATTTAACATTGTAATCTGATGAAATCAATAACACAAATTCAAGATTACATTCAGAAAATATTTTACTTTACCAGAATTGTGTTCACACCAGCAAAACTTCGGAGGACAAATCTTCCTTAACCTAAACATTATCAAATCCAAAATATGGCTAGGATCGTGTACATATTTTTGCAATTGTGATACATGAAAAACATTGTGTAATCGAGCCAAATGAGGAGGTAAAGGCATCATAACTCACTGAGCCTATATGTCGAAGAATCTGGTACGGACCAATGAATTTAGGAGTTAATTTTCTACACCGAATAGCTCTCCCTATCCTAGTCTTTGGTGAAACCCTCACAAATACATGATCATCATCTCCAAATTTCAGGGTTCATCTCCTCTTATCTACATACGACTTCTACTGAATCTGTGAAGTTTTCATCCTTTCTTAAATTAACTTAACCTTGATTGTAGTATGTTGAATTAATTCTGGTCCGACCCACATCATTATTTAATACTATAGTTATACAACATCTATACTAACCTAAGGTATTGATGATGACTCATGTTTCTGTTATGAAAATATTAATTATAAGAGTGGATTTCTTCTAAATCACATTTCATTTGTTAACAAACATATTTCGCACAAATAGTATTTTTAAATCATGTATAATTAATTTAATATCCTCAAAGTAAAACTTAAATATTAATTGTTATTAGTTTTCTTCTCATAACATCCATCACTCAACTATTATTCGACCTCTAAACATGTTGTTAACCCTCCTCCTTAGTGGTGATGGTCTTATGTTGGTATAAATTAATTGTCGGTTAGCAATACACTACATGAATACAAAGTGTGTGCACAAGTTCCTTTGCAAAAATGCATAGTTAGAGTGTCAATTGAAAAAGGAGTATGCGACCTATGAAATCCCTAAATACACTGTATATAAAGATTGAATGAACTTTCACCACTCTCCAATTCTCCTTCAAGTCTTAAAGATCTCCTCTAAACTTTATAACCCAATTTATCTTTGTAACTTATCCAAACCTTCTTTAAAGGTTTCAAATGATACAGTCGTCAACATTTCATACATTTTCATTTAAAACTAATTTTATACCATCATTATACCATAGTTTTGTAATCATAATAAAATATTCCTCCTACCATCTAAACCTTTTTTGTTATTCACATCAAAACTAATTATTATTCCACCAATTCCCAACCAATTACAACTATATCAAATAACAATTCACTTCTAATAAGAAGAATTTAAATAAATTTTCTAACAAAAAATATAATAACTATTATATTTACCGCATTTTTTCATTTCACACAAATTTAGTTAGGATAATCAAGATTAATCCAATATTCATTATTATAAAAAAAGAAATCAATGCACATAAAATTCATCTAGAAAAAAAAAATTAAACTAAATAAATGAATAGAAGAATCTACCATTAGTATTTTTCTTAAGGAACCCAATAGGAGAAAATAGGAGAAACTTGAAGATTAAGGAGCAGTATTTGAATCAAAGATGGAGTTAAAGGTATGAATTGAGATAACTTATCTTTGATCAAGAAAATGAAGTAAAAGAAAGAGTAGAAAAAGGTGAAATAAGAAGCTAGTTTTGCCTCTGTAAACCAACATGAAAAACAAAGGAAGAGTTGGGAAATAAGAAAGTGAGAGTTGGAGAAAGCTTCTTTGAAGTTAAAAAGAAGAAGCTTGTTAAAGAAGCTTTATGCTAAAGCTTACGGTGCAAGCTTTCAAATTCTTTAAATTTCTAAGTTACTTATTTTTAGCTTTTTTATTATTAATTTAAATTAAACTTTTTAATCTATGAAATTTAACAAGTAATAGTTATTATAATAAATAATTTTTAATTTTCATTTATTTTCAACCACAACAATATTTATATAGAAAGAAGGTTATTACAATGTTCTTTGTTGTAGATAATTATAACTTTGATTTTTATAAATCACAAGAAGGTAAAAATATAAATAATTTGCTACCAAATTTTATTAGAAATAATGGTAGAACCTGTATTATTATTTTTATATTGATTTATATTGATTATATATAATTTAAATTTAATTTAACCATTATGAGTGAACCTTGATTTGTAATTTAAGATGGAATCACTATTAGAAAAATTAAGATTTATATCGGTTATTTTAAGTTATTTACATTGGTTATGGAATCGATGTAAATAAGGCCGATGTAAATTTAAAAACAAATTTACATCGGTTATAAAACAACCGATGTAAATCTTTGTCTCTCTCTTTCATCATTCTCTCTCTGGCGCTTTTCCTTACACACCGAACAACACCATCCACCACCCACCACCCACCCTCGCTTCCTTCAACCACCGCCTTCACTCTCATCATTCCTCACTTTCCTACCATAACACAAGCCTCAACAATCCCTAATCTTCCTCTCCCATAACCCCAAACCCTAGCCCCTCTTTCATGATTCGCAGTTAGGGTTATGGAACCCAACAACGCTGACGTTTTCCGACCTTCCTCTTCTCCCTCGTCTTCCCTCAACTCCAGAAGGATTTCCGGGATTTTGTCACCGTCTAATATCATTCAGGCTCCGTTATCGGCGCTCTTGGAATATTCCAGCATTCTTCCGTCGCGCTTGCCCAGCCACCACAATCAGCCCGCCCCTGACACCGTTAACAATGACGACGAGGTTTCGATTAGGATCATCGGCCCTCCTCCTGCTACGGGATTGATCGTCGGACTCGCGCATTTGCATAAAGCAGCATTTGCCGTTTTCGTTGCTTCTCTTGGTAATTTTCATAAGACAGCATTTGTAAGGTGCATTTTGAGTTGGTTTTATCGGATAAACGTGAATATTTACATCGGTTCTTCTAAGAACCGATGTAAATATTCAAAAAATTTACATCGGTTCTTTTAAGAACCGATGTAAATATGAACATATTTACATCGGTCCTAAAAAAACCGATACATCGATCTTCATACAATGATGTAAATATGCGATCAGCTTTTTTTTTTTATTTACAAAAATGTCACCGTGTTTATATTTACATCGGTTTATCTAATAACCGATGTAAATTTAACTATGTAAATTTGTAATTTTCTAGTAGTGAATATAATGATTAATCAAGTATTAATATTAAAGATTATGTTTTTTTATAATTTATTAATTTGATAATGTTATTTCTCATATCTAAATTTGACGAAAGTTTCGATTGGTAAAATTTTCTTTGTTTTTCTTTGCGTTTATATTTGATTGTTGTTAGTTTTGTCTAAAAACTTCAATCTCGTGTACCTAGAAATTAACATAAAATGTTTGTTGAAAATTTTGTCAAATTTATTCCATTTAAATGATAAAAAATAATTTTATTGAATAACATTAATAAATTTATCGTGTATCATCCTTTGGTTTGCAACAAATATTTCACATGTGTCCTTGTTTATATCATACTTTTTAATATGAAAATTTATTTTAATATTTTTTAAAATATATAAGAATTAATAAAGTTTGTTTTATTAAAATAATGAATAATTTTTATTATTATTAAAATATTTTTATTAATTATTAAAATAATAACATAAATATTTTAATAATAATAAAAATTATTCATTATTATTTTAATATATTTAGTATTATTTATATTTTATAGTTACGGAGGAAAGTATTTTGTTTGGTATGAATTTTGAATTCTCAAGCTTAAAGTTTGTCTAAAAGGAAAAATGAATATAATATAAAATCTATTAACCGATGTACAATTAAAATATTTAAAGCATGAAAAACACAATTTAAGAAACATACCAAAATATACTTTCAAATCATATTTTTATCTACTTCCATACAATCTTAGTTAGATACTAAAATAGAAGCTTTTGATCGAGCAAAGACACCTAGATAACTAACGAATTGATCAAGATTAGACCTTGGACTCTTATCTATTTGAGGGCCAATGTCAATTGGAACTTTGGTATTAGCCATGCATGCATCTATGAACCAAATGTTACAGACGTGTGACTTCTCTAATTTTTTTTCCCCGAATCAGTCATATACTCTATTAACACGAAATAATGAAATTAGATTTTATTCAATTTAAACTTAAATAATGAAATATAATAATATGAAAAAGGTTAGAATAATACTATTTATTTCTATTGTAGATATGTTAGAATATTTTATGATATTTCTTAAATATGATTATTGCATGTCATTTGTATTTTATCATTTTCATTTTCATCTTTCACTATAGATATTCATCTTAAGAATAAATGTGTTTCAATAACATGAGTGTTGAATCATTAGGATCACAAGCAACACATTCAATTCTTTTTTGGAGAATATTGACTACTTCTCATTAGATATAAAATTCTTAATTACATCGAGTTATCTTTCCCTTTAAATCTTGATAAATAGTACAATTTCTTTTATTAAAAAATATTTTATAATCTTGATCTAGAGTATTAATTTATTTTGTCTTATCTAGCCTACTGTGCAAGATAATATTTTTTATTTTTTTATTTATTGTTATTATTATTATTTTCCTATGTGTGAAAGATCTAAGCCTCATAAAACATTGATCCTGTTACAGGTCTTTTGTTCGTTGAAAAAAGCTTTCAACTATGGTGTTTCCTAAGCTCTCTCTGCGTACGGTACGCAAATCCAGTTTCCAGCTTTCAACTATGGTGTTACCTTGTGTGTGTTGTTGTCGCATGTTCAGCTTGATAATATCTTTGAACAACCCAAATGCGTAGATATTTCATAATTTTTCATTACGTTTCCATAGTTTATTTGGTTGAGTGGGAATCACTGTTTATGTTCTTGTTTGGAAACTCTTTTTGCAAAATTATAGTGTCTGAGATTCTTACAGGACTATCAACCCTTTTTGTCTACATCTAAATCTT
The DNA here is from genome assembly GCA_016859785.1 of Macrotyloma uniflorum. NCBI lineage: Eukaryota > Viridiplantae > Streptophyta > Magnoliopsida > Fabales > Fabaceae > Macrotyloma > Macrotyloma uniflorum. The sequence continues at coordinate 725,311 of BDMB01000038.1, forward strand.
ATTTCTGATTGCATAATTATACTGTCATGTACATAAATGTCTCGACAGACACTGTGCATTTGTTTAACTTGTTTTAATCAATGAATAGTTAGATACTGATAAAGATTTTCTTAACAGCTGAAAATGGATTCGCTTTTGCTGTTGACAATACTTGTGCTGATAGCAGGCACACCTTGCGGTGCTTTTGGGAAGAGGGAAAGTAATGTGAAAACAGCAGTTTTTCTGTCCCCCAAGTTTGAACTTGGACCGGGATCGGTTGCCAATAAATATGATTATGATATTGATTTTCCTAGAGGTCATATAGCCCTTAAGAGTTTCAATGCTGAAGTAGTTGATGAATTAGGGAACCCAGTGCCTCTCCATGAAACTTATCTCCATCACTGGGTTGTTCAAAGATATTATCAAGCTGAACATGCGACAACAACACACACAAGGTACGATGAGCAAAGGGTGCTTGATCCATCTGCCTATACAGTGGTGAGGAATAGTGGAATATGCCAGAAAAATACGCTGGGACAATACTATGGTCTTGGATCTGAAACACGTGGAACAGCAACGGATGTTCCTGATCCTTTTGGCATAGTTGTAGGTGATCCTGCAGAAATTCCAGATGGGTATGAGGAGAAGTGGATGGTCAATATCCATGCTATTGATACACGTGGTGTAGTGGATAAAATCGGGTGCACTGAGTGTCGGTGTGAACTTTACAATGTTACAAAGGATGAATATGGCAAGCCTATAAGCTCAGACTATAAAGGAGGTTTGTTCTGCTGCTATGATCAAACCCAGTGCAAGTTGAGGGAAGGCTTTGAGGGCCCAAAGAGGAGTCTCTACCTACGATACACTGTAAAGTGGGTCAATTGGGATGAGTTTATAGTGCCTGTTAAGATTTACATACTTGATGTGACTGATACTTTGAAAATACCCGATGATTCTACAGGAATCCCTCAGCATGATTGTCGGGTAAGTGAATTCACCAAGAAACTTATGTAGATTGTTTCAATTTGAATTTCATATAAACATAGACTGGTCCTTACCACCTTGTTGGGTTTAAGTGATCAACAAGAATTTCTGTTACAGATCGAATACCAGGTTGAATCTTGCAGCACAGATAAAAGGGATGGTAATGAATGTCTTCATGTGAAGAGAACAAGTCTCCCAATGCAAAAGGGTGGTTATGTCATCTATGGTGTTGCTCATCAGCATTCAGGTGGTACTGGATCAACTCTTTATGGAAAGGTAAGCTTTAATATTACAGTCATTCTTAAATATTTTGGTACAAGTATAACAGTTTTTGGTCTTGTATGACTTCATATAATAAAACTATTAATGCTAGAGGGAAATGATAATGACTCTGTCTCCAAAATTTAAAGGAATTACATGATCATACCTTTATTTTTTTATTCTTTTGTAGTCTTTTCATGTAATAGTTCCCAATTGCATCTTTTTGTTTTGATTGGTATACAATGGAAGTTCAAATATTAATTAATTGTTTTCAGGATGGAAGGGTAATATGTTGTTCAATACCTAAATATGGAAAGGGAAAAGATGCAGGAAATGAGAAAAATTACATTGTAGGAATGTCGACATGTTATCCTAGAGCAGGTTCTATAAAGATAATGGATGGTGAAACTCTAACTCTAGAGTCAAACTACAGCAACATTCGTGGCCACACTGGAGTAATGGGGCTTTTCTACCTATTGGTGGCAGAACAACTTCCAAACTAACACTTCATGAATCACTCTCGTCTTTATGAATATAAACAGTTTGTTTGATTGATAGATAAGTAGTGAAGTGCAAATATAGAATGTGTTGTTTCTCTTAAATCAGACTACCTTATACAGGTATGTGATGTGCAATATGTTTGTATTACATAAAATGGTCATTTGTTAAGAAATTTTCAACTTTATTAAGAGTTATTAAAAGTTATTAATTTTCTCTAAATAATATTAGATACAATTATTTTAATTAATATTGACTAAATTATTGATCCAAAATCTTTGATTAAGATTTCTTTCACAGGTTTTTTAATCAATGTTAGTTGAAAAAGTTTCTAATTGTAAATATTCAATTAGGGTTAAAGTTACCTAAAAGTTTTTTCAGTTAACATTTAAAAAATCATAACCTACTTTGGACAAAAATTACATTAGTGGCATCAGTTGGAAAACAATTGTAATAGATATCGATAAAAAATAACAACACTCAACTAAGAAATTATGGTTCACATCAATTGAAAATAGTCTCGTCGACATTGGTTCAAAAAATTTCTAACTAAATTCGATTGAGAAATAATCCCGACTTACTTACATTCATGGATAAATAATTCTAGGTCAACAAAAAAACCCCTATAAAGAAGATCAAGTAAAATTATTTTACTTACATAAATTGAAAAAATATTTTCACTGAAAGTAAGACCAATAATAGAAACTAAAAATCAACAATGATTGAAACCCTTGTTAATATTAGTGGAAAAAGTAATGTCAGGTTAACGATGTTTCAATCAAGAATGAGTTAACGTCTCGATCGAGACCAAATTGAGGAGAAAATACAAAGAGAAGTAACATATACCTTACAAAGGAGACAGACTCTATGAAGAATTTCAAATTATTATTTTTTAGATGAAATTTAAAATGGTATGATTTTAAGAAATCAAATTACTTTAATAAATTTCTAAAATTTTAATTTCTTTAAAAATTTTATATCAAAATAATATCTTTTGTTATAAAACATTTCAAATTTTTTTATGAAAATAAATTAAGATTTACAAATTTATGATCCAAGAATAAGAATCTTTGAAAAACATTTATCTTTCATTTGGTAACACAAAAGAGGAGAGAGAAGAGTGAAAAAATATAAAATACAGGTAAATTAGAAAGTATATATATTTTGGTTAGTGAAAAAAATAGAAATAATAAATAAAAATTTAAAGATGAAATTAAGATAAAATATATTTTTCATTTAATAATTTATAAAAAAATATTTGTGTTTAATAGAATTAATTGTTTTTTAGTAGATACATTATTAATTATTCTATTAAGTTGTATCATTGTTAATTATCAATTAAATATGTTTATGTGGCACAAATATGAATTTAAAATAATATAATATTAACCATAGGTTGTTTGAGATACCATTAGAATTGAAGAACTTAACGATTTCCATCCTAGAGTTATTTACGATTTGGGAATATTAATCAAGTTTCTCCATCCTATGCTATTTGGGAATAGAAACAACATTATTTTGTTCAACCTATATGTTTTAGAAGTTTTTCCTTTCCCTGTACCCGCTATTCACGTTTGATACAATCCTTTACTTCCTTTATCCTTCCAACATAACATACTTCATTCCATTCCCACTAATTTAATTCCTGAAACCAACTTCTCCCCCTCGGTGACATTCTCGTGGTGGCTTCTTACAGTGTGACATTTTTTTATGCCTAATCTCAACAAGGATGTTGTGTTGAAGTGGAACGAGCTAACGTGTGGGGATTATGTTGGTCGTGGCCAGGATTGTGGGTTTACCGGTGACTCATTCTATGTTGTTGTTTTTTGTTCTTTAGTTCTTTAGTATGTCCTTATGGTAGTAACACTAAAAAGTTTAATTCTATTTCATAAATTCAATTTATGATATGAGATTTGTATTATTTTATATATATATATATATATATATATTAATTTGATTATATTTTTATACGATGTAGGATTTCTAACTCACTTTCTTCACATCAAAATTTCCTTAATTCAAATGTGAAATTAAACATTTATAAGACAAACAGTTGTAAGACAAAACATATCTAGGTGAAAAAGTGGTGTGATAGACTCAACAACCTAATTAGAATAAGTTCTTATATTATAACATAAGTGAATTTTAAACCTAATTCAATCTCATAAAATTGATTTATGAGGTGAAATTTATACCACTTTATTTATATATATATATATATATATATATATATATATATTTTTGTTCATATTTATAGGATATAAGATCTCTAACCGACACTGATGAAAGAGTCAGAAAATAAAAATAAAAAAAGATAAAGAATGTGTGAAGAGGAAGGAGATTTTAGTAGAAGGAGAGAATAAGAGATAAATTAATTGAGAAGAGAAAAGAAAACTTGGAGGGTTATGTATGTAAGGAAGGATCTCTATTCACTCTTGAACCTTCCCTCCCTTATGGACTCCTCCGGGAAATGTCAAATAGTAGGGACATGAAAAGGGTGAGATTCTTTCTTCAATGGCGGATGGAGAGGCAATTGTAATGCAACTGTTAATGGCCGAGCCTCCTCTTCTTCTTGTTGTCTTACTTGTAATACTTTATACTTTCTATAAAAAGAAAAATGCTTACATATAGTGGAAAGGATTTTGCACATCAACTGGAAAAGGAAAAAGAAGATGTTGAGTAAGATGTGGCTTCATATTATTTTCAAATAGAATTCCTAAAAAAATTAATTTCAATATTCTCGTTATCATATATCCATATTTTTAAAGATATTTATATTACACCGATAATTCATTAAACATATTATATTTATGTTCAACGAATTATAGATATCATATGAATGTTCTTGATTAAATAGACATTCAAGAAATATTTTTCTTCTTTTTATTTGAGGTGTTAACAGAATTGAAAGAAAAAATACTCTTATTTTTATTTTTAGAAAATTAATAAATCTTTAATATTTCTAATAAATGAGAATCATTTGTACTTGCATAACAATGGTTATTAATATAATTTTTATATTATATTATTTTAAATTTATATTATGCAACATAAACATAGTTAATTATGATGATTAAAACTTAATAAAATAATTAATAAGATATGAATATCAATATAAAAATTTAGTTGTACTAAACATAAATATTTTATTATTATTATTGTATGAAAATATATTTTACCCATCAAATTATCAAATGAATAAAATTAATCTACTTACCAAAATTTGATGAGTGTTTTAAGTGTTATTAGAATAAGCTCTTCCTCCTTTCAATCAATAGTAAGGGCTCTTATAAAAAAGATTATGATGCTGAAGTCAATAATATGATAAATATAAGTACATATATAATATATAATATATAATATATAATATATAATATATAATATATAATATATAATATATAATATATAATATATAATATATAATATATAATATATAATATATAATATATAATATATAATATATAATATATAATATATAATATATAATATATAATATATAATATATAATATATAATATATAATATATAATATATAATATATAATATATAATATATAATATATAATATATAATATATAATATATAATATATAATATATAATATATAATATATAATATATAATATATAATATATAATATATAATATATAATATATAATATATAATATATAATATATAATATATAATATATAATATATAATATATAATATATAATATATAATATATAATATATAATATATAATATATAATATATAATATATAATATATAATATATAATATATAATATATGAAAGAATATATATTTTGATGAGATATTTTAGATAGTAACTTAGATATTAATATTTTTTTTCTTGCTCAGGTTGCACAATAATTATAATCATTTAATACCAATATTTTTTTCTTAAATATTGTATCATGATTTGTCAATTATTGCTCAAAATGGTGAGATGTATTTAATTTTACATAAATCATGGATTTGTTGTTGGAAACCATGGTTATGTTTAAGAAAGTGGGAAGAGTTGAACCTTGAAAGATTTATGAAAGAATTGTTTTTTTTAAATCAAAGTTAGACTTTTAAACAAATTTGCTTCACAACGGTTAAAAAAAATTTATATTTCTTATGAATTAAGTTTGTAGATAATATTTAAAATAGAGAAAATTATAATTTTTTCATAAATTTCCCAATACTATAAATTTGTGAATAAAACATTAGTAAAAAATTATTTTCTATTATTTTTTATAAATAAATTTATAGGAAATTTTTTACAAATAAATCTATGAGAAATTTCCCACAAATAAATCTATAGGAAATTTTTCAAAACAAATCAATAAAAAAAATTTCTATAAACAAATTTATAGAAATTTTCCACAAACAAATTTATGATAAATTTCCCACAAATAAATTTATGAGAAATTGTTTCACAAACAAATACATAGAAAATTTTCTACAAACATATCAGTGGAAAATTTCTCACAAACAAATCAATGGAAAATTTTTCACAAATAAATTTGTGGGAAATTTTTTATAGATATTTTCTACCGAAAAATTATTAGAACCCAGACGGTCTATTAGATAACATGCACACAATATGTTTTGATGATAATAAATGAAAATAAGTTTTGAATAAATCAAAGATTAATAGAAAAGCGTTTATGAAATAATTATCTTATAATTAGTAATAACGCTAAATGAAATGTTGTTTATATAACATTCTATAAATATATAAGAACGGTATATCATATAACGGCTAGTTGGCTTAATATGAAAATCAAATATTCAAATATTATTTGAAAGAATAAAATGAAATATTATATGAAGATTTAAATAAGAAGTTATAGAATCAAATATATCATCTCGTAAATAAAAGGAAATATTTTGTCTGTCATAAAAAATATATATATTTCGTATTTGCACTGTATTTTCTTTTAATAGGTGTCATCAGATCAAGAGTTTCAAACGAAGTATTATTGAGAGAAAAATCTTAATAATCTGACACATGAAGATATTAGAAGATTATTTGAAGAATATTAAAGCTGAAGATTTTTCTACAACGGTCATATTTTTGAAAGCCTACAAAAGCAGAAGATGACAAAGGAAAAATAACCAAGCACAAGACAATAGAAACAACATTTACAATCATATACAAACTGTTAGAAAGTTTAGAAAGAAAGTATTGAGAAGATTCTGTGTTAAGTTGGTGCTACAGTTTGATATCTATACTCCAAGTGATATTGTTTTGTGTTCATCCTCTGAGGCTGTTCAGAGGAGGTGTTGTCATTTCTTGTGTGATTCAAGGAAGGTGTTGTCATTCCTTGTATGATTCAAGGAAGGTGTTTTCATTCCTTGTGTGATTCAAGGAAGGTGTTTTCATTCCTTGTGTGATTCAAGGAAGGTGTTGTCATTCCTTGTGGGTTACAAGAGATAGTGAGGCTCAATCTTAATTTTTCTATTTTGCATGTTTCACTTGTATTAGTGGTTGTAAAACTCTGATTAATTAAAGATAGTGAGAGTGAGTGATCATCTCAAGTTGAGGTGATTGGAAACTAGATGCAAGGTTAAGGATTTAACCCGAACCAATATAAATCTCTAGTGTTATCTTTCTCTTTCCTTTATCTAGATTAAGGATTTAACATGAACCAGTATAAATTTCTGGTGTTATCTTTCTCTTTCCTTTATATTTTATTTTTCTGTTACGTATTCTATAAATTATGCTTGACTAAATAAATCAAGAGGGATAAAATAAAAGAAAGCGATTAAAGTTTTTCTTGTTATTTTTTACATCAATTCACCCCCCTCTTTATGCCACTTGGCAACAAAAATCTGTGAAAATATTTATCTTCTATAATTCAAAATTATAACCTATTTCTCAATATTTTTTATTGAATTTGTTATAATTCAAATAGTAAAACAAGACATACACCAACCATATCATTTTTAATATTCAACAAGTTCAACATTCAACTAATTCAATATTTCACAAATTCAACTAAAATGTCAAATAATGGTCAAAGAAAAATTCAATTTAAACTATTGCAAAAAGAAAAGGTTAAAGTGCATAAACTAAACTAAACTATCTAATAATCATTATATTCAACTCCATCATTTTCTTGTTGATCCCATCTTGTCCTTGTTATTGGTCATCTTGTTCATTCATTTGTTGTTCTTAACTATTATCAACATGTTCTTGAAGTAATGTTTGAGCTATTTCTGCTGCCTCAAGAGGAAGATATGGAAAAAACCTTAATAAATGTCTCAAATTTTGAATGCTAAAGACTGTTACCAAGTAGCATCAAGAGGGGGGGTGAATTGATGTTATAAAAATTAAAACTTTAACTTTTATTTAATTCAAATTTTATCCCTCTTGAATTACTTAGTCTAGCAGATAATTAATGAAGCACAGCGAAAAATTAAAAGATGAGGGAAAGAAAGACGAACACAAGAATTTATACTGGTTCGGGTTAAACCTTTAACCGTACGTCCAGTTCCCAATCACCTCAACCTGAGATGATCCCACACTCTTATATCTTTAATTTATCACAATTTTTACAACCACTAATCACAAGTGAAACATGCAAAAATACAAAATTAAAGATTATACCTCACAATCTCTTGAAATCCACAAGAGATTACCAAACATTCCTTGAGTCCCACAAGGAATGAAACACCTTCCTTGAGTCACACAAGGAATGAAACACTTTCCTTGAATCACACAAGGAAAGACAAAACACCTCCTCTAAACAGCCTTAGAGGATGATTATAATAGAAAAGATATCACCTGGAGTGACGCTTCCAAACTGTAGCACCGGTTCTACTCAAAAGTATCCTCAAGATTTTTCTCAGAAAGATGAATGCACAGAAAAATATTTTCTCTTTCAAAACATAAAATTTTGTGGCTCAAGATACTCAGAAAAAGTGTGAAGCTTTTCACAAAATGTGTCAAAGAGATTATGAATGTTGTTTTTTGAAAAACCCTGATACCTTTATTAAATAATCAAAATATTTCAAATAAAATATTTTTATTTAATTTTAATTCGAAAACAAATATTTACTCTGTTCAGAGCCTCACAATGTTCAAAAATTTCAGTCAAAGATTCTCCTTTATTTTAGGAGGATTTTTAGCAATGTTTATTTTTCAAAAATCTTCGAACATAATTGATTATATTATGGACATAATCGATTATCCCTGAGAGAAATATTTTCATATTTAAAATGGATAATTGATTACATAATCGATTATTGCCGCAAGCATTTTATTTTCAAAAACACATAATCGATTATATAATCGATTATTGTCGCAAGCTTCATTTTCCAAAAATGTTTAATCGATTACTTAATCGATTATTGCCGAGCAAATAAGAAACTTTTTATTTTCAAAACCCATAATCGATTATATAATCGATTATTACAGTGGTAAAATTATCCTTAAAATTTTTTCAGAAACATAATCGATTAGGTTCTAATCATAATTGATTATGACAGTGGATTTTATAGTTTCTTTTAGAAAACAATTATCTTGAGAAAATACTCTGAGCTGAGTGATGATTACCTTTTGATATCATACACTCCTTACTATTAACTTAAGTCTCCTAAGTCTTTGAGCTTGCTTCCAACTTGAATTTTCTTGTAAATCTTTGAGCTTCCTTTAGTCTTCTTGAATTAACTTTGATATCCTGATTCTTGATTTTCTTGATCATTATTAAAACACTTTGAATACTTGTGTAGAGTTGTCCAATCTTCAAACATTGGTAACAAAGACGAACTGATGTCTCATTGATTACAAGTCATTCTCTAAGTTTGTTAATATCTTCAATATCATGAGATTGACTAGAAGATTCTTGTATATGCTTAAGGATGTAGTCATCTCCATCATTGTAAATACAAGCAAGATCGCTAGATCATAAAAAGTCATTTTTTCTTTCCACCAACAGTTGTCACCCAACATCGTATCCTAAATTTCTCCTCTTTAGTAGGGTCTAGGAGAGTGCATTCTAAACTACCAACACATTGTGAAAGATAATTTAGTATATAGGTTGTGTAATTGTTAACAATTGCGAAGGAGTTTGTATTGATTTTTTACATGTACTACATAAGTGACACTAGAGGAGTTCAAAACCAAATTGATAAAAAAATAACCAAAAATTGATTAAAAAATTAAAAACAAATTAAAATTGAACTTAATTTAAATTTTTTGGATATATTTTTTCTTAAACCAAATGATTTTGTTCGAATTTTAAATTTCAAATAAACAATTAAATCAAACTTACCAAACTATTTTTTTTATTTAAATATAAAATTATATTTTTAAAATTAAATAATAACTAACAAATATAGGTAAATATATAGGTTTATGTTTTACAAAAGTTATTTTTTTATTATATTATTTATAACAAATTCTTTTTTAACTATTTTTTATATTATTATATTTCTAGTAACATTGTATTAATATATTTTAAAAATATTTTAATTTTTATTTAAAATATATTTTATTATTATTATTATTTATTTATAACTTTTTTACTCTGTTCTTTATTCATTTTTTAATTTTTTAATTTTTTTTTTAACTCCTCTCTCATCAACTTCTTTATGTACACCACTAGTTAACCAACTTTTATTTTTTCCTATGTAAATTTTGAAAGAATATTGTATTCATATCAATAAAAAGACAAAAAATAAATATTACAAAGAATAATAAAATAAAAAATATAAACACACAAGTGTGGAATGCTTGTATTTTTGTTAGTATTTATAATATATTTATATTTATAAAATATGATGATAAATTTGTATTATATTTTTCAAATAAAGATTATATAATTTATTTATAAAAATAAAAATAATTAAAATTATAAATAAAACAATAATTATAAAAGTAAGAGTCTTAATATATTTTTATATTTAATAATTTTTTTATTATAAAATATGTAATAATTTAAAAAATATATATTTTATAAGTTTATGATAATAAAAATTATATAACTAAAATAAACCAAAAGGCAAACATGGGTTTAGTTTTGTTTAGATTTTATGTTAAATTAAAATCGAATCAAACCAAATTACATTTGATTTTTATATTTTTTTTACTGAATATTAGATAAAAAAAATGAATCAAATCTAGTCACTGTAATGGATTAGGTTGGGTCAAGATTTTGGGTGGGCCTTAAGCCCACTAGTTAAGGGGGATAGAGAGTATAAATGATTTTTGTCACTAATTATTCTCATTTCTTCACTTTTCAAAAATTTATCACCTTCGCCGTCTCTAAATTTCTCTTAACCATCTCTCAAATCTTCTTCTAATGTCTCATAAATTCTCTCAATTTTCTCCAAGATTTCTCCTCCATTTCTCATCCAATTGGAAATTTGAATATACCAAAAAGAAGATGACAACGGGAGGAACAACTCTCATCGATTAAAATCATCAATTATGTAAGAATTTAAAATCTCTAAATTTTGGGGTTCTTAATTAATCTTGAAGTAGGGATTTTAAGGTTCTTTTATGATTTTGCTAAATTTTTAATAAATTTTATGGTAATTTAGATTATTCTATGATTAGGTGATTGTAGAATTTAGTTGCATTGAGAGAGTATTTGGAGTTGAAGAGTTAAGGCTTGAATTAGAGGTAAGGAAAGTTAATTAAAAAAAATTGTGCATGATTAATTGAGTGATTATATATATTGGTATGATTATAAATGCATTTGATGTGAATTACATGTTTTCTGAAAATTATATAATGAATAACTAGTTAATATTGCATGAAATACGTCTAAAATGCCAAGATCTTCCATAATTAATTAGCATTAAGAGTTTAATCATGAATTTTTATGGTTTCTTGCATTGTATGCAAGGAATCTCACTTGAGTGAGCTATTTTTGCTCGAGCAAGGACCTTCAGGACTGCTCTTTGGAGTATTTTTGCTTAAGCGATAAAATTTCGCTCGAGAAAGAATTCTATAGTGGTTCTCAAGACCTTTTTCGCTTAAGTGGTGAATTCCTCACTTGAGCGACGATTTTTCTCGCTTGAGCGAGAGTTTCTTCGTTTGAGCAAGCTTGAAGCACTAATCTCAAGATTATTTTCACTTGAGTTAAAATATTTCGCTTGAGTAAGAATACCTTGTACTTAGAAAATTAATTAAGTTCTAAAACTAATTAAGTTTTAAAACTAATTAAGTTCTAAAACTAATTAAGTTCTAAAACTAATTAAGCTTTAAAACTAATTAAGTTCTAAAATAAATATTAATTAACTAAATCATTGATGCTATGCTGTGAATTTTGGTATTGTGTGATTGGAAATTTTATGGAAGTGAATTGTAGAAATTATATGTATATTTGAGGAATATGTGATGAAACATTTTGCTATTTATTGGAATTAAATTTGTGGAATTGATATATAAGTGAAATGTTAAATATGCACTATAACACTTTGCTATTTCATGGATGGAAAATTATATGGTGGTGAATTATTGAAATTATGGTGATATTATGTTAGGGAATATTATATATTTTCTTGAGATGAAAGGTTGAGTTGAATGCATTGGTGAAATTATAAAATACGAAATATTATTATTTCTAGAATAATAAAAGTTTTACTTTAATTTTAAAATATTATTATAAATAATTGAGAAATTATATATATTATGACTTATTTTTATAATAAATTTAACTGATCTTCTATGAATATGTATGAGTTTATAATTATACAATTTATAATATCTTTATAAATTTTATTTTAATTATTATTTTAATACAAGAGTTAAATAAATATTTTAAGTTTATTATAGTCACTAATAGCCAAGTGTCATTAACTTATTATAAACTTAGTCTATCATCTTTAATATTTTATATAATCCTATATCTTTTCAATTCTATAATTATCAAGACTATATATAATTTCTAAACTAATTTATTACTTAAATACATTTCTAAAATAAAGTATTTGTTTCTAATTTTTTTTTCAATGCTTTTAGAAACTTGTATCAAATTTAACATAAATTGACATATCAATTTATAAATATGTATCAAATTTGTATAAATAAAATTATGTTATTAATATATATTATAATTTATAAATTAAATTATTATATTTAATATTAAAATTAATTTTATTAATATCATTTTAATTTTAAAAAATATTTTTTATTTTTTATTTTAAAATATTTTAAAAATAGTAATTAAATTTTAAATTTTTCTAAATGTAGATTAAAATAATTTATTAATCCGTTTGTATTGTAGAAGCCTAAATCAGGTATAAAATCATTATTCATTTGATTAAAAAAAAGTAACAATATGTTTGATGGGATGGAATCGACCGGTTTACTAATTTTATTTGGTAACATTATTCGTATTTATTAAAATCTTTAAATAAATTGTTATCTTAAAATCATTAATCTTTTTAAAATATATCTATCAAACCAAATCCATCCAAATTATTTTATTATATTTTATTATGTAAAATCATATTGTTAAATAATAATTAGCAAATATATATATATATATATTATAAATTTTTTTATTATATTATTTATAATAATATATAAAAAAAATCTTATAATAATTTTTTTCANTTTCAATGTATTTTTTATTTCTAATGTCATCATTTTAATATATTTTAAAATTATATTAATTTTTATTTAAAATATAATTTTATTATTATTTTTTATTTATAATTTTTTAAATTTTTTTATTAGTTTTTTAATTTCTTCATTTTTTTTAATTTCTCTTTCATTTTTCTTTCATGAACTTCTCTTCCCACATAATTAACCAAATTTTATTTTTTTCTATTTAAATTTTAAAAAATATTTTATTCGTATCAATCAAAATAAACACAAAAAAATTATTAAAAAAAACGTATATACTTTTGTTTTGTTAATATTTATAAAACATTATAATAAATTTGTATTAAATTTTAAATATAAAATTATATAATTTACTTATAAATATAAATATAAGAATAATTGAAATTGTAAATAAAATAAAAATTATAAAAATAAAAGTTATAAAATTTCTTTATATTTAATAATTTTCCATTATGAAATATCTTATTTTTTTTCATAAAATTATTTTATAATTTTTTTTGCAAATGTATTTTATAATTTTTAAAAAAATGTTTAAAATAATAAAAATCAAATTATAGGTAAGGGTTAAGTTTTTTTTGTTGGACATTGGACCATTGGCTTGGTTTGAAGCGAAGGTATAAATAGAAAAAATTCTCCATTTTCCTCGTTTCTCATTTTTTAGAAAATCACTTTTTTTCACTTTCTCTAATTCTCTTTAATCTTTTTCTAATCCACTACCAAATCTTTCTCGATTTTTTTATTCTCTTCAAATTTTCTCATTCCTTCTTTGTTCGATTGAACGTTCGATTGAACATTCGAAAGGTAACGGGAGAAAATTAAATTATTCAATTAGGTAACTTCTAAGATTCCTAATTCTTAGAGTTCTTTGATGAATCTTGAATAGGAATTTAGATTCCTATTAGGTTCTTGATAATTCTTGATTTGAATTGATAGTAATTTAGATGGTTTTGTTATAGGATATTATAGAATCAAGTAGAACATTTTGACTCATCTTGAATTTGGAGATTAAATCTTGGATTAGAGGTAAGAGAAACTAGTTAATCTTTCTTGCATGCTAAATGTTTGATAAAATTATTCTTGTATATGTGGAAGTGTGATTAATGTGTGATTAGTATATTTTTAAGTTATATAATGAAGAAACTATATATTATGCGATTGTTGATGTATATTGTGCCAAAATCTTGTGTGTGAATTGAAGATTGAGTATTGAAATGTGAATTTTCATGATTTCTTGTTTGACATGAAATGGACCATCGCTTGAACGAGCTATTTTTGCTCGAGCGACGACCCCTAAGTGAGCTCTTGAGATTATTTTTCTTTGAGTGACCAAATCTCACTTGAACAAAAATATTCCAATAGCTCTCAAAAGTTTTTTCACTTAAGAGACCAAATCTCACTTGAGTGAAAATCTTCTAGTAGCTCTCGCGAGTTTTTTTACTTGAGCGATCAAATCTCACTTGAACGAAAATCTTCCAATAATTCTTGGAATTATTTTTTCTTGATTGACGAACCTTCGCTTGGGCAACGAGCTTTCTCGCTTGAACGAGAATTCCTCCGCTTAAGTGAAAGTGTCACGCTAGAAATACTACTCTTAGGATTATTTTCACTTAAGCAAAAATACACTATTTCTAGAAAAATATTTATTTTATAAATTGAATGAAAAAAGTTTATATATGTGAGAAATAATGAAATATGATGAAATAATTTTTGTATAATTAAATTGTTGATTATGTGTTGTGGAATATGGTAGTGTACAATATGAACACATTGATATGATGAATTATTGAGATTAAACATGTAAAATTGTGATGATGAAAATTATACAACAATTATTTGAGTGGTTGTGTGCCTGGGGTTGTGTCTTTAAGAGGTTACGTTCTTGAGATGACTATGTGTGTAAGAGATTTGAGATGGACTGTGAGCTAGACTACGAGTTTTGAGATTGGAATGTATGATTTTATGTATGATTGAATATGTGATGTTTGTATTTGAGTCAAATAGTTACCATGAGGTACTATTTGATAAAACTTTAATGTACATATGAAATTCTCGATATCTTCTTTAAGGGGGTATTTAGACTTCAATGGTATTTTAGTTATGTAGATAGGGATGATATGTGGTGAGAAGTCGATGAAGGTTTCAACTGCACTTATTACTAGGGTGGGTTGAGTCATCGTATTTTGATATGTATATGGGAATCATCCTGATATGTTGTTGGATGTATGGGGATAGACATGTAATGCTAGGGTGGAATAGGACTCTTTAAGGGGTTACCAATCTTAAGTTGAAACAAAACTCTTCAAGGAATAATGTGTATGGCCCAACAACCATTAAGAATGAGCAAGTGTTAGCCCTTGAAATTAAAGATTCCATATAATTTTTTGGAAGAGTGTTCTAGTATATTAGGTGTATGTGAATAAATGAGTGTGATGAATGCTTGTGGTTGACTATGTTTATGTTTATCTGAATACTTGTATATGAGTAAATAAATGACTGTGATGATGAGAGTATAGATTGTATATTATTATGATTGATTTTGTTTACATTAGTTTATTCTTACTATTTTGTATTTGTGGTTTTGTTAATACTACGATGATGGTGTCTTGATATAGGAAAAAATAGTAATGCAGGTATAGTTAAGCAGTAAATTTTGTAAAAAGGACATTTAATGTTTCAAATTGATATTGATTTTGCAAATTTTATCGTAATATGACTTTGTAAGTATATTAGATTTATATTCATATAGTGAATATATCATGTGTTTATACATTCTGCGTTTTATGATATCTTTGAGTTATTGGAAATGATTAGATGAATGATTATTCCGTTCTAGATTTAAAATGGGTATTTCGGGTTTGTTATATAAGCGATCCAAATCAAACTGCAGATATTGGTTTGATTTAGTTCAAATTTTATATTAAATTAAATTCAAACCAAATTGAACCACATTTGGTTTTTATATTTGGTTCAAGTGAATATTTCAATAAAAGTTGAATTGAACCAAGCCGCAAACACCCTTAGTAAATGTAGTGACATTTTTTAGTTGTTATTTGTGAGACTCATTATCACATGATTTTCATTATTATATAACTTTTTCTTAGTAGTTACACTTTCAAATTATATCATCAAAGTTATTAACATATCATATAAGACTATTAATGTCACAACATAAAAATTATATAATAAAATAAAATTGAATTTCTTTGTAACTCTTAGAAAATTATGGTATTTATTTTCATATATTGTATTCTAAATTATCTTTGACAAAAAGATATTAAAATTTTATTGGATTTCAGATTTAGAAATTGAAGAATTAAGGAGTCTATTAAACAGGTAAGCTATTTAATCTTCTTGAAGGTTTCTTTAAGTTAAGGGTTTAAGTTGGGAATGACTTTTTATTGAGTGTTACCTACGTTGTTAAAGATTTGAAGTTAAGTTTTAGGACACTTATTATCTAGAAAAAAATAAATTCAAAGTTATTCATGTAATGGAAAGTTATCATTAAAAAATAACATATTAATCTCGAAAATATGTGTGAAATACTTTTGTGGTTATAGTTTTTTAAGTGAAAAAACATGTTTTTTTTTATATTTAAATATTGATGTGATTTAGATATGTGATTTGAGTTTGAAATAGCTTGAAATGAGTTGTGAAATTAAGTTGTGTTCAGTTGTTTTATTTGTGAAACTTTAATTTTATGCTTTATCATCATTATTAAGAGAGAAGTTCTTGCTTAAGCAAAAATGTGACAATAGAAAAGATGATCTTTGATGATGACAATTCTCTCAAGTAAGAAGTTTTTGTTCAAGTAAAAGTCACAAAGATGACCTTTTGTTTGAGTAAGAAGTGTATCACTCAAGCAAAAATATCTATAAGTGAGAGAATGGTCTTGAGACATTTTAATTTCAAGCGAGAGTTGTTTACTAAGCCAAAAACTATAGACGAGATGTGTTCCTAGATTCAATTTTCACTCAAACGAAAATTGATTAGTGATGGACAATAATTTATGATTTAAAAAGAAATGATTAATAAAAATTATGAGTTAATATTCAAGTATAATGTGTGGTGTGTATGTAATTTAAAAGAAAGTATGTTTAAATTTTTGGATTTATACCTAGTGGAAAAATGACATATGTGTGGCCAAATTAAGCTGATAGGATTTATATACAAAATTAGTTGAATTGTATGTAAGATATGATCGAATTAAGACATTAAGATTAGTACCTCGAACCAATTGTGATTTGTGTATATTTTTGGTACTAGTGAGCTACAAATATGTTAGTGTAGTGGCTATATTTGTATGGATTCAATGAGATCACAAATTCTCCTGATTAATTAAAACATAGATTATGAGATTAAATGATAAGGATTCGATAAGGGGATTGTTGGTAGTACACCAAAGGTTACAAAGAAATAGATTAAGATCGGTGAGGGGCACCAATAATCCTATATTATATGTAAGATAGTCAAGATTATATAAGATTTATAATGCAATATTGATCACAACATAACACACATCTAATAGTTTATAAGTTTAGACATAATCACAAAATCTTTCAAAAAAGACATCTAAAATTATAATTTATGCCTATATAATAAAAATTAATTCAAAATTATATTAAATATATTATTTGATAAAAATGAAATGATTAATATTATTTTTGAATAATCTATTCACTCTTTTTTTTTTTTTATGTTTTGAATATAAAAACATGATTATATTTATTAAGGAGAATAAATAATTTTATAGAATGAGAAAAGACATCTAAATCAGTTTTACAAATACATAACATTCATAATATACTTTTATATTATTAAATATGATGTTTTGTATATTTTATAAAAAAATTCATATTAATATAAATCTTTTTATCAAATAATATATATATATATATAATATTTTTTTATTTATAAAAGCTTATTATTTTATATTATATATCATTTTAATAGTAGTCAATAAAAAAATAAAAAATATCAATAAAAGACTAGAAAAAAAAATGTTTATAAAATTTTAACTTAAAAGAGTGCATTCTTATACCTTGTGGTTTAGTTGCTAATTTTAATAAATTTTTATCTAAAAGTTGCATTGAAACAGCTAATAACTTGGTATATATCTATAAGTTGCATTCAAATATAACGTGGTATATGTTTTTTTTTTGTGATCGTTGTTGTCTTTGGTGGCGTGTTGCGCATGTTCACACGTGGTTGAGAGGAAAACGAAAAGAAGTAAAACAATGCAGGGAGAGTTCCACACGTTGTTCCTACTGCATCATACAATACCACTTTCAAGAAGTTTGACCATTTTCTCGGTTATTATTGAGAAAAACTCGCGTGCTGGAAACACAATTTTAAAATAATATATATAAATATGTTGCTATTCTCATTATAAATCAATTTTATAATATTCAATTAAATCAAATTTCACTTATTTATAATTACGGATGATTTAATAAATTTAAAATTTTTATTAAAATAGATTCAAATATTATATTGAAAATAATTTTAAATTTATCTCATTTTTATAAAATTAATTTATATAGACTAATTTAATCAGATTGACTGAATAAAAATATGAATAAAATCAATAAAATAAAATATGAGATTTATAATTATTAATATATTTTAATTTAATTTTATATTTAAAAAATATGAAAATTTTCAAATTATATTCTCATAAATTCATTAATAATATCATTTATTATATTACTCATATACCAAATTCAATAATATTAAATAATTATAAATGAATGTATAAAAAATAACTCAAATGTAAGAAATCAAATATATATATATATATATATATATATATAAATAAAAGAAATAAACTTACTTATTGA
This sequence comes from Macrotyloma uniflorum, assembly GCA_016859785.1. Classification (NCBI taxonomy): domain Eukaryota; kingdom Viridiplantae; phylum Streptophyta; class Magnoliopsida; order Fabales; family Fabaceae; genus Macrotyloma; species Macrotyloma uniflorum. Next base: position 744,436 of record BDMB01000038.1, read on the forward strand.
TTTATAAAATTAAATTGAGTTTATTTTAAATATTAAAAAGCCTTATCTGAAAAAAAAATTATTTATAAATACATAAAAAAGTTAATTTTTCTAGAGGTTAAAATTAATTTATTTATGAATTAAAAACTATATTTTGGAGAAGCTAATAGGAAATAATTTAAAAAAATATTATACATTCAATATATTTTTTATAAATAATGTGGTGGTACAATTATAATTTGGAATAATTTTTCTACATAAATTGTTTCAATAAGGAAAGTAACACTCAATGTACTTAACTAATGTTGAATTTCACTCTATACATTAGTTACAAAATAAGCAATATAAAATGGTATTTAAATTAGCTACGAACCCTTTGTTCGGTATTAAATTTCACTTTATACATTAGTTATGAAAATACCAATGTAAAATGGTATTTAAACAAGTTACGAAGCCTTTGTTTGATGTTGAATTTCAGTTTATACATTAATTACGAAACAACCAATGTAAAATGGTAATTAAATGGACCATGAACCCTTTGTTTTCTTTTTCAGTCTCAACCTATGTGTTACTTTACAACTCCTTTTTCATCTCTAAACCCTCCTTGGTATCTCTCACTCCATCAATGGCTACCAATAAGGTTCGCGGGTCCATTCTTCTTATTTGTGTGTGTCTCTGGCAAGGTGTAATTTTTATTCTCTTTTCCTTTTCTCATTTTATTTATATGTTAGAATATTAAGATAGATATAAGCATATTATAATAAGACACTATTTTATAAAAAAAATTGATTTTATTTTTTAACTTCATTTTCTTAAATAGGTGGCAAAATATATCTTTTACATTAATATTAATATGATAGATTATTATATATGTACATACACGGGTAGTACTTGTTACGAGCCGAATACTATTCAGAGATACCTTCCTGATGTTGGTCCTTGATCTTCGTCCTAGATGTGAATGGTGGGATACCTACGAAGACACTCCGACGCTCAAGTCAGTAAAAATTAAGGTAGTGTTAAATAGGAGATAAGGGATAAAGAGTATTAAGAGAGTAGGGTTAAGATTGGATTGCTCTTACCTAGAGTGAGACCTTAAATTTATAATAAAGAATAGTAACAAATTACCTGGACGAATCGTAACCGATGCCGAAATCTTTGGGATACTATTAAATACCGAGATCCTTGGGATACTATTAAATACCGAGATTCTCAAGATTTTATTAATAATAGTGAATCGTAACCGACACCGAGATCTCCATGATTCTGTTACAAGGTCTTCAGGACTAGGTCCAAGCCGCTATCTTATCATTCCTGCTGAAGACCGAGAACTTGTCAGTTAAGATACGACATGTTTTCGAGTAAAAATTCCTTATCTGATACAATATAATAAAGAGATTCTTAAACAATAATCTATAAAAAATAATAAAATATATTCATCATTAATACTATCTATCATGTTAATCGAGTTAGGGTTCCTTTTAAGATATTTTGTAATTGTGCAAGGTAGTGTAAAACTAGGGAACACAAGAGGAGTCACGATCCTTCCTCACCCAAATTTTAATTTTTATTTATTATTATATATAATAATAAAGACCGAAAGATGGAGAAGATTTCTCTCTCCAATTTTAATTTTTATTTATTATATATATAAATTAATAGTTTCATTTATAATCTTATTTCTTAATAAATATTAAAAAATAAAAAAAAATATTATTTAAAAACTTTTAAAAAAATTATTCCCTCTATTACAAGTTTTTCTCTCATTAGATAAAATATTATTTTTATATTTTTCTTTTAATATAATAAATTTTAAAAAAATTAAAAATTAATAATTTTTTTTATAAAATAATTATTTTATAATTAACAATAAAATTGAATAAAATATGTTAATATAATTTTTTATATTTATTCATAAAAAAAATTAAATATTAATCGACTTTTTACATATTTTTATTATTCTTTATATTTAAATTTTTTTTATATCATTTATAATAATTTTTTTTTATAAATATTCAAATATTTCAGTTTCCGTTATTTAAAAAAAAGTTGTATATTAAATATAAATTTAAATTAATATAAAATTATAATTAAATATTTTTTTTCAACTGTTAATTTAATATAATAAAATATATTATCTTATAATATTTAATAAAATTTTATAAATATATATATATTAAAATTAAAATTAAAATTTTCTAATTCATAATAATCAAATATATAATCTATTAAAATAAAAAAAATATATATATATATATTATATTTATAATATATTTTTTTAACGATTGAAAAAAAATCTAAATAGTTTTACTTATTATATGTATATATTAATTAAAAGATTATGAAATATTAAAAATTAAAAAGATAAAATTTTAAATAAATAAAAAAATATTTAAAATATTTTTATGAAATGAAAAAAATAAGGTAAAAAAGTTTTTTTTTTATATAATTTTTTTCATTATTATAATATATACTATATATTAATATGAAGTATAATTACAATTTTTTTTATTAATTAGTTAATTGGTTTAACTTTTTTTAGTGGTCTATTTTTATGTTAAAGTAATAAATAAAAAGAAATCAAATTGAGTTATAGAGATATCTTAATAAGAAAATTATAAATTTATTTTATAAAATAAAAGAGATTGATAAGATTGATTAAATAAATTTTTGTTTACCAATTTTAAATTCAATTAATAATATTGAAAATACTGTTGAAAATTAAACAATATTAATCAACTTATTTAATAATTTTTTTTAAAATTATGTACATTAAATATATTAATATTGATATTAAAATTTTGATATGTAATAAAATATTCACACATTTAAGATTATGTTATTGATTAATAAAATAAAATTTATAAAACTTATATATAAAATTTGAATCTTATTTACAAATATGTATTCTTTTTTAATTTAAAAAATCATTTTTATTTAGTATATATATATATATATATATATATATTATAGTTAGTTTTACTTCCCTTATTTAAATTTTTTTACTCTACCTTTGATTTTGGATTTTTTTACTTAATATTGTGTATATAGAATACTAGGAACAGATACTTTGAAAGATTGAAAGCTTCCTCTAATTTTACTGAAGTAGGTAGAGAATTCAAAGCTATACATGAATATTATATATATGGTGTTGGATTGTTGGAATTGGTAAAATATTTTAAATGAAGGTTCTTAGGATACCTTTGAAACCACTGAAGGAGGAGGATGGTTATGGTTAAGGGATGATGATAAATTCATGATACAGGAGGATGGTTAAGGGATGATGATAAATTCATGATGGATGGGCATGCTTAAACAAGCAACAACATAGTTATACCGTTAATTAATATTCAATTCTCTTTTTTTTCATTTTTTATGTTACTTTTGTCATATCTTTTGATATTATAATTAATAAAAAGTTGTGAGTTTAATTTAATTTTATAAAATTAATTTATAAAATAAAATTTATATTTATTTTATATATATTAATTTGGTTATATTTTTAAAATATATAATATTTTTAACAATAATTACTAATTAGAATTTATATAAAATTACTTTATAATTTTTACGCATGTAAGTGTATTTACAAAAATTATTTTTGTTCAATATTTATAAAAGTTAAGAAACATAAATTGAATGACATGTTTGGGAATCAAAACCTAACTACACTAAGTCACGATTTCATCATGTTTCCCTTATATCGGTAGCTTATGAAAATCGTAAGTGTGGTTGAAGAAACTTTAAGAAAAAGTTTAGCTGAAAACTTCAATTAGGATTAATTTTTGGAAAAATCCATAAAAGTAATATTATAGGATGTGGCATTATTCATCCTTTCCATCTAGAAGTATTCTAGATTCAACCAAATGTGTTCCACCAAATCATGAACATGGATAAAAAAAATTTAACAAAGTTACGTGGTTTTAGTTTTAGGATGGTTACATTTCTTGTAATATAATAACATTTACTCGATTGGTTATAATTTATTATAATATTATTAGGCACATTTGATTATGTTTTAAAATTTGATTTGCGTTAAAAAATAAATGAGATTTTTGTTGAATTTTTATTAAAAATATATGATCTTTAACCGATTATTATTGATTAATTTGTATTAATTATTTTTATAATTATTGTATATTTTGTTATAATGATAAATTGTATGAATATGAAAATTATATTCATCTTCTAAGTATAAAATATATATAACACAAAAAATAACCAAAAACTAATAAATTAAATGACTCTGACAAAATAATATAATATATTTAAGTGTATGTATCCAATATTCCTCTTTAAGCTGAGACATATATGTCTTTGATGTCTAACTTGGATACAAGAGATTGAAAATGAGTAGGATGTAAAACTTTAGTGTGTAAATCAACAATTTGAGCTGTAGTAGAAATAGACACAAGCTTGATATACTTTATCTCTAATGGGATACAATTTATCTCAATATGCTTTGTTTGCTTATGAAAAATGAGATTTTGAGCTATTTGAATAACTGAGCGGTTGTCATAGTATAAGGAAATTGACTTGGTCAATGGATACTATAAATCATTAAAGAGAATAACCAACTACTGAAGTTCACAAGTTGTGGTTGTCAAACTCGATATTCAGCTTCTGAGGAAGATCGATAAATAGTGTTTTGCTTCTTGGATTTCCAACTAATCAAAGAAGAACAATAAAAAATATTGAAACCAGTAATCCTAAAATCAGTACATGATGCCCAATCTGAATTGCTGAAGGCATGAAGATGATGATAAGAATTTGTAAAAAAAAAAAAAAGTCCTTATCCAGGATTTTCTTTAATATATTTCAATATTCGAATAGCAGCATTATAATGTTCTTGCATTGGATTAGCCAAAAATTGACTAATAGTGCTAAAAACAAAACATAAGTCTGGTCTATTATTGGTGAGGTACAACAGTCTCCGAAGCAATCATTATAGGCCTTTGCATCTGAAAAGGGAGTTTCTGTGAGTGCAGTAAACTTAGCTCCTACAATCATAGGTGTTGAAACAGGTTGACATCCTAGGAGTGCAGCATCATCCAGGAGTTCTAAAGCATATTTCCACTGAGAAAGAACAATACCCTATTGAGAGCGAGCCACTTCTAAACCAAGGAAAATTTTCAATGAGCCCAAGTCTTTGATCTTGAACTTTTGATCTAACATAGATTTAACAGTATTGATTTCTTGCAAATCATCACGAGCAAGAGCTATATCATCTACATAAACCAACAATATTAAAGACTGACATGTTTTAACAAACAATGAATAATTAGATTTTTGACTGAATATATTCCATAGAAATTAAAGAGCAAGTAAGCTTGTGATTCCATTGGCGACTGACTTGTTTTAAGCCATATAATGACTTAACAAGCTTGCAGACTTGACCAAAATTATATCCTTGATAACCAAGAGGCAATGTCATGTACACTTCCTCATCCAAATCACCATGCAGGAAGGCATTATTGACATCTAATTGATATTTAAACCAATTGTGAGTTGCAGCCAAGGCCAATACTAATCTAACAGTTGTAAGTTTAACAATTGGCGATAAAATCTCAAAGTAATCCAAACCATGTTTATGGGTATAATCCTTGCCTAACAACCAATCCTTATACCTGTCAATGCTTCCATCAACTAATCTTTTGATCTTAAAGACCCATTTACATCCAATGGGTTGTTTTCCAGTTGGTAGATCAATGAGAAACCAAGTCTTGGAATTCTCTAAGGCTTAAATTTCTTGATCCATAACTTTTCTCTAACAATCAAATTTTACTGCCTGTGAATAACTCTTTGGCTAAACAGTTTGAGAAATGGTTAAAGCAAAAGATTTAGTTAGATAGAGGATAAGAAATACTTGAAGATGATGTAGTAGTGAAATCAGACTTAGTCATGTTGCAATGATAATCTTGAAGGTATTTAGATTTCTGTTTTTGTTGGATTGACTATTTAAAGGATTGTGTGGTAATATAGGTATAGGTGATGGTAGTGAGGAAGAGGATTGTGTATGAGGTGTTGGTGAAAAAGTAATATTTGTAGGAGTGTCATCGGAATAGTAAAGAGGACTATTGTGATTGGTAGACAAAGGAATAAAAATCATGAAATCAGTAAATAAAGACTTGTCATATGCAAGAAAAGGAAAAATAGATTCATAAAATACCACATGTCTAGAGAGAAAATTTTTTCTTATATGAAAATCAAGCAACAAATATCCTTTTACTCCTTCTTTTAGTCCTAACAAAACACATTTTCTTACTCTAGGTTGAAATTTAGTTCGGTGAGTAGTTAAAGTTGTAACATAACACAAAGACCCAAAAAATCTCAAAAAATGAATATCAGGCTTGGTGTTATACAAGAGTTGGAAATGAGACAAAAATTTGAGAATTTTAGAAGGTAAAAGATTTACAAGATGCACAACATGAGTAATAGCATAAGGCCATAAAGCAATTGGTAAGTTGGATTGAATTATGAGTGCTCTAGCAATGTTCAAAATATGTTGGTGTTTTCTTTCCACCACCCCATTTTGTTGGGGAGTCTCAGCACAAGTCAATTGGTGTTGAATTCCTGTTTTATGATAGAAATCAGACATAGAAAATTCTACCCCATTATTAGATCTTATTGTCTTTACCTTAGTCTGAAACTTTGTTTGCACAAAATTGATAAAACCACCAATTAATAAAGATCTTGTTTAAGTTTTAGATTTCATGAGTTTGATCAATGTAAAACATTATTTGTCATCGACAATAATAAGAAAAAATTTTGCACCAACTATAGAAGAAAGACCATAGGGTCCCCATATATGAACATGAAAAAGATAAAAAATATTTGAAGACATGATAGTACTTAATGAAAATGAGAGTTTTTTTTGCTTTGATATATGACAAGTATCACAATTTTACAAGTAATATTTGGTAAGGTTATATACAATTTTTGGATAGAAGTATAACAAGGTAAAGAGGGATGGCCTAACCTAAAATGCCATATATCAACTACACTCGGCTGTAATGTAGAAACCACAGTATAATTTATAGTATGTAAAAATGGCTAAGGGTTAAAAAACAGCAAGAGGGATTATCATCACATAAAGACTATTCCTCATTTCAGCTTTGCCAATCATCTTCATAGTGAGCTGATCCTGTAAAAAACAACATGAATTATTAAAGATAACTTGACAGGATAAAGAAGAAGTAAGTTTGGCAACTAAAACTAGGTTAACTGAAAAATTTGGGATATATAATGTAAGGACAATGATAGAGTAAGGAAAACAGTGCCTGAAAATTTAGCCTTAGTAGTTCCTCCATTAGGAAGAGAGATAAGAATGGGAGTAATAGAAAGATAAGAAGTGAAATATGAAAGGGAGGAAGTAATGTGATTTGTGGAACCTAAGTCTAGGATCCAAAGAGGAACAAATTTACTTGACGAAGGAGAGGATGAAACATTATAAGTGCTCATAAGGTTAGAAGAATGAGATGTAGTAGTAGGATGTGATTGTGGAAGAAGAGCCAAAAGACCTTGAATTTGAACTTGAGAGATCCAAGATTGAAAATTTTAATTGATTACCAAAAGTGGAAGAGTTTCCCTCTACAGAAACAAGATTGAATTTCTTAGCCTTGTAACCATTTGGAAATCCAGGAAGATAATCATGCTTAAGAAAGCAAGTTTCAATAGTGTGATTGGTTCTGCCACAATGTGTGCATTGACGCTGCACATGAGTTTTGGAACCAGTATATCGAGTCTTAGTGGTAGACTTTCCACGAGCTTGATTCTGAGAGTAAGAAGGGGATGAGCTTGAGCAACCATGACTGTAGGTGCAGGAAGGATGCCAATCTGCAGTTGGTGTTTTTGTTGAATGTTCATGGAGAAAATCGTAGACAAAGATGGTAATGGATCCATAAGAAGGATCTATGACCAAACACAATCCTTCTCCCTGTATTTAAGCATAGTCTTGGAAACTTTGCAGCAACAAGAATGAGGTGAAGCACAAGACGGAATAGGACGATAATTGCACATCTCATCCTAGAGAATCTTCATCTTAGTGTAATAGGCAGTGACAAAGAGATCACATTGATGCAAGGAGTAAAGATCATGATGTAATTGAGAGATGTAGACTAAATCACCTTAAGAAAATTGATCTTGAAGATCTGTCCAAGCAACCGCTGTAGTGTCAATCCAAATGATGCTCTTAGCGATTTCATGAGAAATAGAATGATTGATCCAAGACAAGACCAAACTGTTGCAACGCTTCCATGCAAGAAGCATGGAGTGATCATAAGCAAGTCGAGGGAGAGATCCATTCACAAAACCAAATCTATTCTTCATCTGTAATGACATTATCATCTCGCAAGCCCAACCATGGTAATTAGGGCATTCGAGAACCAGAGTAACAAGAATCAAAGAAGGATTTTCATTTGGATAAACATAATAGTCATACGTTGAATCTTGTAGAGAGGCAAGCGAGAGAGTAGAAGATGAAGCAAATGCAGAAGCTACCATTGTTGCGGAGAAAAGAAGCAACAAAGAAAGAAGAAGAAGGAGATCAAAGAAAGTGAAGTGTGGAAGGGAAGAAAACCTTAATATCCTTTTGATACCATGTTATAATGATAAATTGTATGAAAGTGAAAATTATATTCATCTTCTAAGTATACAATATATATAACACAAAAGATAACAAAAAAGTTGACAAACTAACTGACTTTAACAAAATAATAGAACTTATTTAAGTGTAAGTATCCAATATATTTAACTCTTATTTCATTAATGAATAATAGTTTTTCATTTGAGATTTAATAGAATGATTAATGTATCGCTAATTATTTTATTGAATCGTAAATTGCAGTCTCATATTATTGAGACAATTTGTATTAGTTAGATTGCAAAAATGAATCATAGTTGGATATTATTAAGTTACTTGCTTGAAGAATACACGAATGAAGTTGAAAAAAAATTTAGAATTAGCCCAACAAAATGAACCTAATATGAATGAAAAATTTTACTATCCCTACACTAATTGTGTTAATGGGAGATCACAAACCATAAACATAAATGCGGGAGTATTTTATCTATGATGGGTTCTTGAAAAATTATACCACATCGACATGACATGGTGAAGTGATTCATATTCCACTAGTATCACAAACTAAGGAAGGGGATGAAAGTATGGAAGATCAAGTAAATGACATGCTTTGTGATGTGGGTCAAGTGAGTTTTCTTCGAGTACATGCACTTGTACATGATAGGTTGAAGATTGATTCAAAGACACCTTTGTATCCTAGGTGTACAAGTTTAATGCAATTTTCATATGTATTAAGATTGATCAATTTGAAGATAAAATATAGGTAAAGATAAAAGTTTCACTAATTTACTACAAGTTTTAAAGGATATGCTTCCAAAAATGATAACACATTGTCAAATCATATGAATGAAGACAAAAAGATACTTTGTTTGATGGGTTTAGAATAAAAAAAGATACATACTTGTGAAGATGAGGATGATACTAGTGAAGAGAATGATAGAAAGAATCCTCCTACAAAGGTTATATGATATTTTTCAATAATTCCAAGGTTTAGGCGATTGTTTGATAGTGAACAAGATGCAAAAAACCTTATACGACATTCAAATGGAATACAAAATGATGGACAATTTCAACATTTGGTTGATTCTCCTTAGTGGAAAAAAATTGATTATCTATTTCCAAATTTTGGAATGATTCAAGAAACCTTAGACTTGGACTACATACATATGAAACAGATCTTTTTGATAACTTAAGCAATAATCATAATTCATGGCCAATTTTATTGGTTATTTACAAGCTTCCACATTGGTTATACATGAAGTGTAAATATGTTATATTATTTATTATGATGGTAGATCCAAGGTAGTTGAGAAATGACATAAATGTTTATCTTAGTTCTTAGTAAATGACTTAAAACTTTTGCGAGAGGAAGGAGTAGAAGTGTTTAATGGGTATTAGTAGTAGAATTCAAGTTACATGCAATGTTAGTTATTTTGTACCATAAACAAATTTCCTAACTTATGGGAACATGAGTAGGTATAATGTTAAGGGTGGTCATGTTTGTCATCAAGAAGATTCAAGCTATCTTTTTAATTGATTTTAATGTAAAAGACAACTTGCTAACTATAAATGTGGTTACTATACCATGTATTAAATGTGACTCATACTTATATGCAACACTAAAAAATCATAAAACAAAAATAAGTACATATTTATTATTCCTTCAATAATATACTATTTTCACTATTATTCATTATTTATTTTATGTTATATGTCTTTAGAAAAAATAATAATTTCCTACAAAGACCATTAAAGAAGATATTAGAAATAGATAGACATTACATTTTTTTAAAAATTAGGAATAGATAAAATAATCAAAATATATTATTTTATCATATTTTATTGTTATACATTTAGTACTTATATTTTTTTAATGTGTATGAATAATTATGTTTTCTTGTATTATGAATTTTATTTTGAATGATGTAAATTGTTTGGTGATGTTTTTTTTATCTACTTACGATTGTTTTTGGATTATAAGTGAGAAATCTATCAAAATAAATGAAAATATTTTAATAAAATAACTTTTTATATCGGTTATGATATTAACTGATGTAAAAAATATATATTCAATATTAATTATAACATTACTCGAATGATTTTGCATTATATTCTTATTTAGTATGTATACTTTAATATTTAACATCGATTCTTACAAAAAAATAATGTGAAAAATATAAACATATAAAATCAATTATCAGATAATTAATGTTGAAGGCTAACCTTCAACATTAGTTATTGTCCAATGTGAAATGTGATTATATTTAAGAATATTTCTTTTAATATCGATTAGGTAAGTTGTATATTCATATAATTAATATTAAATAATGTTATTATAGTAACATAAATTAAGTTTATCTTTTATGCTTATTTTTATTTTACGAAAGTACTTATGTTAGCTTTTTATAAGGAAAAACAAAAATATACTAAATTGAGAACCAGGAGTATTCTTACAAAATATATAAGATATTCTTAAATAGAATTAGTTGTAAGAAATGTACTAATTATTATTTTTTACCTAAAGTCTAAAAATAATATATAAATAAGAAATAATTATATTTTTATATATTAATTTTGTATGATTAAATTGAAAGTAAAACTTTATTTTAAAAATCTCACCTTTTATGTTAGTTAGGGTAATTTCTTATTTTTTTTTATTTCATGTGGAAAATATTTTTTTTTATATAGTTTGGATGCAAAGTTATTCAATAAAATATTTTGTTTACTCTTTAAAATTATAAGTACAACATAAATTTTGATTAACTAAATTTCATTATAATTCAATTTTAATTTTTTTTTACCTTATGTCCACTGAGATAATATTATTATAATAATTAATTTATTTGAATTATTTTTTTACTTTAAAGTACGATATTTTTTAAAGACATCTTAGTGGGATAAGAAAAAGAGAATTTATATAATTTACCTTGAGTTTGACTCTAATTATTGTTTGTTTTGAAGGCTGATGCTTCTATCATGATTGTTTTTCCTTAAAAGTCACCTCAATGGATTAAGAGACGAAGATTTATATAAGCTATTCTTAACTTTGATTCTAAGGAATGCGAAAATTTTAGGCACATGAGAACAAGCTCCCTAGTTCAGAGTTTAAGGATATGTTTGGATTAGAAAGTGGATTTGAGGGAGTGGAAAAGGAGAGAAATGAAGAGAAAGAGAAGAGAAAGTGAAGTTGTTTGAATTAAGAGAAAGAGAGTAGAAATGAGTGAAAAGTTAAATATTATTTTTATATTTTTTTATTAATTTTAAATATTTGTTATTATTAAAATAAAAATATAAACAATATATTATTTTAATTAATTTTATTTATTATTATTATTTAATTTTTATATTTTATATTATTTATTATTATTATTAAATATAAATAGAAATAATATATTATTTTAATATTATTATAATTAATTTTATTTATTATTTAATATAATTTTTTTAATTATGTAATTTAATAAAATAAAATGAAATTAACATAGATTATGTAATAATAATATAATATAATATATTATATCATCTTTCTTTTCAAATCTCTCCATTTTAGAAGAGAAAGGTAGGAATGCGAGTCATTCTTCTTGATTTTTGTAAAATCACCTTGTTTCTTCTTGATTTTTGTAAAATCACCTTGTTTCTTCGCCCTACTAGAGTAATTAGGTAGATCCAAACACAGGCTAAGAGTTAAAGTGGTCTAGAATTGTCCTTTTTGTTCCTATATCAACACAAATTCTTTGACTTCAAGTATGCTAAGATCATTAAGTCAATAATCATTTTGATGTATTTTTATTGAAAATTTTTATATATTTTTTTGTAAAAAAAAATTCACATTGATTTGTTTGTGAAAAATTTCACATGAATTTGTTTGTGAAAAATTTCCCATGAATTTTTTGTTGAAAATAATTTTCTAATAACCTTTTACTTATAAATTTATGCTGGTGGGAAGTTTGTAGGAGGTTTGTGAGAAAAATTATATTTTCCACTAATTTTAAGTATTACTCACAAACTTGTTTCATGAGAAATATGAGTTGTTTTTGTAGTGATTGAGGAGAGTATGTATAAGTTACCGTAGACTTCTATGTTTAAAGATGTGATATTTTTTCTTGTAGCAGTGCAAATCTTTCAAAAAACGGTTAAGGGATAAAATGACCTATAATCTTCCTTTTTATTCTCAAAATAGTCCGTCAATATTATGATCTCATGTCTATTAAGAATATATCCGATAAAAATATTTTCCATATTTCTTAAATTAAAAACATTACTTTTGTAAGAAATCATTCATTAGAGTCAACTTAACTCGCACACTTAGATAGTTCCTTTTAAGATTTATTTGTTATGTAATAAATAGTTTTTTAACAATTAAAAATTATATTTATAGAATAAAAAACATACAATAAATTATATTTTTTATGTGAGTTGTTTCAAGTTTTTTTAAATTTCTTTTAATAAAATAAAATTGATGTAAGTTTGTTAATACTGATATAATACAAAGATTACCATTTACATTTAATATATTTAATATATTTCATATATGTAACTTGTTTCAATTAAAAATCTCTAAAATAACATCTTTAAAATCAATCACCAAATCCTACATATTAATTTTCTTCTTTAAAATTTTATTCTTCCATCACGATTTTGTTTTTAAATAATATTTTGATGTGTTAACTTTTATTTATATATATATATATATATAATTATTAATCTGATAAGATTTTTCCTAAAAGTGTGAATTTAGTCAATAAACTGAATTACTATAATATCAAACTAAGTGTCATATTCATAAAGATTTATATAATATCAAATAAAATTATAATTACTTTCAAAGTTATTTACTTTTATTATAAAGAAAAAATAAAAATAATAAAAGAGAATTTTAAAAAATAATAATAAACATATTGAAATTCAATTTCATCTATAATTCTTCTTTATAATTTTCTAATTATTCATATATCATCAATTTATTAATGTTATTAAAATTCTCTATTATCCCTCTAAAAAAAGGTCTTATTATAAAGTTTTTAAGAATAATTATTAATATCTCAAATCATCATAATAACTACCTTACATTAAATTCAAGATTATTTCAACAAATATATTTAAATCTATGTCTAACTTTTAAACATATAAGATAGTTTAATTCAAATCAAATTTAAGATCTATTTTCCAATAAAATCCTAAATCATAAATCAAAGGATAAATAATTAATTCACCTAAGCATTAAGAGTAGAATTAAATAATCCCCTTCCTAATTGACCCTAAATTGTCTTCCTAACTTTTTAAAGCAATTTCTCTCTTCTTGAATCATCACCACTGCTCTATGTATGGTATCTCATCCCTTTTCTCTCCTTATATTGATGAAAATTAGGTTAAACTACCTTTTGGGCCTTGGATCTCGTTTAAGCAAAAATCTTTTTGAGGAAAACTTTGACGTTTTTGCTTGAGCGAGAAAATCTCCCTCAAGCAAAAGTACTCTAGAGGACATCTATGAATTTTTGCTTGAGAAAAAATGTGTCACTTAAGCATATGAATTCTCGCTTGAGTAAGAAAAGCTAGCTTAAGCGAAAATATTCTAGAGAGTTATTGGAGTTTTAGGACCCGCATGATTAGCTCCTTCTAACCTAAAAAGTGGTGTAACTTCTATATGAAGGTAACACAAACAACTACTATAACACGTTGGAGAAATAGGGATGAAGAGAGATAACACGCTTGAACTGAATTATCATATTTTATTTAATGAAAAATAATGAAATAAATGAAGTATATATACATGATGAAAGAAACAAAATAACAGAAAAACAAACTCAATAATTACAACAGATTCAGATAATTATAATAGCCCCTGCACAAGATGCATGGTGAATGCTAAGAACCCCAAGCTTGAATATGAGATGTTCAAACACGTGCTTTTCAAGTGGCTTTGTGAAAGCGTATGCTAGTTGCTCTTGGGAAGAAATGGGAAATAATTGAAATAACCTGGCTTTGAGTTTGTCTCTGACCACATGACAATCAATGTAATGTACTTGGTCCTTTCATGGAAAGTGGGATTCGCAGCTATGTGTCGAGCAAATTGACTATCACAATACAAAACTCCAAGAGAAGGTTGAATGTTGAGATCATTCAACAAATAGTTAAGGCATTGAATCTCGTATGTAGTAGCAATAAGAGCTCTATACTCTGTCTTCGAGGATGATTGAGAAACAATACTTTGCTTATTGGATTTCCAACATATAAGAGAGGATCCAAGAAAGACGCAATATCTTGTGATGGATTGCCTTGTATTGGGACACATAGCCCAATCAGTGTCACTAAATTCCTTGAGTTGCATATCAAAATTCTTGGAAAAGAACAGGTCTTGAGCTGGTGTGTTCTTAAAGTATTTTAGCACGCGTTGGGTTACCTTGTGATGTTGTACGGTGCGAGCTTTCACGAACTAACTGAGGAGTTGAACAATAAAGCTTATGTTGAGTCTAGTATTGGTTAAGTAGATAAGCTTTCCAATAAGATGTTGATAGGAAATGATGTCTTCCATGAGAGTTCCTTGATCAAATAGTGATTTCGTGTCTTTTGGTATAGGAGTCATACTTAGTTTGGTAGCAAGGAGTCTAGAATAAGCTAACATATCAAGTGTATATTTCCTTTGATTAATGTGTATGCCTTCCTTAATGCGAGAAACTTCAAATCCTAAAAAGAACTTCAACTTTCCAAGATCCTTCACCTTAAACCTTTGATCTAGAAACTCATTGATTTGTTGAATATTAGATTGAGAATTACCAACTAGTATGATATCGTCAATATATACAAGCAATGTAGTGAATGACTTCTTTGTTTTCTTGGTAAAAAGTGGATGATCAGATGGTGATTAATGAACTTGATGTCTTGGAGTGCTTGGCAAACCATTGTCGGTTGGCCTGTTTTAGGCCAAACAATCTGCAAGTGTGATTTGGATTATCGTTGACTATTCCTGGGGGAAGATCCATGTAGACCTCCTCATTCAAGTCCCCATGAAGAGAAACATTGTTCACATCTAGTTGGTGGAGATGTCAATCTTGTGTTGCAGCAATGGCTAAGAGAAAACATATAGTGGTTAATAAGGAAACGGGTGAGAATGTATCCACATAATCTATATCCTCTAATTGTGTGTAGCCTTTGGCTACAAGGTGAGCTTTGTGCCTATCAATTTCTCCATAGCTTGTATTTAATTTTATACACCCATTTGCATCCAATAGGCTTTTTACCTGGAGGAAGGTTAGTGATGATCCAAGTCTTATTTGATTCCAAAGCTTTTAACTCGTGTTGCATGGCTTCTTGCCATATTGGTGCAATTTTAGCTTGTTCGTAACTATTTGGTTCTTCATTGGCAGATATAACTAGAGAGAAAGGTTTATGTTCTGTAGAAAATTTATCATAATTCAGAAAAGATGAAATTGGATAAAGATTCTTATCTATATCAATACCTTCATTGGAGTCAATAGAATTGATGACTGTATGGTGGTAGTCCTTCAAAAAGGTGGGAGCACGTCTGATTCTTGAAGTTCTTCTAAGAATGTTGGTCTCTTCTTGTTCCGAATCATCTTCTTGAATGTTGTCTAAGTCATCAACATATAGGACTAGTATCTCTGAATTACTGGTGTTTGGGGCTTCAATAAGTTGATTAAAAGTGTTGTCTTCCTCCTTTTCCTCAACATCACCACCAGGTTTACATTGATAGGGGAATATGTGCTCATAGAAATGAACATCCCATGAAGTAAAGATCTTCCTAGAGTGGATATCAAGCATGTTATATCCTTTGGTTCCATTTTTGAAACCAAGAAACACACATTTCCTAGCTCTCGGGTCAAACTTGCTTCCATTCCTTTTGATGGTAGAAGCAAAACATAGTGAACCAAAAACTCTCATGTTTATATAAGATTTGGTACAGTTTTAAAACCATTTCATAAGGTGTTTTATTATTTATCACAATAGTGAGGGTACTATTTATAATATGTACAACGTGACAAAATAGCATAAGACTAGAAACTTAAGGGCACGTTCGTTGATATAAATAGATTGCGGGAAACATTTAAAATATGTTGGTGTTTCCTCTCAAACCATAGAATTTTGTTGAGGTGTCTCAATGCAAGTTGTTTGGTAATTAATTCTATATTTGGTCATTATCAGACCTAATGGTTTTTATTTTAATATTGAATTGATTATGCATTAGAACAACAATATTATTTATAGCTCCTTTAGTCTCAGATTTATTTTTCATCAAGAAAACTCAAGTGAACCTGTTGTAATCATCTACAATGGTAAGAAAATACCTATGACCATGGATAGACGTTTCGGCTAAAGGTCTCCATATATCCACATGTATTAATTCAAGAAAATGTGTAGTTTTGGTATCACTATGTGGAAAAGGAAGCCTGTTTTGTTTAACATAGTGGCATGAATCACAAATTCTAATTTTGTTAAAGTATATGTAAGGAAATATATCACTCATAAGTTGAAGAATTTTATCAGATAGATCTCCCAGCCTATGGTGCCAAAGATTGATGTCTGATTTACTTGAGCTGCTATATGTGGCAACTGTATTGACCTAATTTC
Organism: Macrotyloma uniflorum; assembly: GCA_016859785.1. NCBI lineage: Eukaryota > Viridiplantae > Streptophyta > Magnoliopsida > Fabales > Fabaceae > Macrotyloma > Macrotyloma uniflorum. Next base: position 761,582 of record BDMB01000038.1, read on the forward strand.
CATTGGATGCTTGGAGGTAGTATAATCCATCAATTAGCCTAACTTCTCCAATCATCTTTAGTGAAATTGCATCTTGAATCTAGTAAAGCTTATGAGAGAAAATTAGTTTACAATTTATGAATTCAATTAGTTTTTGAACATATAAGAGATTGAAAGAAAATTCAGATATGTATAAAATGTAACACCCTTATTTGTGTTAAATTAAAATTAATAAAAATTATTATTATTGTTATTAGTTAAAAAAAAAAGGAAGTAAGGTTGAAAAAAAATGAATAAAATGACACAAATAAATAAATAATGAAGAAAAAAAATAAAAAAAAGAAAAAAAAAAGAAAAAAAAAAGAAAAAAGAAAAGAAAAAGAGAACAAAAAGATATAGAATAAAAAAAATAAAAATAAAAATAAAAAATAAAAAGAAAAAAAAAGAAGAAAGAAAAAGAAAAAAAAAAGAATAAAAAAAAAGGAAAAGAGGCAACCGCCTCATATATTATACATATATATAATAAAAATAATAAAACTCCTTCTTCTTCTTCTCTCCCCCCACCACAACTTCTTCTTCTATCTCCACCAATTTCAATTCCTTCTTCCTCCATGTCAAATTCTTCTTCTTCGTTTCGGAAATATTTTTAAACTCAAATCTTAGTTCATTTTCTCCATTTCTCCTTAAATCAAGGTAATTTTACTTAAATCTAACCTTCTAATTTCATTATTACCGATTCAAATCTTAAATTAACGGTAGTTTTCTTGATTTAGGAAGGATTGAGTATTAAGGTTCTCAAATCTTCTCTGTTCTTGTGTATTGCGAGTTATTAAGGTAAGAGGAGTTTATTCCTTACTCTAATCTGCAATGTATGATGTTTTACGGGTTGTTTGTTATTTGTATGTATTTGATTTTGAAAATAGATGGTTAAATCACGGAAAGCCATGAAATATTATACTGTACTGTGAAAATTCGCTGAGCGCAGTAAAGAACATTCGTCTCTAGAGTAAATCCGCTTAGCGAAGACAAATTTCGCTGAATGCACAAAAAAATAATTAAAATTACTATTTGCACCCCCCGTTTTTACTATTTGCACCCCCATTTTACAATTTGTACCCTGTTTTCCTATTTGCACCCGCAAAATGATTTTTATTGTTATTAAATAATATTTGAAGATGAGGAATTGGAACTAACTACCTGGAAGGTAGGAAAGTTATGAGATTTGGACAATAATGTCAATTCAAGTTTAATTTCCGTGTGGATGAGTTACAAAGATACACTGGGGTATAGTTCAGGAAGGTTTGATAACTTGGGGGAATGAGAGTGTGGCGGAGTGGTCCATGCCGTGATGTACACAATGTGCAATGGGAACTGCCACAGGCCTCACATTCCATTACCCGATTGAATCGCTGACTATGCTTTTTGCCAAAGGGGCTTGTGCGCACACGTTGTATCCGTGGGGCGTATTGCCAACCGGCGACTATCCACCGGCGTAAGGCCAATGTCACCTGGGTGGTGGGGTTGGCAGCGTTATTTTGGGATCCCACAATACCTAGAGTATTGCAACTAATATGATCACAGTATGAATGATGATGTGAGTGGGGTATATGACTAGCGTACGTGATAAGAAATTATGAGAGAATTTAAATAATGATGTTATGGAAAGATGACAAAAATTTATTTGACAATGTTAGGAAATCAATTTCTAGAGAATTTTATTAAGGTAAAATTTTCAATTACATAGAGCATTTCTTTTATTTAGATATTCATTTTCATGATTGTTAAATATAAATGTTTTATCTTTGTTGGAAAAATATGGTGAGGAAGAAACTCACCCTTACAACCAATTTTTCAGGAAATTATGTAAGAAGACTCGTGAGACTCGTCTCTTAGATGAGAATTTGATTGGTAGGACAAATCCTGCTTCTTCTTGTTGATGGGGAACCTGCTCTAAGTATAGAGATTTGTATTATTATATATGTATGAATAAAAATTTCTATACTCTAACTTGATGATATATTTGTTAAATAACAAGAATAATTGTGATTATTTTGTGATTTTGAAAGATAGGTTCCTTAACCATAGTATTATTTTGTAATGTCTAAATATTACTATAAATAGTATCTTTCTCAAAAATAATTATCTTATTTTCTTGAAATGAATAAACAAAATATTTAGTTTCTATAATCATAATCAAATTTCAAACCACATAATTATTTTATGAATAATGCTAAACTTATTTATGAAATTTATTATTTATCCTTAAATTTATTGTTTATCCTTAAATTATTGTTTATAGATTTAATTTAGTATTTATCAATCGTATTTAAGTTAAATTAAAGAATTATTAAACATTTCCTTTTGTTAAATAGATCTTTTACATCTGTTTTATTTTAAGTGAACCATTGAATTTGAAAAAAAAAAAATCTTGAAATATTATTTGCTTGTTTTATTATTTAAAGAAAATTACAATATTAAGAATAATGATTTGAGGCGTTACATAGGACAATATATAAAACAAGTGTTTTGGAGATTTGTACAATGCCAACATATTTTGCAGTAATCAAATTGCTATTGGGTAATTTTACATTTATAGGATTAATTCTATAAAAACATGTGAATAGAGATATATTATTGGCTACATGGTTAGTTGCATCCGTATCTATGATCCAAGTGTTTAGAATATGCTTACCTTCTTCACTTGCTTTAGGAGATCAATCATTAATAATGTTGTTAACTTTGTGGTCAATCTTGGAGTCTTGAAGCAATTTGAGGATCTGTTGGAATTGATTCTTTGTCAGTTGTAATTCTTCATGTCTTTCTTTCTAACCCTTCAATGATATTTCTTCTTTCTTTCCTTCGGTAGCGTTTCTTGGATTATCAGAAGTAATGTGGTTGATAACATGTTCATTCCTTTACTTATACATGGTGGGAAACCATATTTTGAATAACACTCTTTAGCTGTACGATTTAATTTGTGATAGCAATTGCATTGCTTTCTTTGATTCTTTTTCTTGCCTTTGAAGTTGGTTTTCCAATTTCTAGTACCCTTCTGTTGTCTCTAGTTTCCTTGATAATTCAAAAAGTTAACGAAGTTATTTTTTTCAATTTGGCTTCCAGTGATAAGTTGCCTTTCATACTGCATGACAAGTGAAAATACCCAATTGATGTTGGAGAATGGCTCCATCATCAATATCTGAGTTCTTACAATGGTGTAAACATCATTAAGTCCCTTTAGGAAACAAATTACATTTTTTGATTCCTTGTAACCTATGATCACCTTGCATTTACATTTTACCTTACAGCTCCATGTGAGTTTCGGCCTTAGGGAATCCAATTCTTCCTAGAGAATCTTTAAGTCTGTGAAGTATTCAGAGACACTTCTCTCACCTTGACGTATGGAGTGCAGTTCTTTGAGTAGATAAGAAATCTGGAAGTGGTCCCCCTTTGAGAAACTGTTGGGTTGAGAGATATTATTTTGAGGAAAATCTGTGATTGGACAAGAATCATGTAATTTATTTATGTACATAATATTATAATTATGTACATAATATTCTTAGCAGATTTGTAGGAAGAAAATATTAAAAATAATAAATGATAGAAATAATGCACAATAATGCACATATAATGTGCAATAATATATTTGTATATATATTCATTTGAGAATGATGAATAAAACAGAACAATATGTTATTGTGTTCTGACATGGTATCAGAGCTAGACCAATAAAAATACTAAAAAAAAATTTGTTATCGGTCATCACGGCAGAAACAAACAAAAGACAGAATGAAGGGAGGATCATAAGGAGAAATTGTTCTTCCTATGATAAAACTCAAAATTCAGCAAAGGACAAGATTGTCCTATGTACTCATTGTCATTGTCTTGGACATGACTTAGATAATTGTTTTCAAATAATAGGCTATCCAAATTGGTGGGGAGATCGTCCTCGTGGAATTGAAAAAAGATGTGGAATTTTCAAGGTTCATGTTGCGCAAGCAAATTCATCTGATGTTAAAGGTATCACTAATCAGCACTGGTGAGTCTTTTAAACAATATCAAGGTGGGAGATAGTGAAAATCTGAGTGGTAAGTGTACTTCTTTACCTTGGATTATTGACACAGGGGCCTCACATCATATGATTGGAAAATTAGCATATCTCACTAATATTAAGAATATTACAGAATGTTCTGTAGGTCTTCCTAATGGTGAACACATGATCGTTACAAAGGAAGGCACACTGGTGTTAAGTCATACTCTAACACTTACAAATGTTCTTTATGTGCCTTCTTAAACTTGTAATCTTATTTTAGTGTCTCAATTGATCAATGAATCAGATTGTGAGATTTATTTTGGTGACAAATCTTGTACTATTTGGAATCGCATTTCAAAGAAATTGATTGGAATAGGTGAGCAACGAGAGGGACTATATTATCTTGGGTAGATAGTCATAGCAGCAGCTGTAACGACATCATCATCAGAAACTTTTTGTGAATTATGGCATAAAAGGTTAGGGCACCCTTCTCATAAAGCTATTGATATGTTATTTAAGATGGATCATGACAGAATAAATAAATCATGTAACGAGGTATGTGATATTTGTTTTCGAGCAAAACAACCAAGGGAAAGTTTTCCTATCAGTGAAAATAAAACAAATTAAATTTTTCAGTTAATTCACTGTGACTTATGGGGACCTTATAGAACTACAAGCTTTTGTGATGTTCGATATTTTTTAACTATTGTTGATGATTATTCAAGGGCTGTTTGGATTTATTTGCTTAGTGACAAGAAAGAAGTTTCCATGTATTTGAGACAATTTATTGTCATGACTGAACATCAATTCAACAAGAAGGTAAAAATTGTTCGAAGGGATAATGGTACAAAATTTATCTCCATGAGATCATATTTTCATAATCATGGTATAGTGCATGAGACTTCTTGTACAGGAACTCCACAGCAAAATGGGCGAGTAGAGCGCAAACACAGGCATATTCTAAATGTTGCACGTTCCTTGCTTTTTGAAGGTAATCTTCCCATTGATTTTTTGGGACATTGTGCTTTGGCTACATGTCACTTAATAAATCGTACTCCCACAACAGTATTAAAAGGAAAATCTCCTTATGAAGTTTTGTACGGTACACCCCCTAATCTTAATCATCTTTGAGTTTTTGGATGTTTATTTTATGCTCACAATCAGTATCATGGAGGAGATAAGTTTGCTAGCAGAAGCAGGAAACGTATTTTTGTGGGTTATCCTTATGGTAAGAAAGGTTGGAAATTATATGATGTTGAGTCAAAAACATTTTTTGTCTCACGTGATGTTGTATTTTATGAAGATCTTCCATTTGCATCAAACCTATCTCTTGAACAGGATTCCACTTTATCTAATCCGCTTTCTATTACACATGCTTCCATTGATGATGATGATGAGGTTCTTCTTATATCTGAGACACACTTGAATGAAAATACTTCACCAAACAATGAAGTTATTCCAACATCAGATGGTCTCTCATCTATTCTCATACCAAATAAAGCCCCACATAATAATGATATCACACTAGATATTGAATCAAAGAATGTTATAGACAGGGGGGGCGCACCAGAACCCATGCACACAGAAACTTTGGGCCGTGGTTGTCGTAGAAAAATTCCTTCAACTGTATTACGTGACTCTGTGACTAATACAATTAAGATTAATCCCTCTCCCGATTCATCTGTTCTATCCAACTCCTTAGGTACATCCTATCCTATTGCTAATTATGTTAGTTGTGATAAATTTTCTTCTCGTCATAGGCAATTTTTGGCCGCCATTACTGCAAAAACTAAACCACAAACTTTTTCTGATGCGATTCAACATGAACATTGGCGAAAGGCGATGCAACAAGAAATTCAAGCCCTTGAAAATAATGAGACTTGGTCTGTAGTATCTTTGCCTCCTAATAAAAAGACTATCAGATGTAAGTGGGTGTATCGGATCAAATATCATGCAGATGAATCTATTGAAAGGTTTAAAGCCCGTCTTGTTGTTTTGGGGAATAAGCAGGTTGAAGGATTAGATTTTCATGAGACCTTTGCACCAGTTGCAAAGATGGTTACCGTTCGTACTTTTCTTGTAGTTGCAGCTGCTAAGAATTGGAAATTCCATCAAATGGACGTTCACAATGCTTTCTTACATGGTGAACTTGATGAGGAAGTATATATAAAACCGCCTCCGAGTTTTAAATCTCATGATCCTACTCAAGTTTGCAGGTTACATAAATCTCTATATGGCTTGAAACAAGCTTCCCGTTGTTAGTTTGGTAAATTGAAAAGTGCATTACAGAAATATGGATTCACACAATCTTATTCAGACTACTCTCTTTTTACTCTTCATCATAATGATCTGCACCTCAATGTGTTAGTTTATGTTGATGATCTTGTAATCTCTGGAAATAATGAGGAAGTTATTCAGGCTTTTAAAGCCTACTTAAGTAACTGTTTTCATATGAAAGATCTTGGACTCTTAAAATATTTTTTAGGTATCGAAGTGGCCAAAAGTCCTACTGGTATTTTCTTATGCCAAAGAAAATATGCTCTCGACATCATTACTGAAACTGGTCTCTTAGGTGACAAGCCTGCTGACTTTCCCCTTGATCAAAATCATCATCTTTTGTTTGCCACAGGGAGTCCTCTATCTGATCCAGCCAAATACCGAAGAGTAGTTGGTCGTTTGATTTACCTTTCAGTTACTCGACCTGATATTTCTTACAGTGTTCACATGCTTGCGCAATTCATGCAAAATCCTGTTCAGGAACACTAGGATGCTGCTCTCCGCGTAGTTCGTTATCTTAAGGGTACTCCTGGATAAGGAATCATGTTACGTGTAGATTGTGATCTTCAACTCTATGGTTGGTGTGATTCAGATTGGGCTACTTGTCCTTTGACAAGACGTTCTCTTACAGGGTGGATTATTTTTCTTGGGAATTCACCTATTTTATGGAAAACTAAGAAACAACATACTATATCTCGTTCCTCTGCTGAAGCGGAATATCGCTCAATGGCCAACACTACATGTGAACTTACGTGGTTGAAAGGTCTTCTACATTCCTTGGGTATTGGTCATCTACGTCCTATGAAGCTTTATTGTGATAGTCAAGCAGCCCTGCATATTGCTGCTAATCCCGTTTTTCATGAACGCACAAAACATATAGATTTTGATTGTCATTTTATACGAGATGCAATTTTGAACGACACTATTGCAAGGACTTATGTTACTACTTTTAGTCAACTTGCTGATATTTTCACTAATGCACTCGAAAAACGTCAATTTGATTTCTTTCTTCCCAAGTTGGGCATCCAAAATTTGCATTTTATATTCATTTGAGAATGATGAATAAAACAGAACAATATTATATTGTGTTCTGACAGAAACGTTCCTTTAAATTGTTCCACAATTCTTCGGTGTTATTAATATATATGATGCTTTAGGCGATCTTTTCTTTCATTGCATGTGTGATCCATGAGATGATCATCACATTACATCTTTCCCATGCATTGCAAAGGGGATCGTTTTGATCTGGTTGAACAATTCCTCCATTGAAAAATTTGAATTTATTCTTCGCTAGTAGTGCTCTCTTCATTGCCGGGCTCTGGGTGTGGTAATTCATCCCAATAAGTTCAAGTACTATTCCAGGATTTTCTCCTAGATGAATATAGTAAAGACTAACAAGATTCAAATGACTGTCAGCTTCATTAAGAGTAGTTGTCATGTTCAAGAATAACTAAGAATGAAGACAAGATATGGTGTTTATATGTAACAGTGTAAACAAAAATATGAAAGAGTGTAAAGAGCGGAACCAGAGCAGGATTTAACCCCATATTGGAGTTTTGGGACCCGCATAATTAACTCCTTCTAACTCATAAAGTGGTGTAACTTCTATATGAAGGTAACACAAACAACTACAATAACATATTAGAGAAATAAGGATGAACAAAGATAACACGCTTAATTTGAATTATCATCTTTTATTCAATTAAAAATAATGAAATGAATGAAGTATATATACATGATGAAAAACAGACTAACAATAAAACAAACTCAATAATTATAACAAATTAAGTTAATTATAATAAGAACATCCTTTTTGTCATCATTTCATTTGAGCGAAATATTTTTCTAAAGAGAATAATATCTTGTTTGAGCGAAATTTCTATCACATAATTGACCTATTTTATTGTAACTTTAGAATTTAGAAATCCATAAAAGAATAAGTAAAAACAATAAAAATAAATAAATTACATTGTAAAAAACTAAAGAATAGAAGAAATAATTTGTAAAATTAAATTAAAACTAAAAATTACGAAACCTAAAATGTAAAATTACAAAATGTAGAAGAATAAAAACTTGAAAGAGAAGAATTTGAAAAGTTTTTTAATTAAACAGAAAACACATAAGTCTTAAATGTAAATCTAATTACATTTATGTGTAACCTAGAATCTACACTTAAATTAAATATAGTATGTCCTATCTATTTATAGTATATAATTAAAAAAATAAGGTTCATCTAAGACCCACAAATAGGTTGTGTAGATGAGCATACACTCTTCCTCGTTGATTGAAATATTCATTTCATAGTTTATTGTTTTTGGTTTGAATCCGTTTAGTAAAATATTGCTTCATTGGGCGAAGTTATAAAATTTAAGCTTTTTCCTTCTCAATTTCTTGAGTGAAATTAAAATGGTTGAGCAAACTATTTTGAAATAAAATATTCCAACATATAAAATAAAAATTATATTATAATAATATAATATAAATAAAATGATGTATAATATACATTTATCAAATTCCCCTGTACTTAAATCTTCACATTTCCAAGTAAAACTAAAACTTAAAACTATAATTTATATTTTACCCAATAAATCTCAAGATCAATAATTAAAATCAATTCAAAATGTCAACAATAAAAAAATTTTCAAGCACACGTATCTTAATTTTAACTTAAGAAATAACAAATGATCAATATTAATTACAAAATAAGTAAGAATAGATACTTAATTTTCGATATAATTCACTCTAACTCTCAAATATTTAAGGGTAGTATTTCCTCTCAATTTAGATTTAAAAATGAAATTAACCATAAGTTTGACAAAATTCTAATTGAATAAATTTGAAACTGTATTGGATATGTTCCAGCCGAGATCCTCGCAGAAAGTATAGACAGAAATATCCTCGGTGTAGACCTAAAGGTAACTAGTTTGCGTCATGGGGCCCACAATATCAAGCTCGAATATATTATTCCCACCAAGATCCGAAGGGTGTGAGATATTATTAAAGATAGAAGATTCACCCCAAATCCCCTCTAGAGGACATGTGGTTTTAGCAGATCTTATGGTTAAGATCCACTAAGGTAAATTTGTTTCACTCTATATTATAAATAGATGAAATTGATCAAAGTATGATCATATATTCTTAACCTAATAACAAACCCTGTCTTCACTATTTACTAACTTGAGCGTCGGAGTGTAAACACAGGTACCTTCCCTGCGTGGTTTGAAGGAGTTGAGGAGTAGTTGGCAGCAGAGAAGAAAGGAAACGGTTTTGAGGTACTCAGTCCTTATAAGTACATTTTGGCACCCACCGTGGGGTCGAGATACATTCAAGGCAATGGTAGTAACAAGATACATGAGTGAAGAAGAGTTCAGGAGGCCGACCGAGGCCTCCCCTCCAAAAGAAAGGCGTTTAATGGAGGCAATACTAAAAGAATTTGAGGATATGAAACAAATCTAGCAACGGGAATTTGAGGACTTGAAGCTAAGGAAGAAGTAGAGTATCAAGGCGATTGACTAACTCGAGTGACAAAACACCAAGCTTCATTGAAGGTTGGATGAGCAAGAGGCTACCTCTTCCCGTACTAAAGAACTGATAAAGTCTTAGACCTGCGCAAACCTTGATGTAACTTGATTTTCTCTTATAATTAAATGCTAAAATTTATCCAAACATGTTTATATTATCTTAAACTATCCTACTTAACCAGAGAATGCATTTTTATGAATTTATAAGGTGAAAAGTAAAAACGGTATAAAATACTATATTTATACAGTATAAAAATTATTGTTATATATTTCAAGAAAGGTTCACTGTTTTATTTATATCTTTGTCCACAGATGTCCGATTTGGGTGATTCTTTTTGCATTGAACTCATAACTCATTAATATTTCAAATAGAAGTTGAATCATTCAATTTGGAGCAGAAATAAATTTTTGGTGCATGTTTAAAGTCAACATATAGTAGCTGCAATTCAAAGCTGAGTTTTCCTTGAAGTTATGGGCTGGATTAATTATTTTAGGGCTCATCCATTAAGTATAGAGCTTCTGTAGTAAATAACATGTTAGAAAATATAATTAATCATAGATTATGAAGAGCACAAGTTAGATTTTACGTTTTTCTTTACATACAAAGCAATGATTAATTCAGTTAGTTGGTTAGTTAGCTTCTTGAGTTTCTTTGTAGTGTATTTGATTCTCTATTAATCTTTTCGTGTTCCTTCACTATCTCTCAATCTTCTTTGTTTTGATTTTTTTATCCATGCTTTAGTTTTACTCTTTGTTCGATTCTAATTCTGACTTGAATAATAAGCTTTCAATGATCAATTCTAGTTTTTCTTCTTTGGTTTAAATTGCTTTTGCTTCTTGATTAAAAGTAGAACAAGGATACATTGAATGTCTTTCAATGTGCATTCATTGTGCAAGTTCTTGATTGATTAATTAAGTTCTTGATTGATCAATTAAGTTCTTGAATAGAAGGAAAAATAGTGATTGATGTCTCCTAGTTTTACCTTTGAAGAAAATTAATTCAGTTCTAAATTTCTGCATTATTCAATTCTGCATTATTCAATTTTGCACTTTAAAGTCTTTTCACACTTAAGGAATATAAAGATGTTGTTAAAGAGTTCTTGATATTGGATTGCGAAGTCTTGCTAAATTTTCAATCAATTCTTGATTAAGGTTGATTGTAAACATTTGGATGTCTTCTAAAATGTGACTAACCTTATGCTAAATATATTGTTTTGCATTTGAAAGGCAAGAAAGTACCACTTCAATTCAGTCGCTTTGATTGATGTTTTTGTATCCATGTATTTCAATTCCTAGATCACTAGCATTTTATATAGATTTACATTTTTCCGGATTTCCAATTGTTGTCCTAATATTCATTTGATGTTGTAGCTTTAATCTTTGGTGTCAATTTTTCTATTTTGTCTTGTTAATTCCTAAATTCAAAAATTACAAAAGCATTTCTTCTACATTCATTTTAGAATTTTGCATTAGTTTACATTCTTTAAATTTCATCCAGGTTTGATTCAGTTTTAAATCTCAGTTTCTACTTTGCATATTCATCATTCCATTCATCTATTGCATAAGTAGCTACATTTTTATTCCATCAAGTTAGACATGCTGCATAATTTCTTTGGTTTTCATACTACATTTCACTCATTCATTCAGTTGTTCATTACTATTTCATTGCACTTACATATTTGTTTACTGCATTCGCATAAATTAGCTTCATTTCATATTCAAAACCCCTCAAAATTGCATTCTACATTTGTATATAAGCATTGCATTGAATTAAAAGCCTCACACATTGCTCCACAGATTGATAGCCTTAAAGGTCACTTCCCTACTATATTGGGGGAAATTTTCATTGATTTTGAAGAACACATGCGATTGCGTTTCATCAAATTGGCTTCATTGTCGAGGAGCATAAGACTTTGATTCATTTAATTCATATTCCTGCATTGTATAAAAGCATATAGTTGATAACATTTTTTCACTTTCTACATTGGATATTTTGTTGTTGTGCTAACTCACTTTGCAGCCTACACTTGAGCATCCTTTAAGTCTAAGCAAGTGCACGACTAGGTCATCTAGGGAAGAATTACTATCCTTTGATCCTGAGATTTCCAAGACTTTCAGGAAAGGAACTGGACAAAGTCAATAGAGGGAAACTTAGTAATTTGAAATAGAAAATACAATTGAGAATCCAACTTTGAGCCAGCTGATAGAATTGTGATTCTGCTTAATTATAAATGCTAAAAAGAGTTCTAATGTGATCTTAGGATGTTAATTTAACATAATTGAACATAAAACAGATTTTTAGAAGCTTGGAAGCCAAGATTAAAATTCGTGCAAAAATAGTATAAAAATACAGTGTTTTATTGTACTGGCAGCCTGAGGTATGTGTACTATTTCATCTATATCTTTTGCTACAGACCTTCAAAATGGCATTAGAAAGAAAACTCAACAAGCTTTTCATAGAAAGTCGAACCGCATGATTTGGAGTAGAAATGGATTTTTAGTACGTGTCTGAAGTTCACTGACCTATAGTTGACTCAAGTGACGAGTACCTCTCAAGTTATGGGCCCTCTCCAGTTCTCCAAGGCCCTTAAAATCATTTTAACACTTTCATAGTATAAATATATGTTTAGCCAATGTAATTGAGTGAGAATTGGCATTGAGAACAAATACTCGTAGTGTTTAATCTTCATGCACGTGGCTTCCATGAGTTCGGTTATGTTGGTTAGTTGTTCGTTGTATTCTTTTACATTTCAGCTTCAATGGAAGTCTTAGTTCTTCACTTTCTTTCGTTCTTGTGCCTCTTCTCACTGTTCTTTTACTTCTACTTTACTATTTTCATGCTTTAATCCTTTTTAATTCGAACAAGATTCAATGGAAAAGAGTTTACTTGTTACACAATGCTTGGAATCAATCTTTCTCCTTGGTTTTCTTTGAAATCGCTTCTCGGTCGAGGGTGAGAACAAAGCAGTGATTCATGCACGTTCTTGAATGAATTCTTGATTGGTTCATCGAGTTTTCAAGTGGAGAAAGGCTTTAATATCCAAGATTGGCTAGAACTTAAACTCCTGTTCATTGTTTCAAGTTCTATCTTTGCTTTCTTTCATAACTAAAATTCCAACAATTCGTTCTTTTAATTTTTGAATGTTTGATTCAATTCAGCATAGTTGCAAGATTGTTTTGTGATTTCTAATCGGTGAGGAAAGGTTTCTTGGTGTTTTTCTAAAGGCTTGAAACACTTGAATGTCTTTCAAGGGAATGTTTAATTAAAAATACTCCAGTTTCGTGGCTTTAGAAGAATCCAACACTTTCGATCTGGTTTAAAGTTGCAAGACTCTCTTATAGGTAGTTTTAATTACTTTCCTTTACTGTTTTCAATGCAATCTTAATATTAGCTTTAATTCAGCATGGTATAGGAGTAGAGTTGATCAAGAATCAAGTTTAGTTTTCAATACTGTTTTCCAGAAATCCTTAGTTTGAATATTCATGTTCTTGTTTTGGTATGTTCTTGTTTTGGTCATAGATTTCCAGCTTTGAAGGTGTAGTTTAGTTTTCGATTTCTGGTTTAATAATTCGCAACCATTCATTTCCATTTTAATTCAATATTCGTTGTGATTGTTACTTTATTGCATAGCTTCAACACTTGGTATTTTGCATTAATTCATAGTAGGGAGCCTTATTCATTAGTGTTTCCAAATTTCATAACAGCAATTAAGTTTCATTTTGCAATTTGCTTCTTGTATTCATCTTCTGCATTTCAATCCCTTTATATCCCCCGATACTATACACACCAGGCCTCCATCATCAATCATCTCCTATACCACACGAAATATCAATTCACCCATTACATACATTCATTGATTTACACATAAAATCATAAAACAACAAGACAAATTACATTCGACAAAATAAAACTCATTACCTCAACCATCCAGTAGTACTATACATGCATCCATGACTGGAATCACATTCCCATTTTGAATCAATATAAAAACATTCAAAAACAGTTTCATTTCATGCATTCATACCCACTCATCCATCTCCAACAAAATTTCTCAGTCAAATTTACATCAACATCCATTTGATTTCATATTTCATTAATCCCAACCATTGCATTAGGAGTCATTGCACTAACACTATTCACCACGGTCAGAATTCCATGCCTCAGTCCATACACCTTTTAAAAATTCAGAAAAAGAGTCCTTTGCATTTATCTTCAGCTAAATACTTGCTCATTCATTTTTTATTGCATTCATACCTTTATTTCCCCGATTACTCACTACATTGCTAGATAAAGATTTCACTATTTCATTGCTTCCAGGATTAGACACTTTGGTTATCCCTATACTACATTAAAGGGGAAATTGAAGAAGTCACAAGTTGTATTGTGTTTCTCAAATGATTCCCCTAAAGCAATAAGAATGTAGTACAGTGGAAACCTGAATATCAATTTAGGGAAGTAGTGAAAATAGATGAATGAGTTATGAATGATTCAAATGAATGGGGAATGAACTAAATGAAATATGAAACTATAAAATGAACTAAAATGGGGTTAAATGGTATATGTAATGAATGAATATAGTGCAGAACTAATCAGAATTCAAAACGGATGAAAATCACAAAACTGATCTATGTGAATAGTACATCTCGATCAGTGAACAGTAAATCACAATCAGAACAAATGCACTCTTGGTCAGAAATGAACAATGGATGAATGTCTTGGTCAAGAATGAAATGCAGTGTTTGTTATGATGATTGTGCGGTGAAAATGAAATATTTATGAATTTTATGCTTTTTAAATGGATGTAGGTCGAGATGAACAGTGACTAGTGCGTGGTCCAAAATCTGACCGAGGTGAATAGTACCACTCGGTCAGAAATCAAGCCAGTAGTGAAATGCAATGTGTAAATGCAGAAATGAATGCACCAATGTATATTTTTGTATTTTTCAATATGATTGGGGGATTTGTAGTGCAAGAAATATAGAACGCAAGGTAAAACACAACTAGAAGCTAGTAAACATAAAACTAGTGCATGAAATTAAATGTAACAAGCTATAAAATCTGTCCAGACCTAAAACTAATGATCTAAGTGACTTAAGAACATATCAAAACAGTAAATGAAAGCATTAAAATCTACCTAACGTGGTTGTAGTGAATTATAACTAGTTTGGAAGTGTTAGGACTCTTCTAATGCATAAGTCGTGGGTCAATCCCAATTAATTCACCTCCCGAAAGACATTTGAGTGTCTTACACATCAAAAACAGTCCAAAGAAACCTTCCCTCCCTAATTAAAACTCACAAACAGCCAAGTGTAAAGCATGTAATTGCGGAATCATAAAGAAAGCAATAAAGTGCAAGAAATTAAAGTGCATAAACTTCAATCCTAGAACATGATTTCGGTGTTCAAGCCAATCCTAACTCTTGAATTTCTTTCCATTGTGAAAACCTATAACCAATCAAGAATTCACCATAGAATGCAGAGAAATGCTTGTTCGTTTCAGCTCTCAACCGAGAAGCTTCCACATATTGAACCAAGGCAAGAATTCAAGTTTAGGCATTGTGTAACATGCAAAATCATTTTTCGTGGATTGTTGTTCGAATTAAACTATCCTAATTCATGAAAACAGTAAAGGAAACATAAAGAAATGAGGAAGAAGAAGCATCAGATCCGAAAACAAGAAGAACAAAGGCAAAAGAATGAAGAACATACAAGAAGCGTGAGACGCAAGCAACACATGGCGCGAGAGAAAACTTTGAAGAGAAATGAACTCGTGGATTAAACTGAATGTCGAAACTTCTTCTTTATTACATTAGAATAATTCTATTTATACTTTAGCTAATGTACAATTTTGAAAGAGAAGGTCGTCGATCACCCTTCAAAAAGATTCCCTCAACAAATAGGATGTAGTATAATGGGAACCTGAGTATCAATCCTGGGAAGTAGTGAGAATAGGTGATGAGAAATGAATGATTCAAATGAGGGAAATGAATGAAATGCAACCTAAATGCAATATTAAACTAAAATCAACCTTAAATGGGGTTAGAATACTATATGCAATGAAATGGAATGAAAAAAGAATGCAGAATATGAAAATATGCAAAATTCACAAAACTGACCGAAGTGAATAGTAATACAAGGTCAGAAAATCAAGCTCTCGGTCAACTATGGTAAAATGGATGAATGTGTCGGTCAACAATGGTACGTAATGCTTTATATGACAAATGAATGATATGGTAAAAATATTGGTGCAGGAAATGTGAGCAGAAATGAAAATGACCGAGAGTGATAGCAAAAATGGCTAAGAGAAGCACACTAACCTTGGTCAAAAAATGAACGTGGTCAGAATGGTGAAACAACTGCACAAAATGTTAGTACACACAAATATATGGATATTTTACAAAGACAAGATGCACAAAAAAAATGTAAAAATAAAGGTTTTGACCGAGAGTCAATAAATCTGGTCTAGTTTGGTGCACTTCTCGGTCAGAGACGAAACTATTTATGATTTTCGAGTTCTGGATGGACAGAATGAATCAAATGGATGAATGATGGATGCTGACAAATTATTGACCGAGTGAAAATGCAGATGGTTCAGTGGAAATGCAAGATTATGGATCTGACCGAGCTAAGAACACACCAGAATTTAGTGTTCTCGGTCAGAGGCTAAATGGATGAAGTTTGCTCAGTCAAAAAATCAAATGGTATGCATGAAATGTATTGTTGGTCGAGTGAAATGCAATTATTTTTAGATTTTGAGTTTTCTAAATGGGAGATGACCGAATGGATGCAATGTTGGTGCGCGGTTCAATTTCTGACTGTGGTGAATAGTGTTACTAGGTCAGAAACCAAAACAGTGGCAAATGACAGATATGAATGAATGAATGAATGCACCAATGAATGTTTACAATTTTTCTAATTTTTCAGGGGGGTTTTGTGGGTTTGAATGTGAAATGTATAAATGAAAATGAACCTAAAACTACTCTAACCTAATGCATGAAATCATAAAAGTGGCAAGGCATTTAAATTCTACACTAAGAAAGCGTTTAAAGAAAAGCAATAAATCTACCTAACGTGAAATACAAGTGAATTAAAGTTGGTTTGGGAGTGCTACAACTCAAAGTTAGTGTAACTTGTGGCTAGACCCCAATTAACCTATCCCTCAAAAGACATTTGAGTAGTTCACACTAAACTAGGAGTCTGAAAGAAACATCCCTATTCCCCAACAAGAACTCACAAGCAAATCAAGTTTCAAAGCATTAAAGAAAGCACATAAAGAAAGCGGTAAAGAAAGCTTCCACCTCGAATCCGAAGGCTTCCACAAGTTTAGGAAAATCAAGAATCTAAGACTAAGAGTTGTTAAGCCCGCAACACCACACTCTTTGATCTTTGTTCGGTGTAAAATCTATTTCTAAATTAAAGCATTAAAGAAAAGCAATAAAGTGGTGCAGAAGAACACAAATCAGATCCAACACAAGAGAAAAAAATGGAAGAAAAACAATGGAACACATACACAAAGTGAAGAACACAAGTGGCGCAAGGAAGAAGAAGAAAGCCATGAGCGCGAGAGAGAATGGGAGAATTTGAAACGCTTCTTGCAATTAGATCTGAATCACAAACTTCATCAACCCGTTCTTACATTGTGTTTAAGCTATTTATACTTCAACTTAAGTTATTACAATAGAATTGGATGTAGAGAATCAAAATAAACTAAAGAGGAATCACAAGAGTCGCGCCAGCTCGCGGGTCAAGAACTTCAGTGCACTTAAAACGCGTGCATCTAAGTCTTTTCTTGTCCGAATTTGACGATTCAAGATCCCTTTGAAATCTCTTTGTCTTATCTTCAAACGCCACCATTCTCATTCAATTTGGGGATCTGGCGCGCTTTCAATAAATAAATTATTCAGACATGTTTGCTGGCTTGGTCCGGCCTGACGAACCCCACTTCAATAATTTATGAAAAATTCAATTTAAGTCCAAATTAAGTGATTCAAAGGCTTGATTAAAGCCCAATAAGTCAGCTAATTGATAAATCAAATCTCATCCAATTTGGAGTCCAATTGAGTTCTCGAGCTTAATTTAAGTGTTGATGACTCGTGGGACGCGTGAGCTGCACTTGTGCCAACTTCAAATGTGTGTAGAGAATGCAATTGTGGTCCAAATCACACGCTTCAAATTTTGGCTGAAAGTTGCACGTGTCTATTTTCATTTGCAACCAGAATCTTGATTTTTAGATCTCTGTATAAATTATGATAAATTAAAAAGTGAACCAATGTCAGTATCCATTTACAATAAAACAATGCTAATTTACTGTTTTTATGCACATTTTTAAGTTAAGGCTTCCAATGATCCAATAACACAAGTAATGGTTAATTTATATTTGTTAACAACTTATAAACATTAAGATAACATTATTAAGCAACTTTGATGGACTAGAAATGAGTCTCATCAAATTACATAAGAAAGGGCCTAGAACCGGAGGTAGCCCAAGAACTTGAGAGGTAGAGTTGACTCCTGTCCATGTCAGCGAAGTTCAAATGCTTGTAATAATTTCAATACTTGTCCAAATTAAGTGATTTTTGTCTCTTTTGAAATCTCTATGAGTCAGCTTTAAAACTCCACTGTTTCCACTATTTTAGAAGGTCTAGCGCATTCTGGAGATTTAAATTACTGAAGTATGTTCGTTGGACAGGTCTCGAACGCTTAACCCCTCTTTAATATTTCATGAAAATTCCAATTTAGCTCCGAATTAAGTGGTTTTGGATCCTCTGGAAAGATGAGTGTGTCTAGTTTACAAAGCTTCCAAGATCATGATTTTAGGAGCTCTGTAGAAAAAAATGATAAATAAAACAGTGGACAAAGGTTAGAACCCATATACAATAAAATACAACTTATATACTATTTTTATACAAAATTTTGTATTAAGGCATCCATAGTCCTAAAAATAAAATTTATAGTTAATTAAGCTTTGTTAACACATTAGGAACAATTAAATAACATTATTAGCCATTTTAAATATGCTAAAATTCAGTCACATCAGAAATCAATTATTTGAAGACAAGAAATGCGGCTGAACTTCTTATTAATCACCAGCCAACAGAACACTATTAGCTACTTTGCATCCAAGTTCCTCAATTACAAGAGGGCATGAACAACTACGAGTTAAAATCTGGACTGATTGACTTGTTTCCAAAATTTCATGGCCTAGCTGGAGAAGATCCTTAAAATCACCTGATGGAGGTTCATGTGGTTTGCTCTACAATGCGCCATCCTGATGTGCATGATGATTATGTGAAGATGAAAGCATTCCCTTTCTCCCTTTGTGATGTAGCCAAGGACTGGTTGTACTGCCAGCCAAATCCAATCATCACCTAGACCGAAAAGAAGAGGAGATTTTTGGAGAGGTTTTTCCGAGCATCCAGAACTGCTGCAATTAGAAAAGAAATCAGAGGGATTAAACAACCCAAGGGAAATCATCGTATGAGTATTAGGAGAGGTTCAATAACTTGTGTGCCACCTGCCCCAATCATCAAATTAATGAGCAACTACTCATTCAATATTTTTATGAAGGCTTAATGGTAATAGAGAGGAACATGATTAATGTAGCTAGTGGAAGAGCTTGCATGGATAAAACGCCTGCAGTTGCAAGATACTTGATCTCCAACATGGCTAAAAACTCCCAACAATTTAATTCAAGGAAAAATAAGAGGTCTGTGCATGAGATAAATCAAGGAGTAGTTGTTGCAAAATATAGCTCAAGGCTAAAAAATAAATTAATTGGAGTTACATCTTATGTGAGGCAATTGGCTCTAACACAACAAACAAATGCAAATACTACAACACTTAGAACATGTGGAATTTATGCAGCCATTGATCATCCAATAGATGCTTGTCCATAATTGCAAGAAACCAGCCCCATTGAAACTATAGCCAGCATGTACCTTGGCCAGACTCCATTCTTGAAGCAAGTGTTGTCATCTTTAGCAATCTAGCAACTCAAACTATGATCAATATGTGCCTATATATAATCTAGGTTGGAGGGATCACCCTAACTTGAAATATGGAGCACCTTCAAGTCATCATAATCAGCATAGATATCAAGCACAACAAACACAATATAACGATGCCAATCATCAACCAAGGTACAATTCCTATAGGCACCAAGCTAATCATAATGTACAGCCACTGTAGCAATCAGTGCTGCAAAATAATTCAGGCTCTAATATGGAAGAAATTATGAGGCAAATGCAGCAAAATATGGCTGCAAATATGCAAAATATGGCAGCCATTATCAATTACTTGTAGACACAAATGAGAAAGATTTCTACTAAAGTGAATAATATAAAATAGTAAGGATCCAATATATTACCCTCTCAACTAGTGATTAATCCTATAGGGAATATTAATGCTATAACCTTGAGGAGTGATAAGGAAGTTCCTACTAGAATTGAACCTGAAATCATTCTTCCATTAAATGCTATACTGGATAAAGAAGAAGCACATGAGCAGCCAGTCTAGCCACCTATACCAGTGCCCTTTCCAACTAGGAGCATGCCAATTAAAAGGAAAAAGGTAGATCAAGAGCTGTTGGATGTCTTAAACAAGCTTGAATTAATATACACTTGTTGGGTGCTATTACACAGGTCCCTAAATATGCCAAATTCCTGAAAGAGTTGTGCACCAATAAGAGGAAATTGAGAGGTTCTGATGTTGAAGCTATTTGTAGACTTTCTCATCTTTCCTTGCCACAAAATTGTAATGATCCTGGTTCTTTCTCCATTCCTTGCACTATTGGAGAATTCACATTTTCTAATGCACTAATTGATCTTGGTGTCTCCATCAATGTGATGCTTATTGCACTTTATAACCTGTTACAGTTAGGAGTGTAACATCTTATATTTCATTTTAAATTTTCCCTAACATTTAGGAAAAATCTTAGAGGAGGCGACTGGAGGAGATACGTGGAGTTGGGAGCGTAACATCTGAAGGCGTCGCGTAGCATCTCAAAGCGTTGTAGAGCGTAACATCAAAAGGTGTTGCAAGGCCTAACAACTATGACATTGTGTATCTTCATTCGAGGTAAGAGGGGGAGTGGGGAATGTCTCATATATGGGTATTTATGAAATTTTTTGGCAGAGAGGCAACCCCTAAGCGTCAATAGGAATTTGTTTGTTTTGAGGCAATCATAAGCCCTCAATATAATTTTGGACGAATTATGATTCATGTTGGTTTTAGTGTATTTATAAACTTTATATTATATTATGAAAAATTATGTTCATTAAGTGTTTAGGTTTGAATTTATCATTAAGACATGTGAGAATATATTAGATTGACTTAGAGGTATTTCACTTTGAGGTTGCGACCCTATTTTGGTAGGTTTTGTTACAAAATTGAGAAAGAGATCTGCATCAAATTTGTAGTCCTAGATGTTAGCTAATCAATGACGTTTATTTCGTTCATAAATAGTTTGTATAACAAAAGATATAATTGTTTTAGTGATTAAACGTTATGATGTTAGGATTACAACAAAAGTTTTCGTTTTTTTCTTAATTTGAGCATAGTACACGATTAAATCATATTTTGAGGTTAGAATGAAAGTTGTAGATAATTTTATTAGATTTAAAACAAGACAAAAATCCAATTAATAAGATAAGTATAAGATTAAATATCAATTTTACAATTAATAAAGGTCATAGAAGAATAGAAAAAAATAAGAAAGATTATCTTTAATATAGGTGATGATCTTGTATGTATATATAAGTGAAGATAAATCTTTAATATAGGTGATGATAAATTATTATAGGAATGAGATGTTTTGAAAATTTGGGTTGAGTTTTGAGATACCATGATACGAGTTCTTGAGTTGTTTGCGAGTTATTTGTATAAGAAGTCTAAAATTTGACTTAACAATGTGAAATTCCAAGTTATTGTTAGTAATTTGAGAAGTCTAAGCAGAGGCTTGGTCATGTGAAATTCCAAGTTATACTTGGTCATTTGAGAAGTCTAAGTAGAGGCTTAGTAGTGTGAAATTCCAAGTTATGCTTGGTCATTCAAGATATGCGATGAATTATGCATTTAGGTGTGATGCATTGGGGTGTACATATTTCATTCATTCATACTTTCTTGCGAGTAGATGCGATCTATGAAGGAAGGTCTTTATGATCTTCTACCTTCACCTTGGGGATTTTAGAGTAGGGAACCTTTCATTTGAGAGTTGAAATGAGGGTCCACCATGGCCAACTATACTATCCCGACTCATTCTAGTGGGAGTGGATTCTGAGGGTCTTTTGATCTGGTTCATATACTCCTGAACTACTCATATGCGTGTTTTGTGCGATGGTACCACATGCATTTAGAAATAAGAGCATAGGAGCATTAATGCATTTGAGTTAACGGAATGAGCTTGTGACTGAGCGTGTATTGGTGCGTTTGATGTCTGTGCATGTTTAGTTCTGCCTATTTTCTTATATGTGCCTATAAAATATGTGAGATATATTCCTCACTCTTTTCTTTGTGTGGTTGGTATTTTTGTTTGGGTTGAACATTCTTATAGGTGAACATATCTTTGATGAGGACTACGAGGAGTTGGCTAGTGAAACATAAGTTTCCGATGCCTTGATTTTTGGGGATGCTCTGATTAGGTGTGACGTCGGAGCATAAAGAAATTATTTATTTTAAAGAATTTGATTTAAAGTTTTATCGTTAAAAACTTATAAAGGCTATTTCAACGCCTAATAGTATTTTATTTGATTTTTCACATCTAAAAAGAGTTATTATTGTTACTAGATAAACAATATGGTAGTGTGAGAGTGCATGTTTAAGAAAGTTCTGGCTAGGAAAGACTTGGTATTTAAGAGTATCCTTTAGTGACCCATCTCTCTTTCTTGGGAACTTACCTGGTATACTGGTTCACGGTCTACCGCCTTCGTTCTAGTAGGCAATATTACTCATAGTAAGATATTTCCTTAATTTTGTAAGTTTTTATTTATGAAGTAAATACATGAGAATTCTTTTTTTTTCTGCATTATTAATTAAAAAAGCTTTTGGGGTAGAAGGGTGTCATAAGGACATTTAAAACCAACCAATTTGGTGATTTAGTTAGCTAACAAAAGTACAGTTCAGCCACTTGGAATTCTAGAATATGTCTTGGTAAAAGTAAACCAACTGATTTTTCCTGTATATTTTTACATAATCAATATGGAGGAGGAGAGGAGCACCATCAAGGTCACACTGATTTTAGGCAAACCATTTTTAATGATAGCCAAAACAAAAATAGATGTGCACTCTAGAATACTCACAATGGAGTTTGGAGATGATAAAATCACATTCAATATTTTTGTTGTATGAAGCATCCAATTGGGAATCACTTTATCTTATATGATCACTCTTTATTCTCAATTGATGTTTCAAACCAAACTGTTTGTACAAATTAGACATAGGATTTAATGACTTTGTGCATAGTGACTTGAGTTGACTTGATTGTAGCTTTGAACCAGAACTAGTTTTCGGCCAAACTTGCTAGTTTGCTAATTCTAACACTTACTTCAATGCACATATACCATTTGTTTTGTGTTTTGCAAAAAAAGAAGAAGAAAATGGAGAAAAAGAAAAATAGTAAGATAGGCAGCAACAACCCAATTTAGAGCTAAAACCTCTTCCTACTCATTTAAAATATTCCTAACTAGATTTTGATCTACAACAACCAGTGATTATTTCTAGTACCTTATTCAATGAAGAGGAAAGTAAATTAATTGCAATTTTGTAGCAGAATAAGAAAGTTATTGGCTGGAGCTTGGATGACATCTCTAGGTCAGTCTAGCCATGTTCATGCATAGAATTATACTAGATGGTGAAGTTAAGCCAATCAAGCAGCCTAAAAGGAGATTAAATCCAACTATACTGAAGAGGTAAAGAAAGAGGTTGCTAAATTATTGAAAGTTGGTGCTATTTATCCAATTTCAAATAGTGAATGGGTTTCACCAGTACAAGTGGTGTCAAAGAAATCTAGAACAACTATGATTCAAACCAAAAGCAAGGAAATATTACAAACTCGTGTTGCCAAAAAGGGGAGGGTCTGTATTGACAATAGAAAGCTTAACCAAGTCTGAAGAAAATGTCACTTCCCTATTGTATTGGGGGAACTTTTCATTAATTTTGAAGAACACATGTGCAATTCTAGTGATTATGAGTTGATTATCTTATTATTCAATTATGTCTTCATCGTTCCAACTAAAATCCATACATTGAAATCAAAACTCCATCCCATGTCATCATGAAATATAAAACAATGATATGATACTTTTATCCTGTATTTCATAACACTTTTTTACATTACAAAATATTTAACATAGCATTAGACCTCTAGCCATAGCCTAAGTCATAAGGAGGTTGATAATAAAATGACTATAGAGAATAAAATAATGAAAAAAAAGAAGAATAAATGCACTAAAATGGCATCAACACCCTTCGATGACACCATCCAGAATCATGATTAAAGTTTAGCAAGTTCATCAACTCCTAATGTTTGTTGTGATACTAAATTCAGTAATTGGTCATCAAAACTTGCTTCTCTAGAAATATTAGTACTCTTTGCTTTTTTCCATTTTATGAAAATAGTGGTAGTTTCTATATTAGTCTCTAATGTGGAAACTTCTTTCTGGTCACTCTCTGAACTATAGTTTTTCAGTCTTTCTAGAAAGAAAAAATAAAACTCTCACATTCTACCTCTTTAGAATTTTAAATTTGTCGAATTCTCTCCAATTTTTTGGTTTAAAATTCTATATAATTTAAGGTCCAAATTGGTTTAATCGAAGTTGGAGAAGTGAATAACAATTCTAACTTGTGAATTTTGGTGTTTAAGGCCAATTTTTTCTCTCCTCCTAAGATTTATTTAAAATTTTCGTTAAGTAGGAGAAAAATCTAAAATAATTTTCATATTTAAAAATTAGGTTGCTTAGAAAGTATTAAAAAAATCTTATGGAGAATTTTCCAAAAACGATAATAATCCCATTTTAAATAGAGACTAAACAATTCATTTTCATAAACTCTAAACTTGTATCTTTCCAAAATTTCAATTTTCTTTTTCTAATTCTCTAAATTTTCTATACTAATATTCTAAATAAAACTAGATAACTAAAGTGAAATTCTAGTCAATCAATTTTGGTGATTAGGAATAAGTTTTTTCTTTATTTTTCTAGGATTTCTTTTAAATTTTGGTTAAATTTAAGGGTAATTTAAGTTAGCTTTTATATTTATAATGTAGGTTTTGTAAAAGTTATTGGGAAAACCTTGAAGTATTACTAATTTTACCTGTGGAGAACATTCTAGAAACTGAGAATTAAATAGTTCATTTTCAAAATTTCTAAACTTCTAAAAAATTTTATATTGTTTGAATTTCTTATAATATTTTTTTAATATTTTGTTGGATTCAATGCAAAATTTATTTATATGAGGTTGGAGAAATGAAGAGGAATTTTAATTTATCAATTTGGGTGATAATAAATAATTTTTTCTTTTCTCCTCAGATTTTTTTTGATTTTTGGTTAAGGTGGAGGAAAATTTAAGCTAATCTCACATAAATAGACACAAGAAAATTAAAGTATATCGTATATTTCATTATAAAACTTTTAATCCACTTTCCTTATTGTGTTACAAAACTCTACAAGTAAAGTTAGTAGAGCTTCACACATTTCACAAGCGTCAAGTTCACCAAAATTTTGCTTTTTTGAAGACTACACCATCCAAGTACGATCAAGCTTCATTTTGAGCCTTACAACAACTAATCCTGAAACTTCATCATAAAAACTTGTCACAAGATCATCCTCTTTTGTTCGTATATGAGTTGTAGGTGGAGAACAGAAACAGGCATGACAATAGGTATAGGAATCATTAGTTGTAGGTGGAGAACACAAAAAGGCATGACAATAGGTATAGGAATCATTACTAGAATCTGGTGTCCTGATTCAATAATATTAATAATAGAAGTGATTACAATGTATAAGTAAATCTTATAATTTAATTTTTTTTTAAAAATAATGTTTAGATTAAATTGAAAAGAAATTTTTATCAAATTTTTTTTAATTATTTTTAAATTAACAATATGCATATTTGAAAAAGAAATAAACTTGTTTGGATTAATTTTCATTTATTTTTGTAAGTATAAACAATTTTTAAACTAGACAAGCTATATATGTCTCACATATTCCATATATTATTATTTTTGGAAAATATGAAGGTGTGGCGGGTAAGTTATTGGTAGTATACATCTATTTGTAAGTGTTACCATAGTTATGTTTGAAAAGGTCTATGAGCTGTTATTTGTATTTCTTACCATCTTTGTATTTGAAAGAGTTGTATTTTAATTTTAATTTAAATAATAAATAAAATTATTAAATTATAAAAGGAAAAAGTGTAACTAATGAAAGGTGTGATCTTTTTCTCTTTTGGAAACAAAATACAATGGCAGGAGGAATAGTAGAAGATGGAGGACGTGGGAAAAGGGCTCATCTTTATGAACATAGATTCACTCATTATTTTGCATTTACATGCATTGTTGGGGCACTTGGTGGCGCTCTTTTTGGCTATGATCTTGGTGTTTCAGGTTATTCTCTCATCTTTAAACATCATCCTTTAATTTGTTTCATTTTCAACCTTCTAGATTTAAAATGCATTTTCAACCTTCTACCTATTATTATAATCTGAATCATTTCATTTATCAATCTTTATCATCCATAATCAATATCATGTGCATTTTGTATTTTGATTTCTGAGTTGAGAAGTTTGCTAGAAAACTTGATTTCAATTTCGTATTTTTTTCAATTGAGTTTATTATTCATAATCCACTCCAATTCTTCAATGAATGAAAGAGACACACTGTCGTTGCATTTTTTTAAAAAAAAGAAAAAAAGAAAAAAAAAAGAAATATACATTATTCCTACATTCTTTCCTTTTCTACTATTATTATCGTCTTTCCTTTCATGTTGTCTCACAGTGTGGTTATAATGAGAAGTTCACTTGTGATCTTGTGACGTATCAGGTGGAGTAACTTCAATGGATGATTTTCTGAAGGAGTTCTTCCCAGACGTGTACAGAAAGAAGAACATGCATTTGAATGAGGCCGACTATTGTAAATATGACGACCAAATCCTCACACTTTTCACATCATCTCTTTATTTCTCAGCATTGGTAGTGACATTCTTTGCCTCAGTCTTAACAAGAAAGAAGGGAAGGAAGGCCAGCATCATAGTGGGAGCCCTCAGCTTTCTGGCTGGGGCAATCCTCAATGCAGCAGCCCAGAACATTCCAATGCTAATCATTGGTAGGGTCCTTCTTGGTGGAGGCATTGGCTTTGGCAACCAAGTAAGTTAAACACTCCAAAACTAATAAACCCTTATCTTACACCTCAACTTATTAAAGTCTCTCTAGTCTCCAATTTTGTAAAGTTTTAGCTTAGTCGTTGATTTTGTATAAAGTCTTCCATTTGATCATTTTCTACTTATTTTTCGCTACTGCTTTACACAGAAAAAAAAAAGACTAAAGTGAAAGATGTTTTACAAGAAGAATTGGGACTTAATTGAGAACTTCATTCACATTTAACATGTTTTATTTTATGTTTTTTCATGTTTTCAAAGAAATTAGTAATTATAATTTTAATGTTGCTTCTTGCTTTTTACTAGATTGCTAACATGTGTATCTTACTTATAAAGAAATATTCTTACCGATGCATTCAATTGCGTAGGTTGTTCCATTATATCTTTCAGAAATGGCTCCAGCTAAGAATCGAGGAGCAGTGAACCAATTGTTTCAGTTCACAACTTGTGCTGGAATCTTAATAGCAAACCTAGTGAATTACTTTACCAACCAAATCCATCCCCATGGATGGAGGATATCATTGGGCTTAGCAGGTGTTCCAGCAATTCTTATGCTTATTGGAGGGCTTTTGTGTGCTGAGACACCTAACAGCCTTTTGGAACAAGGAAGGTTAGATGAAGCAAGAAAAGTATTGGAAAAAATTAGAGGTACTAAGAATGTTGATGCTGAATTTGAAGATCTTAAAGAGGCAAGTGAAGAAGCACGAGCTGTGAAGAGCCCATTTAGGACACTCCTCAAGAGAAAGTATAGGCCACAATTGGTCATAGGTGCCTTGGGGATTCCAGCATTCCAGCAGCTAACTGGCAATAACTCAATCCTCTTCTATGCCCCTGTCATTTTCCAAAGCTTGGGGTTTGGTGCCAATGCTTCTCTCTTTTCATCTTTTATTACCAATGGGGCTCTTCTTGTTGCCACAATGATCTCAATGTTTTTGATTGACAAGTATGGTAGAAGAAAATTCTTTCTGGAAGCTGGCTGTGAAATGATATGTTGCATGGTAACCTTCTTTTTATGATATTATTATCCTCAAGTTTCATCCAAAAAATACAGTATTAACCAAGACTCATGGAATTTCTTATTGGACATTTTTTATTGCTTTGTAGATTATTACAGGTGTGGTTTTGGCTGTGGACTTTGGACATGGCAAAGAACTTGGCAAAGGAATCAGTGTTCTTTTGGTTGTTGTGATTTTCTTGTTCGTATTGGCATATGGGAGATCTTGGGGTCCCCTTGGGTGGTTGGTTCCTAGTGAGCTATTCCCATTAGAGATAAGGTCAGCTGCACAAAGTATTGTGGTGTGTGTCAACATGATCTTCACTGCACTTGTTGCTCAATTCTTCCTCATGTCCCTTTGCCACCTCAAATATGGAATCTTCTTGCTCTTTGCTGGCTTAATTATCATCATGACTTGCTTTGTTTTCTTCCTTTTACCGGAAACTAAAAAAGTTCCAATTGAGGAGATTTATCTTCTTTTTGAAAATCATTGGTTCTGGAAGATTGTTATAACTGATCAAGATCAAAATGTACCAGATCTGAAGCCGATGAAAATTGTATAAAATTTACAACATAATAGTAAATAGATGGAACGACTCTAGATTACTTTATTTTTTCATTGATTTTCTTTTTTTGGATATTTTTTGTACTTTCATTTTATATTATGATATTTTATTTTGAATATGGTTTGTTGCTTTTATATTTATCGAATCTATTTTTCTAAACTCTCATCACTTCTTTTAATAAAGATTAGAGTGATTAAAGATATAAAATAAAACAAGATTTTATTATCATTTTTTGAAGTATATAAATTGAATAAAAAAATATTTAAAGTAAGATGAACAAAAGGAAACTTAATGTGTCAAAAAGGAAGGTAATTTAAAATGAAATGTAGTTCAACTCTTTACATCTAAAACTTTTATTTGTTTCCTTTCAAATTTTAGTTATTGTGAATCGACGACTATTGATGTAACTTGATTTTCTCTTATATTTAATTACTAAAATTAATCCATACATGTTTATATTGTCTTATATTATCTTATATTATCTTAATTACACAGAAAAATACATTTTTATGAATTTATAAGGTAAAATATAAAAATTGTATAAAATACTGTATTTATACAATATAATTCAGTTGTTGCACATATGAACATAGGTTCACTGTTTTATTTATATCTTTTTCCATAATTGTCCGATATGGATGATTCATTTTGCAATGGACTCCTAACTCATCAAGCTTTCAAAAGGAAGTTGAATAGTTCAAATTGTAGCATAAATGGATTTTTGGTGCACAATAGTTGTAGTCTTCAATTGAGTTCACCTTGAGTTATGGGCTGGATCAATTATTTCAGGGTCCATCCATTAAGTGTATAGCTTCTAAATATAAATAACATATTAAAAATGTAATTCAGTAGAGATTGTGAAGAGCACGAGTCATAGTACAATGATGAGTTCGATTAGTTTGTTAATTACTTTCTTGAGTTTCATTGTAATATTCTTGAATTTCTTTCACAATCCAATCTTCACTTCTTGATCGATTCATGATCCTTAGCTCTCTCTCAATTTCCTTTACTTTCTTTTCATTTTAATTCATGCTTTAATTTTGATCTTTGTTTGAACCAAATTCTGAATTGAATCGCAAGCTTTCAACATCCGATTTATGGTTTTTCTTCTTTGGTTTATCTTGCTTTTGCTTCTTGATTAAGAGTATAAGAAGGATGCACTGAATGTCTTTCAATGTGCATTATTTTTGCAAGTTCTTGATTGAGCAATTGAATTCTTGAATAGAAGAGAAAACAGTGATTGAAATTGGATAACCTTGAAGTTTAATTCATGAATTCCATTTGGTCAAAGTACTTAGATAGTTTTAATTGAATTCAGCGATTTTAGTTTTGTCTTCAAGAGTTTATCTTCTATTTTTAATTCTTGCACAGTTTATTCTTGCATTTTAAAAGCTTTCTTGCACTACATGATTATGAAGATGTTATTAAAGAGCTCTTGATATTGGACTGTGTTGTCTCGTTGTAATTTCAATCAACTCTTGATTAAGGTTGATTACAAACCCTTGAATGTCTTTCATTGTGTGACTTAACTTGTGTTGAACTAATTGGTCTTCACTTGAAGGCAACGCAATAGCAATCTAATCCAGCCTCCTTAACTAGTAATTTTGTATTCATGTATTCAATTCCTAGATTACTAACACTTTAATAGTTTTAAATTTTGCGAAGATTAAAATCTCTTTTTCTTTGTTTTACTTTTGCTAACCATATCTGTAGGTTTTTATTTTGCTTTCCACCTCACTTTGTTAATTCTAACATTCAGCAAAATACAAAACAAATCTTCTGCATTCATTTTATAATTCTACATTAGTTTACATTTCATTGATTCATGTTACATCTTTTTTTCTTACTACATTTGCATCATATCATTCTCTAGGCATAATAGTTTACTTTAGTTTTGATTCGAGCAGTTAAATTTCATTCTGCATAAACTCTTTTAGTTTCTATTTTGCTTATTCATCATTTCATCCATTATTGCATAAGTAGCTTAATTTTTTATTTAAATTTAATAGATTAGACCCATTCAACATTTAAAACCCCCCATTTTCATTTTGCATTTTAAAATACTTGCATTGAATCAATAGCCTCACATTGTTCCACATATTGATATCTTTAAAGGTCATTTCCCTACTACATTAGGGGAACTTTAATTGATTTTGATTAACACAAACTGTTGTGTTTTATCAAATTGGTGCTGTTGTCGAGGAGCATAAGACTTTGATTCATTTGAAACTATTCTTGCATTATACATAATCATATAGTTAATAGGATTTCCACATTGTGCATTTTCTGTATTGCATTCTTTTGTTGTTGTACTAACTCACTTTTGTTGTCTACACTTGAGCATCCTCTAAGTCCAAGCAAGTGCATGACCAGGTCATCAAGCGAATAATTATTAACCTTTGATCCTCAGGATTTCCAAAACTTTTAGGAAAGGAATTGGATAGAGGTAGCAAAGGGAAACTTAGCAACCAGAAATTGAAAATATAGTTGAGAATCCAACTTTGAGCCAGCCAAATCAGCACAATATGGGTTCTCACCAAATGGAGAAAACATTAAAAGAATTGGTTGCACCAACTGATGAAGAGATTTTTATTTAGCCGCTTTAACCTCTTTTTCAAATAATGATTCCCCTTAAATGTAGTATAGGAAACCAAGATATCAATTCAAGGAATAGTGAGAATGAGCTAGGCAATGGTTAAGATTGAGTGCAATGAGGAGAATGATGTTCAAAAGAATGATGAATGAATGTTGATGTAATGAATATTTTTCTATATTTTGGGGTTAATTGGTTACTGATTTCTAGTGAATGATGTAAAATAGTGATCAAGAAGAATGAAATGTTATGATTTTATGTATGTAAGCCAATCTATTTGTAATGAAATGAGAAGAATGTTTAATGACTAAATGATGAAAACGTGGCTGTGCGATTTTGAATGAAAGGAAGAGTGAATTAGAATGAATAGTGCATGAATGATTTGAAATTTGTTTTGTTTTCATACTATAACATATGGTGATTTGATGATGAATGAAAGCCAACAGTGACAGATGAATGCATATATGACTTAACAAATCTTTTTATGGTTTTTTGTATAGAGAAAGGGGTTTTTGTTTGCTGGAAAATCTAATGTAGTATCAAACCAAATTGAAATGCAAGAAAACTTGAAATGAAATGCAGAACTTGACTAAATAAAAAAGGATTAAAAGCTGTGCAAAACCAAAAACGAATTGATGTAATGCAAGATTTAAATGCTAAGACTAAACGCAAAGATTCAACAAAATTTAAATGCAAAAGCTAAAGATATAAAATTGTAATCAATTTCATAAATGAAAGCTAGAAAATTACCAAACTAAGAACATAGGCCAAATGAAGAACATTTGAAACGTGAACAGTAACCTTGGTCAAGAAATGTATGAAATCAATTTTATTTGAACTTGAAAGAAATTATTCTAACTTTGCATAATTAAAACCAGAAGTGAAGAACAATATAGGATCAAACGAAAGAAACTACGAAAGCATTAAAAGAGAGTTCTATGATTCCAGATTGATTTAAAAGTGCTGGATTTTCTTTAAAACATAAAGCAAGAATGATTCCAATCAACCACTCACTTAGAAGACGTCTAAGTGCTCTAAGCTTTCAAGAAAACACCAAGAAACCTTCCCTCACCAATCAAAGATTCACAAAACAGTCCAAGAATTATACTACAAAGCATTAAACAGACTAGGATTTAAAGAACATTTGCTAGAATTATAAATCACAAAAAGCTAAGGCAAGAACTTGAACCAATGGCCACAAATGCAGTACTCTAGCCAATCTTGGATCTTAAAGATTTCTCCACTTGGAAACTAGATTAACCAATCAAGAATCCACTCAAGAATGTGACAAATTCACAAGCTTTGATTCTACTCTCAACCGAGAAGCTTCCTCAAAGAAAACTAAGGAGAAATTTCAAGTCCAAGCATTGTGTAGCATGTGCTTTTGTTTCCATGAGTTCTTGTTCGAACTAAAAGCAATTAAAATGTAAAAACAATAAAGAACAATGTAAAGAACGAGGAGAAGAGGCACCAGAACAAAGAAAACCAAAGATTCATGACTTCTATTGCAAGAAATGTACCAAAGTATGCAAGATTACACTAACCGAATTAACTACCAAAGTGAAAGCCATCTGTGAGAATTGAAAATGCTTGAGCTAAGAATTCTGAATGCCAAATATGCTTAATTACAAAGCTTAATCTCCTATTTATACTACAGAATCATTACAATCATTGTACGGGCCTTGAATTAACTTGAGCAAGCCTAGAACTTGAGGGACGCTTCTCCCAAACTGTAGCTACTGTTAGCTTACTTCGAACACGTGTGAAAAATCAGATTTAGCTTCAAATTGCACGGTTCAACATTCAGATGAAATCCCATTAAATCTAGTTTCGAATTCCACCAATTTCAGGATTTTAGGAGGTCTATCAAGCCCTGGAAGCCCAATTCTTTGAGACTGACACACTGTCCACATCAGTTGTAGGTCAACTTACTTTGGTCAAGTGGCAAAAATCAGTTTTAGCTCCATTTTAGATGCTTTAAGATCCTATGGAAAGCTTCACGTGTCTAGTTTCAAACGCATCTAGAATCGTGATTTTTGGATATCTTTAGCAAAGGATATAAATCAAACACTGAGTAAAGGTCATCCTGCGAGTACAATAAAAATACACTATTTATACGGTTTTTATACAAATTTTCAATTATGGCTTCCAAGCTTTTAAAAATCCATTTTATGTTTAATTATACTAGATTAACATCCTAAGGACACATAAATACCTTTGTTAGCATTTTTAAATAAGAAAAAACACAGTTACATCACCAATAGAACATTATCACCCACTTTGCATACAGGTTCCTCAGGCTCAAGAAGGCATGACTAGCTATGAGTTTGAAAACTGGATTAATTCATTTGCTGCCAAAATTCCATGGCCTAGTTGGGGAGGATCCTCACAAGCACTCGATGGAGCTAGATGTGGTCTGTTCTACAATGCGCCCAAATGATGTGCTTGATGATTATGTGAAGATGAAAGCATTCCCTTTTTTCTCTTTTTGATGTATCTAAGGACTGATTATACTTCCAACTAATTTCAATTAGCACCTGGCTTGAGATGAAGAAGATAATTTTGGAGAATTTTTTTCCCAACATTTAGAATTGCTGCAATTCGAAAAGAAATCAGTGGTATTAGACAGTTCCAAGGGGAATCCTTATATGAGTACTGGAAGAGGTTTAATAAACTGTTTGTCAGCTACCCCCAATCATCAAATCAATGAGAAGCTGCTCATTCAGTATTTTTATGAAGGTTTAATGGCAATGGGGAGGAACATGATAAATGTAGCTAGAGGAGCACTTATGGACAAAACACTTGCAACTACAAGGTAGGGGTGTTCAGAACCGAACCGATCCAAAAAAAAACCGAAAACAGATCCAAAAATCTGCAAACCGATTAAAACCGCAAGTTTTTGGATCACTTTGGATTTTTTTTTTTTCAGAACTGAGCGGTTCGGTTCGGTTTACAGTTTGGTATTTCAAAACCGAATCGAACCGAACCAAACCGCAATTATTAAATAATATTATATTTATTTTTAATTTTATTTTGCAAAGAAAACCTACTGTTATCTGTTACAACTTTCATTTTGTTAGATGCATCTTAGGGTTCTTTACTTGAAATTTTCTTATTCTGATTTCATTATTTCATCATTAACTCTTATTCAAATCCATCTTCACCACACCATTTCACCCTCTATATAATCATTCTTTTTATCCCAAACGATAAGTTTTTATTTTTATTTCATTCACTCATTAATATGTTTCTCTGCAATGTTATATTTTTATTAGTTTATTATTTAAAAAGATAAAAATAGTCAATTATTAATAAAAAATAAAATTAAAAAAAAAACTGTAAAAATCGATCCAAACCAAACCGCTAAAATTGGTTTGGATTGGTTCGGATTTTTTTTATTTCAAACCGAACCGCAAATAATTTTTATATTTGGTTCGGATATATTTTAGCAAAAAACCGAACCAAACTGCACCACGAACACCCCTACTACAAGGTAATTGATTCTAACATGGCTGAAAACTTCCAACAATTTAATTAAAGACAAAGTATGAGGTTTGTGCATGAGATGAATCGAGGAATAGCTGCTGCACAAGATAACTCAAGGCTGAAAAATAAACTAACTGGACTTACATCTTTGGTGAGGCAATTGGCCTTGGCACGACAAACCAATTCAAATAATTCAGCACTTAGAACATGTGGAATCTATGCAACCATTGACCATCCAATAGATGCTTGTCCACAACTACAAGAAATCAGCCCCACTGAAACTATAGCCAGCATGTACCCTGGATAGGCCCCATTCTTGAAGCAGGTGATGCCACCTTTTTCTCAGTCTAGCCACTCAAATTATGATCCATATGCGCCTACATATAATCCAGGTTGGAGAGATCACCTAACTTGAAATATGGAGCACTTGCACAATCACAACCAATATAGATATCAAACACGTCAATCATAGTACAAAAATGCCAATAATCAACAAGGTATAACTCTTATAGGCCCTATGCTAATCAGAATGTGCAGCCACTACAGCAACCAGTGGTGTAGAATAATTCAGGCCCTACTATGGAAGAAATGATGAGGCAAATGCAATAGAGTATGGCTACAAACATGCAGAATATGGTAGCCACCATTAATGACTTGAAAACACAAATGAGATAGATTTCTATTGATGTAAACCAAATGAAACAGCAAGGATCCAGTGGCCAGTAATAAATCCTAGAGGGAATGTCAATGCTATAACTTTGAGGAGTGGTAAAGAACTTCATGCTAGAGTTGAACCAAAAATCACTCCTCCATCAAACACTACACTAAATGAAGAAGAGTCAGCACAACCAATCTAGCCACCTATAGCAGTGCCCTTTCCAACTTGAAGTAAGACAATCAAAAGGAAAGAGGTGGATTAAGAGCTACTAGATGTGTTTAAGAAGGTTGAGATTAATATACCCTTGTTGGATGCTATCAAACAGGTTCCTAAATATGCCAAATTCCTAAAATAGTTATGCTCCTACAAGAGGAAATTAAGAGGTTCTAATGTTGAAGTTGTTTATACACTTTCTCAGCTTTCCCTACCACAAAAATGTAATGATCTTGGTTCTTTTTCCATTCCCTGCACCATTGGAGAGTGATTTACAAGATTTTCAGTCGCGTTTCTTGCCTTCAAATAATTGATTTCCCCTTTGAATGTAGTATAGGGACAACCAAAATGTCAAATCCTAAGAGCAATGAAAGAGTAAGATCTTAATCCAACAATGCAGTGAGTAATTGAGGAAAATATGATATGAATGTAATGTAAGAATGAGTGATTGAGTGTTAGGATGATTATGAATGTGGAATTCTGACCGTGGTGAATAGTGATATTGGTACACTGGTTTATTGATGTAGTGGTTATGATCAAATGGAATGTATGGTTATCAAATGCTAAGTTGGTATAAACTCAACTAAGAATTAGATGACCAATGAATGTGAATGTATGGATGTTACGGTTTTTGAATATTTCTATGCTTGGAAGAAAATGTAATATGAATGCAATTATGAATAAATATGTAATACTAAATGGATGTTTGAGTTAATGCAATAGATCTATCTCAAGGAAATTACTTTTGTTGTTTTCTAATATAGAGAATGAATCAATGGATGTATCTGCTGAATAAAATGGTTATTTTATGTGAGGTTCAAAGTTTAGGATGAAAACATGATGTATATGATATAAGAGGGGGGTTTCAAAGAATCAAAATGCTATAAATGCATAAACTAAAATGCAGAATAGAGGCTACAGCTGAAATGAATTATGGAAATGAAAACATGAATTCGCAATAAAACTATCTAAATTGGAATAATGCAAAATGTCAATTGTAACAATTATGAAGTGAAGAAAATGCGAGAATGAATCTTGAATTTCAAATGGAAAAAAACTATTAGAAATCTTTAAACCAAAACTTTGGAACCAATCTAGATTATGACTTTGAAACTGGAAAATATGACCAAAACAAGAACATGAACAGTAAAGCTATGAATTTCTAGGAAATTTGCAGAAAGTTAAATCATTCAATCCTAAGAGAAACTCTATCCTAAACCATGCAGATTTGAAACTAAATCTAAGATTGAATTAAAATCAAACTGAAAGCATTAAAGGAAAGCATTAAAACCTATCTAGAAGAAAGTTCTATGGATCAAATTAGTTTGAAAGTGCTGGATTTTTCTTAGAGCACGAAACTAGAGTGTTCTTAATTAAACACTCTCTTGAAAAGACATCCAAGTATCTCAAACTCTTAGAAAAACACCAATAAACCTTTCCTCGCCAATTGTGATTTGTAAAATAGTCTTGTAACTACACTACAACAGATTAAAAACTCAAGAATTTGAAAGATAACGTTGCTGGAATTAAATTGCAAGAGAATTAAAGACAGAACTCAAAATAGTGAACAAGAATCTAAATTCTAGCCAATCTTGAATATTAAAGCTTTTCTCCACTTGAATATTTGATTAACCAATCAAATATCCATTCAAGTACGTAAAAGATTCACTACTTTGCCTTCACTCTCAACCAAGAAGCTATCTCAAAGAAAACCAAGGAGAAAAGTTGATTTCAAGCATTGTGTAATAAGTAGTTTCTTCTTCATTGAATTTCGTTCGGATTAAATCAACTAAAGCATGAAAACAATAAAGAGAATGTAAAGAAACAACAAGAAGAGGCACAAGAACCAAGAAGAATGAAGAATTAGAACTTCCATTAAATAAGAAACTCGAAACTACAAAGGAAAGAACTAACCAACATAACTGAATCGGTTGAATCCATGTGCTAGAAGATTAAATGTTGAAACTAATTGCCATTTATGCCAATTCTCTTTAATTCTTCATTTTTAAAAAAAATATAAATTTAATTATTTTATCAATTTTGATAGTAATAATAGAATGTTCTAATAAAATTATTTTTATGTAGCTTAATATTAATCAATAATATACTGGGTATATCCCGGTTAGTGGACCGAGACGTATCACATATATCCTAGGCAATAAGCTAAAAGGCACCCAACCCATACATTAAGGGAATACCGCGTCATATCCGGTCGAAATCCCACACAATAAGAACCATTTGAAATTCTTGACAAAAGATAACCAATCTCAAAGAATCCCGCAACTTTAGGATTAAATCATAAATAGGAGATTAGAGAAGATTTGTAATAACCCAAGAAAGAAAACAAATTATCACAACAAATATGGATCTCATAGGTAAAAGCCCCATGGAAGATAATTCTGTATCACTGTATTATAAATAGATATGCCTAGCCAAGGTAATACTCATAAGAGATAGAACATCCATGAGAATTTCGACTAGTAGGGAGACATGTGCTTATTGTGTGCAAACATGTACACCATGACTTTAACATGTACATTGCTCTAGTGTATATATTACAAGTTTTTAAGGTTTATTAAGGATAATTTGGATAACTACTCAAACATGAAAATTATTGACTAATTTTACACAAACTCAACTTTGTGCCCACACCTAGAATTAAAAAAAAAAATTCAAAGAACTAATCCAAGTCAAATCGAATAAGATTCCAGTACAATGTCGTGTAAAAAATATTCTATTATCACACCCCTTTAGTTAAAGTTTTTTTCCCATATATATAATATTTTAAACAATAAAATTTTAGTTAATATCTTTAACGAAACTTATAACTCAAATTTAATCATTAAACTTTTTTAATAAGAATAATTAATATTAATTTTTAAATATTATACTAATAAATATAAATATATAAAATATAATAAAAATTTATTATTTAATATAATATTTTTTATTTAAAAAATATTTAAATATATATATATATAATATTTAAATAAAATATTTAATTATATATATCATTTTATT
This sequence comes from Macrotyloma uniflorum, assembly GCA_016859785.1. Taxonomy (NCBI): domain Eukaryota; kingdom Viridiplantae; phylum Streptophyta; class Magnoliopsida; order Fabales; family Fabaceae; genus Macrotyloma; species Macrotyloma uniflorum. Next base: position 800,286 of record BDMB01000038.1, read on the forward strand.
ATAATATTAATTTTTTATTTTTAATAAAATATTTAATTTTAAATTTAAATATTTTTTTATATTATAAAAAAAAATTATTTAAAATTCGGTTTGCTATAAATCGAATTCTATCTTATTAAGTGAAAATTTTCAATTAGAATTTATTTTCTAATAAATGGAATTTTTAATGTAACAGTAACATGTATTATTTTTTAAATAAAATATAGTAGTTACAATTTTCTAATATTATATTAAAATAATATTATTTTAATATAAAAAGTCATATATATATATATATATATTTTAAATGATTTTAAAACCAATGTTATGACCCGTATGACTCGTTTGGAAAACTTTTTATTTTCTTAAGGTGATATTAATAATCAATTATATTTTATCTCTAAAAAAATGATAGATTATCTTCAACGAATATTTGAAGAGAAATCAATTTTCAATATGAAAAAAAAATGATTATTTTGAAAAATAATCAATTTTCATTTTTAGTAATTATAATTTCTTAATTTCATTATTAATAATAATTATTTCTTTTTAGTTTTCCTTTCAAATACTTTTAAAATTCATTATATTTTCATGTTAAGGAAACATTGCATATCATATTAAATTTAATATTATAATAAAAGTTTATACATGCTGAAATAAAAGAGTCATCGATTAAAAAATTGAATCACTAATTTACAATGAACTCAAACATGATACTATTATAAAAATACAATCAAAACTAATATTAACATAATAAAAAAATATCTTTCTGTTAAAAGAAAATATAAAAAATATATGATTTGGGATTTTAGATACAGTAGTAACTAGTAAAATCCCAAGTGTTTGAAAAAAGAAAAAAAAAAAAAAAAACTTAACAAGCAAGTAAGCACGCGACCACGACCACGCGTAGATGCATGATTCGGTTCGGCACCTGCCACTGACTCGGCAGAACTAACCCAAAAACACTTAGAAAGGAAAACAAAACCTTTTCCTCTAATATTCACCCACATTTCACTCAAACTATATAGCAATCCTTAGTTCCCCTTCTCATTCCGAGGAACCCCATTGCTGGCACACTCAACTCAACCAAGGTTCTCGTCTCTTCTTCTTCTTTCTTTTATTTTCTTTCTCTTATTGAATGTTGAAATGTAGATGCTTTCAAGCGCTCTTATGTCCTCAACTTGCTTCTGAATTCTTATTCCCCTCGCATTCTTTTCGGTATTCCGTGTTTAGTTTTCTTCCTGTCATTTACTTTTATGCTTGCTTGCTTGCTTTTATTATGATCATTGTGAATGTTTGCTTGCTTGCTTGCTTGGGCTTCCTTATGCTGGCAATCGACCATGGACTGGAATTCTTCGATTTTTATTTTCTTATTTTTTTTTAGTTATTAGCGGAGAATATGTAAAAGTTCTTGTATAAAATAAATGTCTTTATATAATTCGCAACTGCAAATTACTTCCCTTTTGTTTATAAATTCTGTATGTCTGTCTTTGTTGGTGAATATATATTTAGGAGTTTTCTCGAAATGTTAAATTGGATTAACAAGTAGTGCTGATTGGGGTAAGATTACCGCCCCCCCTTCCAAATACTGATTGAAGAATAAGTTAGGTTTTAGTTTTTCCATACATCCTTCAGTTAAAGATTTTACTATCTTTTCAAGAAAATGGGAAGGGTAATGTCTGTGATATTTATTTATTCTGTATATGCTATTAACAAGTTGAAAATAATTTATTGTTGATATGATGATATATCGAGTTTGAAGTATGTTGGAGTAAAACAAGTTCTTGGCTGATCTTTTTTTTCTTTTTCTTTTTGTGCTTTTCTAGGTCAGTGGATGGTCTGAACATTTTGTCATGGAAACTAGAGAGCATCTTGTTGTTTTACCCAAAAAACCAACCCTTTCTCCTAAGGCTATAATACACCAAAATTTTGGCAATAAGGCTTGCTATGTGGTAGAGGAAGTGAAGGAGGTTCCTCAAGTTCAATGTCCAGGATTGAGTATTCCACAAATGGGTCCCTGCCTTTATCGTTGCACATTACAACTTCCAGAACTTTCTGTCATATCAGGGACCTTTAAAAAAAAGAAGGATGCAGAGCAATCTGCAGCAGAGATTGCTATCGAGAAGGTATCACACAGTTCCAATCAGTATGTAAATTATTGATTCTTCTTGACTTCCCTTTCAGTTAGATCTATCTATGGTTGTTGTGAACTTATGATATGAACAGCATCTAAGTTTTTTCAGTCAGACAATTATTCTGAGTCAAGCTACAGCCTTATCTCACATGGCTTTTGAATTTGTTTATTTATTCAAACAAGCATTCTGTAAGTCTGCAAGAAGAGGTAGAACCAGTAAATGAGTAACTAATGATGTTACATTTGGCTATTACTGATTATTTTTAGTTTTAAACAAGCTTTGAATATTATAGTGGTCAAGTTTGTAGGATGGGTTTGTTTTCTTGCAATTGAGAAAGTCAATGAAATTGCCATTATATTAATCTTACTCTTTTTTGTCTTCTAGTGTAATTGCGGGAGTCTTTAGAGGTACATAATCATGCTTGTGTAATGTATCATTTAATTAATTGGAATTTTTCAATTGATATTTCTGTTTTTGGTCAATGCCCTATATTGGAGAATGGAGAGAACTTTTAATGTGGCCTTCATTGTATTTTCCTGACTCATTGTTTCTAATAGATTTGTCTGTTTAGAGAAAAACTATATTCTGAAAAGTGAAAAAGTTAATAGTAGAAAGTGCAGGCTAATGTATTTATAAAATCAGGCTAACTATGGTAAAGACAAGCTAACTAAGTTTCATATCAGATTAGTTAAGAGCCGTCTGTCACTAACAGATTTGGTCAAGATCCTGCTGTCTACTAATTACTTATACTTACATAAACAGAAAGAATATACAGTATAGACACACATGTATGTTAGGTGCTGATACATCTGAGTAAGTATACTCTAATAGTTTTAAGCTATATATAATTTCTCAAAAATGTTATGGATAGGCATATATTTTTTTACCCGTTATTGAATCGACTACTACAGTTTGTTTTATATGTATGCATCCTAGTTTGATAGTATTGTGATATTTTCTTATAATTTTTTTTCTGCTACATTGGAAACAGATTTATAATCTTATTTTATCTTTTATTCAAGTGTTTATTGTCTGAAGGATTATGGCATTTTTAACTTTTCAATACTATGCAGCTTGGCATTTGTACAGAGACCGTTGATCCCACTCCACAAGAAGCACAAGAAAGTTTAGTAGCTCGAATCGCCTACATATTTTCCGAAAAGGTAGGTAATCTATTTTAACCTTGAACATGAAGCTAGGACACGTCCCTAAATGTTGTACTGTCAGACACATTTCTGATATGGACACGCCCCTAACACCCGTTAGACACATGTCTTACATTCCTAATCAAATTTGGAACTAAAAGATTTATTTATTTTTTGTTAGTTCGGATACCTAAAATGACATGTTTGTGTGTCTTAGACACTTGAGTTGACACTTCCATATGGATGAACTCACATTTCTATTTTTAAAAGAACAATTTTTTTAGATTTTAGAAAAGCGAGCATAAAGTATAATATAATGTATTAAAATATTGTCTAATTTGTTTGTCTTGTCCTTCTATAATTTAATTTTAGCAAAGAATTTAAAATTATCTTTGGTAGCTATATCATGGTGAAAAATTAGTCAATAGGAAATTTAACTTTTTGATGCCACATTGCTCTAGCATTATCTGTTACTGAATTTTAAATCAGTCTGATATCCAATTTTCTTTGCCATTTGGTACTTCTACAGTTTCTTGTATGTGATCATCCTCTGAGTGGTCACATTCGAGCATCTTTGTGGAGGAAAGGTGACCTTTGTGGTTCGGTTCCTATTTCTGTCCTTGCTGTGTATGATGCAAAGCTTCTCAGCTTATGTAAATGTATTAATACTGATGTGGAGTCAAACCCATTTTTGGTTATTTCATACATAATGAGGGCCACTGCAAACTTATACCAGTATCTTGCTACTTCTGAACAGCATCTCTGTATTAGAAGGCTAAGTCCATATCCACAAGGTATTTTAGAGTCATTGATGAAAGAACATGATTCACAAGAATGCGTCCAGGTTGCTGCCTTACGCATTCCTAATTCAGTGGAACAATCTATTGAACCAGTGACTCTTCATATTTCTACAAGAGAATACTACCTTGATATCATTGCAAATGAACTTGGTTTTGAAGATGCCGCCAATATTCTGATTTCAAGGTATGATGATTGAGGACATTACATAAAAGTTTCCTAGTTCAATGATTGCTTACTAACCGACTACTGGGTCTCTACAGGAATTTGGGTAAAGCTTCTTCTGAGACAAGACTGTTCTTTACTTCTCCAAAACCATATCTACGGGATCTATGTTCTAAATTTCCAAATGGAAAAGAAACCCTTTATTTAATGGAATCTCTGAATGTAAGGGCAAGTTACTTTGCTGGGCAAGATATAACTGGTGATGCAATATTAGCATCGATTGGATATACACGGAAATCTAGAGACATTTTCTATGAGGATGTAACGGTTCGGTTATATTACAGGTCTCTTTAAATTCAAATGATTCATTGAATTTCTTATTATTGTCAAACTTATATTTCCATTAAGAGTAAATTGCAAGTAATACCTGATTAAAGGAAAGGTGTTATTATGTCATGCACTTTTGCTGTATCGTAGTGATCAACCAAAGTATTTTTTTGCTCCTGCAGAACAACTTCTAATTTTTTTTGTTCGATTTTTGATTGTTAAAGTTTCCTCTTTACACCTTTGTCATGTTTGAACTTAGAAATGGACCTTAACGGACTTGTTATCTAAAATATCATATTACTGAAAATTCTGATTCTTCTGTCTGCCTTATTCTGCTTTATATTTTGAACTTACTGTCAATCTATTTAAACAATAACTCTAGATGTTTGTTAGGGTTTAGGTTTTAGGTTTTAGGTTTTAGGGTTTAGGGTTTAGGGTTTAGCACCACAGTGAAGTTTAGAGAGATAAAAAAAAAAGGATACATAAACAAAGGAGCAGATGAAGGAATTAGGCTGTAACAACCTTGCTTACATAGCAAGAAGTGTGGGAACATACGAGAAACATGGGTAGCTTGGATAAAACAGAGGTATCGAGTCATTGAGTAGGAAATTATGGTCTTTGGGTTGGCAGAAAGCATTACCTTGAAGTTGTCATATCTATGTTTTCTTTTTCTATTTTCTTCTTCCGTGGTCATAAAACATTTATCCTGAACTGATATTCCATTGATATCTGCGTAAGTGTTAATATAAAATTACAGATCTCTGTTTCATGGTAGGGTTCTTTTCAATATATATTTGTTCTTGTTATATATATTTATTCTTTTTTTTTTTTTTGGGTAAAAGTGTGGAATATCGTGTATGACAATGATAACAAACAGTTCTGCAAATTGAATGTTTACAATAAGTCTCGTATTCTTAAACTCAGAAGTTTACCTGCTCTTCTGATAGAAACTGAACAAGTAACTAAAACAGAATTTTGATATTCAGGATATTCGATAGACCCTGTTTTCTCCCCACTCTTTTCTCAAATGGCAGATATTTCTCTCAAGCTACTCTTATTTTTAAGCAACATTCCTTATTTAATTATTCCAGCCTGCTAACCTAACTAAGTAACTAAGTAATGGTCTATGGATACCTAACATCTTCTGACTTTGGTTTCTTATATCTTACCCTCTCTGAGTCTCAGTCAAATTTTGTCCCTCGAATTCATTTGTCAAATATTTACTTTGATGAACATCAACATTTGCAATTTTGTCTTTTTTGGGAAATAAGCCAATAATTTTTTTTCAATATCTATGTCTGCAGAATTGTGTAAGTTTGCATCAGTTAATGATGGTTAGATTTCCATTGCAGGATGCTTCTAGGGAAGACACCAGGCGGCATTTATAAATTATCCAGAGAGGCAATAGTTGCGTCTGAGTTACCATCAAGATTCACCACAAGAGCAAACTGGAGGGGTTCTCTTCCCAGGGATATACTTTGTATGTTTTGCCGCCAGCACCGTCTGTCTGAACCTCTCTTTTCATTTCATCCTTTCAAAACATCATCAGGATTATCAGGATCATGTTTGAAGGTTGCAGAATCTGGTGAGAATGTGATTGACCATGTCAATGGGGTCTCTGTAACAAGTCCAATGCATTCAGATTCAGAGTTGTTTAAATGTGAAATAAAATTGCTTTCTAGGTCTGGAGATTTAATACTTTTGTGTTCCCCAAAGGATGGTTATAAAAAGCAGAATGACGCTAGTCAGAACGCGTCATTGAAAGTTCTATCATGGCTGAATATGTGGTTTAAGAGTATGATTCTCCCTTTTGAGCAGCTTTATGAGATTGCAGACGACTTTAATATCCAGATTTATTCCAACATTATCAGTGAGATTTTAGCAGGTCAATCAACACACAATGGTCAGCTTAATGCAATTCAATGCTATAAATTAGTTGAGCGAACCTATACGAATTCATCATATGACATGCTGGAAAATATAGTGCAGTCGCTAAAAATTGAAGGTCCATATTCTGGTCTCTGTCCATGCAATGGATCTTTACCTTGTATAAGTTATACAGTGTCTTTGGCTGTGGAGAGTCAGAATGTCAAAGAAGTTATTGAAGTCTGTGATGAGTTTGAATTTGAAGTGGGAGTTGGTGCTGTGGTTTCATATATTGAGGAGGTTGTTATGCAGATGTCTGTTGGCCAGTACGCTTACTTCTCTACAAACTTTCTCAATTCTGATTTGATTTTTGCTTCAGCTGGTCATTCTGTCAAAATGTTGTCCTTGTTATCTTCTAGTGAGTTACTTTCTCTCAATTCTCCCCCTCCCCCTTGCTTCAGTGTGGGATTAAATTGCTGACTGTCATTGGCTTTATATTTTATTTTTCAGAAGACTGTTGTATGGAATATGAAATAAGTTTGACCAAGGTTGCTGAACCTCCCGAGGAAAGAATGGAGCAGGCTCTTTTCAGCCCTCCTCTTTCGAAGCAACGGGTGGAATTTGCAGTGCAACAAATTCTAGAATCCCATGCTACTACATTGGTATACAAAATGTTTTCATCTTTCGTTTGCTTTGGCTAATCTAAATTTTAAATTTGATGTTCTCTTTCATCACAGATTGATTTTGGATGTGGATCTGGAAGCTTGTTGGAAGCACTGTTAAATTATCCAACATCTTTGGAAAAAATGGCGGGTGTTGATATTTCACAGAAGGGTCTTAGCCGTGCTGCAAAGGTTTATGCTTTTATATATGATAAATAGTTAGATTTGGTTTTTCGAGAACATATAATGTTGGAGGAGTTTTATAGAACAAGATAGATCTTCAAAAATATGCCGAAGGGATTTGAATGTTCATAGGCTTAGTTAAGTGTCCCAACTTTTTTGCATAATATGAAAAGGCTTTATTTTGTCCATTATGTATGCGAGTCTTGTTTCTTCATCACTTGAAATTAGCAATTTCTTGCTATGTGCATAATAGTGTCCGTAACTAAAGAAAATATCAAAATAATTGGTTTTACTATTTTATTATTTTTTGTTTAATAACAAGGATGTGCTCTTTTTAGTTGAGGGAATTATTTTAATATTGGAAAATGTCTTTGATTAAAGTAACAGCTGACTCTTATTCTGTCCAGTACGGAAATTTTCACCTTGAAATTGTTTGATCCATTCTAACCGGCCCACTTAGTAAAAAATGCTTGGTTGTATAAATATTGCTTTGTTAGTAAAGCTGTTTGGTTTTGTGTGCACAATTCTTCAGGTACTTAATTCAAAATTATTCACAAATTCAGATGCTGGTAGGCAATGGCCAAGTGTACAATCAGTAATTCTTTATGAAGGTTCAATTACAAATTTTGGCCCTCAGTTGCATGGATTTGATATTGGTACTTGTTTAGAGGTAAATTTCATAATCTATTATATATTTTGTTATGCCATTGTTGACTAAATATCTATTCTTTCTGCAAGTAAATCAGATATGATAAATGATTTGATTATTGTGGTGTTTAGAATATGTTCACTATCTGATAAATAAGTTTTCCATCAATAACTTGGGTTTAATATGTCAAATTACTGTGTCATTTTTTTTAGACTAGGCAATGTTTTTGTACCAATCTATCTAATCCAACTGGAATGAAATTGTCTTATGTGATTGAAAGTAAAATGAGTTTAACTGAACAATGGAAGTTTACCATCATGGGAATTGCTACATGGGATGAAATAGTTAGTAGAGCGGCTCAGGAATATGGACATTAATGATTATTTCTAATTTTCTTATTTCTCTGCAGTGACTGCAATCACCGGTTTCATGGTAGTATGCGGTATGCACATGTTTACAAGCATTCATTCATTTACACATTCTATTTCAAGAAGCTTAGCCTTATGAACTTTTTTAATGCTGCTAGTGTTCTGTATCATTCTATAGCCAGTGCATGAACAACCAGTCAAACTCTTCTGATATTGTTATAACTAGTAATAAGTGTACATACCTCTTTGTTACTTTCTGCACCAATTCACTTGAAATGTACTTCATAGTTTTGTATTAATTATTTAATTGGTCTTGTATTATGCTATCACTGTCATGTTCCTACGCCCTGTGCTTATGTAATATTTTCTTTGTGCAACACTATTTAGACCTATGAATCAACTTATATGAATCGATGATACAATGTAGGTAATTGAACATATGGAAGAAGATCAAGCTTCTCTATTTGGGGATGTGGCATTAAGTTTTTTTCGGCCAAGGATTCTCATTGTTTCCACACCAAATTTTGAATACAATGTAGTACTCCAGAAGTCGAATCCTCCAGCCCAAGAACAAGAGGAATTAGACGAGAAAACCCTGTTACAATCATGCAAGTTTCGTAATCACGACCACAAATTTGAGTGGACCAGAGCACAGTTCAGACAATGGGCGTCTGACTTAGCTGCTCGGCACAGTTACAAGGTGGAGTTTAGCGGGGTTGGTGGTTCTGCTGATGTTGAACCCGGCTATGCTTCACAGATCGCCGTGTTTAAAAGGGATTGGAAACTTAAAGATGATGTACTGAAGCATGCCGTTGAACACCATTATAATGTAATATGGGAATGGAATAGTAAAAAAGAATAACTGCTTTGAAGTTTGAAAACTATACTGTGGGACAAAGTACAGTTCTTTTAGGTAATCAGATTGCTGGTGTTTTTGAAATCAGGCAAGCAAGATAGAATGGATGTTAGGGGAAGACCAGGAGAATTGAGAGGTTTAGGAAAGTAGGGTACTGATTAGAGAAAAAGGCAATAGTTGATATATTATCATTCGTTGCATTTCTTAATATTATTAGTATATATGATGGCATTTACTGCCTATTCGTCCAATGAAGAAGTCATTTACTTCGAAAGAGTATACTATGTTGAGCTAATGTTCCGCATTTTATAGGGCTATACTTATTATGAATAATTTTAATATTTATTACTTTTCATACTTTAATCATTACAATTTTTTTTTTCTTTAAATTGTCCATGTTTTAATTCTTTAATTTTTGAGAATATTATATAATTTAAATCTTCACAATATAATATGACAATGGGAATAAATAACACAAAAATGTGTAGAAAGTATTTTTAAATGAGAAAAAAAAATGTATATTAATCTAAATGACAGTAAATTGCCCCTTTTGTTTAGGGCTAAAGTAATTGTTTATCCAAAGAATTTTAATGAGAATAACTACAAAAGTTAAGTTCGTGAGAGTTTATGTTCAGAAATATCCCTTCATTAGTGGATCGGAAAGAGACAAGTGTGAAACAACTAAGCAAGAGCGAGTAAGGGAATAGAAGAAAGGTTCGGTCTGATCATTGATATTGATTGGGTTATCATGAAGTCATATAGATTGTCAGAACTGAGCGATGCTGAGCTTCGCAACCTCAAGGCTCGCCCTCGTATCGATTTCTCTTCTGCTTTCGCTCTGGTATTCCCCGCTCTCCATCTCTTCACTCTTTTCCCACTTTCTCACCCTCATTTCAGTCTCTCACACTTCTCTTTGCAGGTCAACCCCATTGTTGACCTTGTTCGAGAAAGAGGCGATGCTGCTGTCAAAGAGTGAGTTCATGCTTCTCTATTATTTACTCTTTTCATTCCCATCGTCGTTGTTGTTACCGTCATTATCATCCTCACCGTTCTTTCCGTATTTCTGTAGATATACTTTGAGATTCGACAAAGTTCAATTGGATAACATTGTTCAACTTGTCTCCGACCTTCCCGACCCACTGGTATTTTTATCGTTGTTTAAATTACTTATATTTATGTTATTTAATTTTCGCTTTCTGAATTGCATTGCAGCTTGATGCACACGTTAAGGAAGCTTTCGATATCGCCTACAGCAATATATATGCCTTTCATGCTGCTCAGAGGACACCTGAAACAAATGTTGAGAACATCAAAGTATGATAACATCTTATTCTTAAACGTATTCGCGTTTCATTAGGTAGGATTATCTTGCAAGTAGGAAAATTTAGATAATTCGAGATCAAATAAAATAAAAAACCTTGTACGTTTTTTAATTATTTACTTTTTTTTTTATAAGACTTAATTGCACTTTTATACTTTGTTTGGAAGGGAGAGTAAATTTAAGAAAGAGAAAAAGGAAAAAAAAATGAATGAAAAAAGAAAGTATAAATTGAGGATATTTGGATTAAGAAAAAAAAAAAAGAAAAATGGAAGAAAGTAAAAGAATTTTATTTATTTATTAATAATTTTTTTATTTTAATATTATTTATTATTATTATAAGAAAAATATAAAAAAAATATTTTAATATATTTATTATTAATAATTATTTATAAATAATTTATTTTATTTTAAAAAATAAATACTATATAATAATTTTAATATTTATTATTTCTAATATTATTATTATTTTTTATTATTATTATTATAAAAAAAAATTGATACCCATGATTATGATCTCATAATGGATCACGAATATTAATTATTATATATTTTTTATCATTCTCCCTCTTTCCATTCTTCACTCTTTTCACATGGATTTTTATTTTTTTCTGCTTTTTATTGTTGAGAAAATTTCTCTTTCATCCTTCTCTTCCTTTCTCTTGAAAACAAATTATTAATTTTCTTTTTATATCCGCACCTTTCAATCGGTAATGACAGTAAACGAATGCTTAGTCTTTCAAATATCATAATCATAAACTTGATTATAATTTTGGTTTTTCATGTATTGTAATTGTACGGTTGCAAATTAAATCCTTAATTGTGCGATTGAAAGTCCTTCTTGTTAGTTTGTCGTTAAATATATGAGCAGATTTTGTGGATGTACCATTGGATGCTGATATATCAATGACATGTATTTTTGACGGCATAACTTAATTGTAATTTTTATCCCTACGATACCACAATCATGATGGACTAGGAGTGAAATTAAGTCATGTCACTATATGTTTTAGACATCATATTAGCTGCACATCATCATTCAATGTTATCTCAGCAAAATCTTTTAAAAATTCAATAGAAAACCGACAAAGGAACCCAAATCAAAATCATACAAGTGCTATATTGACATAGGGGACCAAAATTGAACAATTGCAACACATGAGAAACCAAAATTACAATTGAGCTTTTTTACTAGTACTTGTGGTTGTATATGCGTCCCTGTTCGTAATTAGTTTTTTCTATCTTTTCTGTGCTGATAACAAGTTATTTGATTTCATTATCTTGACTTCATGTTTGTCTTATGTTAGTCTTTTGGGTTTTGTGAAAATTTCAGGGTGTCCAATGCAAGCGAGTTTCAAGAAGTATTAATTCTGTGGGTCTTTATGTTCCAGGGGGAACTGCTGTACTACCTTCAACAGCCCTGATGCTTTCTGTTGTAAGTTGAATTTATCTCTAATTAGTTTCTGGTATTGTTCTCCATCCTATGGCGGCATCATGATTGTTGATAATCATCATCATCTTTTCAGATTTCATTGATCTTTGATTGTTTTATCTATATACCAGCCTGCACAGATCGCTGGATGTAAAACTGTCGTTCTTGCTACTCCTCCAGCTCAGGATGGCACTATATGCAAGGTACTCTCATCTGTATTGTATGAAAACATATTTGAGGTTAGTATCTTTTCTGACCAATGTTTTTCTCTGCAGGAGGTAGTGTATTGTGCAAAGAAGGCAGGGGTTACTCACATCCTCAAGGCTGGAGGAGCTCAGGTTTGAAGCATGATAAAATTTCACCCTTGTCTTATCTGTTTTGATAATTTGAAATTAATATCCTTATGTTTAATTTCATTTTATGTTTTTGTATTTGTATTATCATGTCATTGATTAAATAATGATTAATATGACATTCTTTGACCTTGTAGGCCATATCTGCCATGGCTTGGGGAACAGAAACTTGTCCCAAGGTGGATCCGTTATTCTCATTATAATCTCATTTGTTTTACTGAAATTTCCTTTCAAATTATAGTTTATAGCCTATTTGATTGAGCTCATTTCTTCTCTTACTGTTATGTGTGTTATCCTATTTGGATTTGATTTACTTACTTTTTGTATATCTGGTAAGGAACTGAGACCTCTTGTTAGGAGTGTCGACAGTAAACAAAATAGGTGGGACACAAGGGATAAGACCATGTATAATTATAACAGAAATAACTAATAGCTTAGTTGGTTGTTGATCAGGTGGGTATTATAAAAAAGCGGGTTGTGAGTTAGGAAGGGGTATCATAATTGATCATTGTTGTGGAGCGTACAGGTCTGTCGAAAACCTGTGTAATTCAGTTTCCGTGCAAGCAATAAAGAATCTGTCTTTCTTCATTTTCTGATCCAGTTCTTATATCTTATTCTGTTTTGGCGAGGTAAAACTCTTACATGGCTCTTAACTTCCCCCACTACCCCTGATAGGTTAAGTGTTTAATCATTCAATTATATATAGATAGAGTAGTATGAAAATGAGGGTATTTACAGTTTTATCTGATCTATAAGGAATTTAGTTTAATTTTAGTGTCGCAGACTTTTTTGTATTTTTTTTTAATATCAGAAAGCTTTGAAAAATTTTTGTTTTAATCAGAAGAAAACATAGCTTATGAAAAAAAGAAGAAACTTTTGGATTGTTGAATAGCAGCAAAATGATATTAAAAACAACGAACCATCTTAGTATTTTAAAATAGATTTAAAAAGAAAAAGAAAGTTGGTTTGTTTGGAAACAGTATAACCCACGGTGATATTATGTTAGAATTTGTTTATATTCAAGATTTAAAGGATATATTAAATCTACTATGTAATTTATAGAGTCCAGAGCATTATTTGAAATTTCTCCTTTTATTTTATAATAACAAAATATTTAAATATTTCACAGTTCTAAATTTTTTTTCATGATTTCTTATTTTGTGTTTGTGATAATGCTTTTGTAGGTTGAGAAGATTTTTGGCCCAGGAAACCAATATGTCACAGCTGCAAAAATGATTCTGCAAGTGAGCTTTGAAGCACTCTTTTTCTCTATCTATTATATATTGTGGTTTACATTTCAGCTCTTATAGTACTTCCTGCTTTACATTACTGATTTTCTGCAGAACAGTGAAGCCATGGTTTCAATTGACATGCCAGCTGGTCCATCTGAAGTTTTAGTTATTGCTGACAAGCATGCGATTCCTCGTCATGTAGCTGCCGATTTGCTTTCCCAGGTTTACTGAGTTCTAAATGTTTCTATATAGTAAATGAGATGCTATCTACACCGTAGTGAGAATTGATTATCTTTCTTTTTCACTCTCTTAGCGAGTTATCTCGTGCTCTATTGTAATTTATACAGTTTTAACTAATTATAATTTCTAAAAGCTTTGTTTTCTACATTATGATGTTAATTATACAAAACAAAATTAAGTATGAATCATGATGTCTGTTAGAAAAAAAGGCTTTCTATTGTCTTCTAGATTATTCTGTAAAAGCTGTTTTAGCTGTGGTTGTCAATCATAGTCCTAGGTGTAGGTTTTTTGTCAGCCTTTTTGTATTTCTGTTCTGACTTAACATATAAACTAGATTTGCTGAGAGCTCAGTCTCTCCAGCATTTTTCTCTAAGACACTTACACTCTCAACTATGTCAAAACTCAAGTTCTAGGGTCTTTTAAGTGTTGAATGAAAAAGGAAATAAACATTACAAAAAGAAAATAATAATAAACCACTTTACATGAATTTTCCATGCAAATAATTGCTCAAGGATTACATCCATATAACGGTAGAATGTTTAAGGCTTCTAGTGATAAAGCACATAAATAAGTTGATTACAACCTCTACGAAATTCACAATCAACATAGTCATCTCATGGATGCTCCAGAGTATTATAAACTGAAGAGATAAATGGCTCTATTCTAGGAAATACTATCTTCTCTCTTGGCAGATCTTGTGTTCCAGAACTTGTAGTAGGGTATCTGCATTAACTTCCATTGTTAAGGTACATTATGCAATTTTTAATATGACCCATAAATAAAAGAATAAAGGTCTTGTGCTTTACCTTGATAAAAATTCAACAAGATATTGTTGGAAAGTTGGATGTGTAAATAGACATATAGAAGAGAAAAATAAAAGAGAAAAATAAATATTTTTGGGAGCTTAATGAAGACTCCTAATGTGCTCTTATTTATACAGAAACTAGTTTGCAATTACAATAATGAAAAAGATAGAGTATACCATAACTAAGGACATAGTATCTAGGAGAACTAGTTACAACTCAAAACAATTTTATTAATAAATCTTATTCTAACATTCCCCTTCAAGCTCGAGCATATAGATTATATGTACTAAATTTGGAACATAAAAATTGAATTTGAAGTACTCTAAAGAATTTTGTTAACACATATACAAGTTGATCATTGGATCCAACAAACTCAATATGAATTTCCTTAGACAACAACTTTTCTCAAAGGAAATTAGAGTCAATTTCTATGTATTTGATTCTCTCATGAAACACAGGATTGGAAGTAATGTGGAGAGCTGTTTGATTATCACAAAACATCTTCATTTGCTAAATATCACAATTTTAGTTTTTTAAGGAACTGTTTTTACCCATACAAATTCACAAGTGGGAGATGCCATTGAGTTTGAGCAATAGATTGAGAAATACATTTTGTTCCTTGCATTTCCAAGAAATAATATTTCCTTTAGTGAAAACACAATATTGTGTAGTAGTGCATCTATCTATAAGAGATCATATCCAATCAACATCACATACTAATAGATTTGGGGTATTCCCTTTATCTTCATGTAGTAGTCGTTGTCTTGGAGCCTTTTTAAGGTATCTTAGGATATAAATGATAACATTTCAATGATCAATATATGGAGTTTGCATGAACTATATAGATGATAACATTTCCATGATCAATATATGGAGTTTGCGACTAATAACCAACTATAAAAGATAAATCAAGTAGAGTGATAGTAAGTTAAATAAGTTTTTCAACTTCTTCTGTATCTTTCTGGGTGAGAAAACACTTCACTTGGTTTTACCATTAATTTTTTATTAAAGTCTATACAACTGATCTATAGTCAATCATAATTTTTTGTCGGAGTCTATACAACTGATCTATAGTCAATCATACCAATCTTTTTTATGATATCTAAGCATGTTTCCTTTGAGAAATAACAATACCTTTCCTTGATTAGGCTACTTCAATAACTTCAATAACTAAAAAGTATTTGAGACTTACAAAATCCTTGGACAAAAAATAATTGCATAAGTGTTCTTTTAGTTAAAATTTTCTAGCATTCCATGTAATTACTATATCTTCAACATAAATTATCAAGTAAACATATTTTCCAAAGGAGGTGAGACAATAAAAGACCAAATGATCTACCTCACTGTGTTTTAACCCAAAGGTTCAAATGATGTGGCTAAATTTCTCAAACCAAGCACATAGAGATTACTTAAGATCATAAAGAGAGCGACGCAACTTATTAACCAAACTAGACTCTCCTTGAGCAACAAACCCAAGAGGTTGTTCCATGTAGACTTCTTCCTCTACATCACCATGAGAAACACATTTTTAATGTCCAATTGATAAAGAAGCCAATGAAAAATTGCTGCCATGGCAAAGAAAAGGTTGACAGTAGTCATTTTTGCCACTTCGGAGAGAAAGTATTACCATAATCAAGGCTATAGATTCGAGTTTATCCCTTGGCCAATAATCAAGATGATCAACTTCACCGTTAGATCCAACTTTAATAGCCTAGATCCAACAATAACCAACAAGTGGAAGAGGAACTAACTCCCATGTACTATTATGTTCAAGAGCGAACATTTCAAAAATCATGACTTGTTGCCACCTAAGATGATTAAATTCTTTTGTCACATTTTTAGTAATAGTGATAGAAGATACATAGGAAATAGAGGAAATAAAAGAAAAATAGGAAGGACACAACATGTGATGACTAAGAAAATTTTAAATATGACGTGGATTACGGTACCTTTAAAGATAGCAATGGACCAACTTGAGTCATCATGATTAGGATTTGTCATATCTGTTGTATTGACGACGATTAAGAAATACCTAATGAAGAGGACTCACCTTGAAGCATTGGACTAGTCATTTTGTTTCAGCGTTAATATGTAATAAGAGGTGGTGATGATGGTTCGGGTGGATTCTATATGGGATTTAGGTTGTTAGAAGTAGGAGGAACAAAAGACTCAACTACTAACACAAGTAGGACATGTTGAACATAATGAATATCTTTTATGGAAGGAGGGAAAAAATGAGTTTATTCAACATTGGTGACACTGATAGACATGTAGTACCTTTTGGTTTTAGGAGAATAACATTGATATCCTATTTGAAGACAAGAATATCCCAAAAAGACATATTTGATGATTCTAATTGAGAATTTATCTAAACCTGAAGACATATAATGAACAAAACACAACCAAAAGCAGAAGAGGAAATATGAAAGATGGGTTTCTTTGAAACTAGAATGGAGTAAAAAACTTTATTATCTAGAGAAGAAGAGGGCATTATGTTATTAAGAAATCAGGCCATTAAGATAGCATCACCCTTGATAGGTATAGTAACACCAAGTAGGACATGTTGAACATAATGAATATCTTTTATAGAAGGAGGGAAAAAATGAGTTTATTCAACATTGGTGACACTGATAGACATGTAGTACCTTTTGGTTTTAGGAGAATAACATTGATATCCTATTTGAAGACAAGAATATCCCAAAAAGACATATTTGATGATTCTAATTGAGAGTTTATCTAAACCTAAAGACATATAATGAACAAAACACAACCAAAAGCAGAAGAGGAAATATGAAAGATGGGTTTCTTTGAAACTAGAATGGAGTAAAAAACTTTATTATCTAGAGAAGAAGAGGGCATTATGTTATTAAGAAATCAGGCCATTAAGATAGCATCACCCTTGATAGGTATAGTAACACCAAGTATATAAGGATAGTTTTAACCAAGTGTCTACTTTTTCTTTCTATAGTGGCATGCGAACAGCAGCAAGAGAAGAGTCGGCAGTTGGGCACAAGCCAATGGCTGATGGTGATAGACGGTGGCCAGACAGTGGTTTCTTTGCCTGAAGAGACAAGGACAATCAGAATGGGATTGATGAGAAAAATAGAAGAGAAAAATATAGTTTAATATAGTTTTGGGAGCTTCAAAAAGACTCCCTAATAGTATCAAAACAGCTTTATTAATAAAGCCTATTCTAACAAGAAGAAACTGGAACTCAAATGCTGCTGTCTTCTAGTGTGAACTAAACTGATGGACACAGACAATATTGA
Organism: Macrotyloma uniflorum; assembly: GCA_016859785.1. Classification (NCBI taxonomy): domain Eukaryota; kingdom Viridiplantae; phylum Streptophyta; class Magnoliopsida; order Fabales; family Fabaceae; genus Macrotyloma; species Macrotyloma uniflorum. Next base: position 818,069 of record BDMB01000038.1, read on the forward strand.
CACAAAGACGTTAACATGTAAGACATGGCATTTTCTGGGTATAACTAGTTTGAGACACCAAACAATGTATGAAATTTATGATTGTGATGAACATGAATGGGTTGTTTAGGATATAGGTTTGGAGAAATAATATCCTATGTCAGTTGTCACCAAAAATTATGTTCAAATTTCAAAATGTGGATATTGAATAAAGTGATAATGTTGACCGTTAAGATATCCACTCCTCTGCGTTTCTGTATGTCTTCCTTCCTTAATTAGTGCCGTATGGCTTACAATTTGAAAAATATTGAAAGACAAACGTTTCTTTTGGTTACGTACAAAGACAAGTAATATATATACTGATTATAAATAGTATCATGCATTTACTCTCAAGATATATTTCGCAATCATACACCGGCCTAAGAACACTTTTGCCCTTTTATATAATACTGATGCGTCTGCAACTACTATACGATTTTCAGGCTGAGCATGGCCCTGATAGTCAGGTTGTGCTTGTGATTGCTGGTGAAGGCGTGGATCGGAATGCTATAGAGGAGGAACTCAGCAAGCAGTGCCAGAGTCTCCCAAGAGGAGAGTTCGCTGCTAAAGCCCTAAGCAACAGTTTTATTGTTCATGCACATGATATGCTTCAGGTCAGTACTGTTTTCCAAGTTCATCGTATACTCAGTCCCACTAAAAACAGACTGAAGAGCAAATAGGAAGAGAGAAAAGAATTTGTTCAGAGGCATCCAGATGTTAGGCTTATCTATGCCTGTATTTAATATATGTGCAGAAGTAGTTGACCCAACCTTATATGCTTAATGCTGTTTTCATAACAGGCGTACCACAGTGCTATATAATGTTGCATTAAATGCTAGCATTATCTCTTCATATTGATTCATAACTTTGTTTTCCTTGAATTTTCAATTTTCACTTAAATGCTAAATACTCTAGCTAGTTAGGTTTCAATTTATCAACATCTTTACTGGTGTTTCAGAACCTGAAGTTTCTTTTTCATGTTGCAGTCAATAAATTTCTCAAACTTATATGCACCTGAGCATCTAATTGTCAATGTGAAGAATGCAGAGAAGTGGGAAGGCTTTATTGAGAATGCAGGTATGGCTTTGTCATATAGTTAGCTAGGCACTTTGCTTCTTTTTCCTTGACCTTTAGATTCATTTGATAATCTCATTCCGTCTCCTAGATCACATTCCAGATCTAGATTTACATGCCCGTTTATTGCCTCTGCAGGCTCTGTATTTTTAGGGCCGTGGACACCCGAGAGCGTTGGTGATTATGCAAGTGGGACAAATCATGTTCTTCCCACTTATGGTTATGCAAGGATGTATGGTGGTGTTTCATTGGATTCTTTCTTGAAGTACATAACAGTGCAATCTCTTACAGAAGAAGGCCTGAGAAAACTTGGGCCATATGTAGCAACCATGGCAGAAGTTGAAGGTCTCGATGCCCACAAGCTAGCAGTTACCCTAAGACTTGAGGACATAGAAGGGAGGCAGGTTTAAACATGACATGATCATTTGCTCAATTATTTGCATTACGTAAAATTAGTACCGAAGCGATTTCCATTTTTAAGTCATGGAACCATAATGGATATGGAAATTTTATATATGATGAAAATTGGGTTTTTGATAGAGTCGACGCTTATCATAGTTGAGTTTCTGGGAGTATTGTATGGGAGAAAGTGATCGGTGCAGAACCAAGAGCTTTGCTACCATATTTGAAAGCTAGATTTCAGAGAAACAGAAAGTGAGAAATCATTGGACCATGGTTGAAAGCTTTGGTAAATGTAAGTTGTAGTAGATTAGCATTGTATGAAAGGAAAGATTCACCGAATAAAGAAACATCCAATATGTAGTAGCTAGTTAAGCAGCCGTACATGGTCTCTTACATTTTAAGGACATTTCTAGTTACAGAAATTTAAAATAATTTACATTAGACAGGCAAACATTCATAAAACGCGGGAGCATTGTGGATCACGTAAGCTAGAACATAATAACTATGCATGAAATATCATCATAGCTTCCAAGATATTTAGCTGCTTTAACTAACTTCTTAGATGCTTTCTGCGCACCATCCACATTCTTGATACAGTCACAAGCCTCTTGATTTGTCATAACCTGCGAAACAGGAGCCAATGCTGTTTCTCTAGGTTCTTACATGTAATTTGCATGAGTTCCCCCATAATTACGTGAGTTAATATATTGGTATTTTACTTTGATCTAGATTGACAGAAAATATTTTTTTCCACATAAGAAAATCTAAAATTAAAGATGACCAAGGGTAATTTTCCACTTGCTGTTCAGACCATGTAGGATGTTGATGGAAAAGAAATTGTGGGTGTAGAAAGGATGGATTGGATCCGACAAACCATTCGTGCTAAAATATTGAATATTGTTGATATACAAATCTATTTATGGGGGATTTAGGATCAAAGTTCGGTTTGGTACAAAGAAAATATATAAATTCTAGAATTTGGTTTGGGACAATTGAGCACATACAAAATTGTATGTTTCGGTATAATTAAGTTTATACTTTTGACCATAAAAATATGCAAATGAACTTAGCATGGCATGCTATGTATTGCATTTTACCATACTTCCAAGTTTATCGTTGTCCTGAAACTATATTTTTGGCAATTTGGTCAGTAGATCTCCTTTCAATATTCTTATCCTTTAGATATTTGGCTTTGCATTTAGTGTATATTTCTTTAAACTTAAAATTTGTAGAGCTTAGATTTATGCTTGCTCCACTTCAGCCAAGATGTGCTCATCAGTAATTATAAGATGCATGCAATATTCTCGTACCTTCCACAGACCATCACTTGCCAAAATTATGAATTCAGTGTCTTCATCAATCTTCCGAATGGTCACATCTGGTTCTGCCGAAATGTGCTTCTTCAGTTTTCCATCTCCAAATGCCCGTGTCATTGCTAATTGGCCATCCACTCTCGGAACATTCCCTAATTAAGTCATATCTTTGGCAATTCAGATCATGTTCAGTATTGGACTTGCCAGGAGCAACATAAGTTCACGAAATGAAATATAAATAAAATCATATGAAAAAAAAAAAAAAAAGACTTAAACTTGGTAGGTGAAAAAAATTATAGGATATCTATATTATAACCCAAAGAACATAAAGTCACGGGCGAATGCAGCAAAACTAGGAGGACAGTTACTCACATTAGCAAATATTTTCAATGAGATTCCATTTACATTATATGTAACCTAACCTATCAAATGGCAGATTCCTGAATTAGAACAAGTTGTGCAGTTGTCAGGCATGCATGTTTAGTCTACATGATCCTAGTCGTTATAGTAATTACATTGCATGAATGGATGTTGGAAAATAGTGCAGTAAAGTAATCTTGTACGATAATTAATGTGGCTGGAGTTTGGTACTGGGTACTGCTGCGCATACAGAGAGGCTTGATATATTAAAAATGCATATTAGCAAGATTTGACATATAAATGCTCATGACTAGAAATGCGGCAAGCATATCAGGCATAGAATTGCAGGTTATCAAGCATTATTTGTAAAGGATGATTATTCTCTTACATCTATGTACTGAATGCAAGACAGAATTAGAAGCCCCAATTTTACAGACGTCAAGAATTAGCATTATACAGAAGCATCAAGTAGAGATAGATTTTACCCTTTAAAAGCAGGTATCAATAATACTGTTCTTATATGCACAAGGTAGAGAAAACTCTATATTGGCACTATCATAAAAGAATGATGCACATGTCAAAGATTAAATTTTAAATATCAGTTATCAAGTTCCAAATAAGAAAATTTCCAAAATGAAACTTCTAATATTTTAATTTTTGCTCTGATATGACAAGAAAATTTTCTTAATCAATAATGATTGGCAGGTCAGATGACCTTGACTTATAAGAGTAGAGTTTTAGCTATTAAAAAACTAACTAATTTTCTTGGATGAACAAAATGGTAGAAGTTTTAAATGTGTTGATATTGATGAATTTATTTCATCATTACCGGGTCTGTTGGACACAAAACCTCCTCTGCTCTCAACAAGAGCTTTTTCCTTCTCTGGATCATGATCCAGAGTAAGTGGTTTTGCTCGACCATTTTTGCATGATATTGCTCGAGAATCACCAACATTGGCTACCAGTAGCTTTACTCCATCGACTAGTATTGCTACAACTGCTGTTGATCCTCCACGTGAATCAGCTATGTTTTCTAAAATCTCATTATCTGTTGCTTTGCATGCTTTCTTAACAGCTTGCACTGGATTTTCCCAGAAACCAGGCTATCGATGTATGATTAAGAAATCAAATATTAGAGAGTATAATAATGGTGTGAATTGAAATATAACAGCTACTAAAGGATATACCTCACTCAGTATATTTTCAAATAGATGGCTTTGCAAATATTTTGCAACTTCAGGACCGGAGTGACCGTCAAATATTGCATACAACCCTAAGTCATAGCCATCGAGAATCCTGTGTTTAGCAAAAATATAGTCTTCCATTGCATGTTTCATCTTTCCTTGTATTAAGTGATATCCATGGATGAAATGTCTAGTTGAAGGGTTGTTCTTTTCATCTGCATATTTTGTGATCAGACCCTTGTGAGGTTGCTCCTGTGTTTAGCAAAATTTCTTTGTTAGCTTCAAGGGTTTCCTTTATAACTTTTAGATTGTGATGATAAAATCCATGTCTTCACTACATGATCTTTTGATTTTGGTGAGAACATGCATGGAAATGAAGTTTTGTAGAGAACGAGAAGCTAAAATGGTTAACCAAAGACGTGTCAAGATGCAACAGCTATTTCTCGTAATCTGTTGACTGAGAAAAATCAAGTGGATACCTAACCTATTTTAGTGATTGTACTTGAAAGTAATGTTAGAATCCCCTCGAGAAGTTGAAAATGATTATATAAGCACAAAACATAAACAGCTTGCTTATGTAACAAGAAGCTGGAATAAATCATCGTAGGCTATATGAATCATGGTAGAAATCTGGCGTGACACGAACTTTATTGATACCTGCTAAGCTTACATTGATGTTCTTAGAGACATTACCAGAAAAATGGACGTAAATGAAGTTTTAATGAATAAATACTTTCATCGGATAAAGATAGGATACCTCTGTAGCAATCGGACCTTCATCTCCTGGTAAGTACTCTGCTTTGTCTTGATAGTCAACCACTGCATCATCATCATCTCCTCCTCTTTCTTCATCCATGTATTTACCAACATCATTGTTATCTTCATCCTCATTATAGTTTTCTTCTCTAGTAATGTTATCCTCTGGCTGCTCTTAAATGCAAAGTAAAAATTTGTTGAATCTACCGTTGAAATATTCAATTTTTTAATATATGGTTATTACTTTTTAATTTATTAATGTTGTACGTTAAGTTTAGTGTAATGCATTAAGTTTGAAAAGAATCCAATAATATACACAGTTTCTTTAAGAAGTTGAAAGATAATATTTATTGAAAGGTAAAACAGAAGCACATACACAACAGAGATATCTCAATAATAAAGATATTTCGTCATATATTGTTATATATGACAATACATTGAACAGGAGTGGAAGAGAACCTTTTTTTCAAGAGAGTCCACGTAGCTTCCTCTTCTTGGTACCCTCTTCAAATATAAAGGGAATTATATTAGAACATCGTACTAACTGTCTCCTGTTAATTTACTGCTGGATCATGCTAACTTTCAGGAATATGATATCAATTTTTTCAAGTTCTTCTGCGATTCTGATCAAGCACAAGTTATAAAGATACACTAACAAACAAATGTTATATAACAGTGAACTTAAAATACAATCTGTTTCTTTAGCCAGTAAAATAAGTTCAATTGCCATGCTTCCTTCATATTCTCCATTCATGGCTGAGCCTATAAATTCACAGTAAAGAACTAAGGAGGAGGTTTGAAATGGTATATATAGGCGATAAAAATTATTAAAAAAAATATTTATAATAACTAAAAATATATTTCAAAGTATCTTTACGACTATAAAGACCAAGAAAGTATTTAAACTTTCACTTTTTATCGTATGTAATGTTTAGATGGAAGAGTTTAGAAAGCAAAGACAATATTCTGTTTTGAGAAAATAATTTTTTCATCAAACTCCTCTATAAGACACACAAAAGTTGCTTGCAAAATACCTTGAATGCAGAAGGACGTCCATCACTAATGAAGGTAGACATTCTTTTATGCAAGTTAGAATTGACCTGCTCAAGACAAAACAAAAATACATATGAAGTGAAAATATGTTATGATCACTTGATGTCAAGAAACTATTTAGTTGGATTACAGAAAATAAAGAAAATTTACAAGACATTGATTGAGTTTTGCATGTGGATGATGGAAGAGGTTTGAATACATCCAATATCACATCAGAAGGTGCAAATTCAAGTTGGTGCCTCCAATGTTACGTGGATAAAGAGACATTACTTACTTTTCCTATCATATGCATGCAAAATCACCTTTCTAAATTGTTCTTTTAAAACATTTAAATAATATTTTTACAGCTATTCCGTAAAATAGTATAGAATTCCTTTACATAAATTTTTGGTTTCAAATAAATGGATATTCTTTTACAGATAACCTTCAAATATTTTGACTGGATAAAACTAAAACCCCATCCTTTTGCTTCCACTTTTTAAAATTATCTTTAAAAACTAAATTTAATAATTTATGATTATAATTTATCTTCATCATGGTCTAACATTCTAAGACCATATTCTAACTCTACCATAGTCTCATTATTTCTACCGTAGTCTAAGAGTTAATGAAAAATAAATAAATTTATATTTATATTTATATTTATTCCTATTTTTTTATAAGATTTTCTTTTCTATTGGTTCAAAAGTTTAAAATTAGAAAATTTGATATTTTCAGTAGACATAATAAATAAGTTAGTTTAAAAAACTATAAAATTTGCTTCATCAAAGAAAGATGAATTATTATTAATAATTTTTTTAAAATATCAAATATTCATATTAATTAATATTATTATTAAATTGTTTAGAAATTTTTTAATAATAATTTGATCCACTTTTCAATATCGAAAACAACTTAATTAATATTATTATATTCAAATAACTCGCATAATTAATATTATTATTGATGATTAATTAATATTATTAATGATTAATATTATATAATAATAATAAAATTGAAATTAAAAATTATATAAAATAAGAAATTTCTTAAAATTAATTAATATTATTATGTAATAATACTTAAATTTAAATTAAAAAATATAAAGTAGACACATTTTTTAATGTGGAAATATGTTCTGATTAATATCTTAAAAACTCAAATTAATCCTTAATCCTTTATAATTCTTTTATAACTATTTTGTTTTTGGTTAGAAGAGAATTTGTTTAGAAAAGAGAATTTCAAAAAGATGGATTGAGAAAATATTACAAGATAAAGGTACTAAATTTATTGGTTTATTTAGCTAAATCTTAAAAATCCTATAATATATTCTAAAACATTTTAAAAAAATATTCTAAAATATTTAAAGAGAGCTACTTTCAAGATTTGTAAGATTCAAGATCAATGAAATCTGAAGTAACATTGAAATTAAAATTAATGCCTATTAAAGGGAAAGTTAAAAACATAGTCTTGATATTTATTTAAAGTTTTAAAGATAAAGAAATTTCTGAAAAAAAAAATACTTTTTATTTAAAGAAAAGACTTCATTTACTTTGATTTTCTTTTTAAAGTTCAATCTTTTAAAATTGGTATCAACTTACCCCTTCTTGTTACAAGGTTAAAGTCTCATTTATGAACCATAATTTCACTTATACAATCTTCTACTTCTTAAGAGTTTGAAGCTCACTTAACATATACACATGCATACGTTCTCCTCTACCAGTAGAATGATATTTACAAGTATTGATAATTACAAACATTGATAATTACGCACTTACGTACCTTCACCATATTTGTTTGATGCATCACTTTTTCTTGGCTGATTTCAGATTCAGAACTTGAGGAATAACAAAGGGTGTTGTTGAGAGTTGAGAAAGAAAATGTAGCATGATGAAGAACAGATGATAGTGGTATATGTATATGTATATGTTTATGTTTACTAAGCAGGATGTGGAAGTGTGAGGTAACAGAACCAGAAATCCTTGGTGGGAAAGGAAGGACACGTGGTTAAAGAATGCATGGGGTAGTGTCATTCACCGCTAATTGTCTTTGCTTTTTGCAGGCTTCACAATAATCTATTTCATTCTGCTCTACCTTCTACTTCTCCAGAAGGAACCAGATTCATCACAGATCTATCACAATTTTCTTTTCTTATATTCTTATTCACATGATAATAAATTTCATAAAATTTAACATACAAAGTTGTAAGGTTTTGTATTCTCCAAAAATAATTCCAAAATATGACAAGATTTGTTACTTGGAGTCTCAAGAGATGTCTCTAGTTTAGATAGGACATCATCAATATGAAAATTGTGTATGATGTTTTTGTAATATTGCGTTAATGATAAAAAATTACTACAATATTTTATTTTAATAATACAAAATTTTAAAGAAAACTCGTATTTTAAAACAGTCATTATAAAAAAATTATTTCTTCTATAAAATAAATTCCTTTATGAAGAAAAATTCACAATATTATATAAACTTGTTTTAGTAATAATTTATTTTTCAAAAAATAATATCTTAAACATAAAAATTGAGGAAGAAATTATTTAAAGCACTATCGATTATTCCAAGCCCGTAAGCTAGAGTGTTGATTACGTGAAATTATATTATATTTTACGAATATTATAGTAAGCAATGTTATCATGTTAAATTTCGTTAAAATTATATCCTTAAGAATATTATAACTTCTCTTAGAAAAAGGAATATTATAACTAAGAATGGTTTTTCTCGGCTCAAACTAGGAATTTTCTTGAGTATATTTTAAAAAAAGTGTTTGGTGAAATTTCAGTATTTTCTGGAATATTCAAAATTTAAAATCATTCTAATTAAGCAAAAAAAAATAAATGTTTTTAAAACCTGATAATTTAATCAATAAAAATAAATTTATTAATACCTATAAATTTCTTATAAAAGAATAAAAAAAATATTAAAATTATAGTAAATATAATTATTCTTATTATTAAAAATTATAATGGAAATTATAGACATAAAATATAGTGAAAAATAAAAATATAAAAAAAGTGAGAATGAAAGAAAATGTAATTATTCTTATTTGAATCGGATAGTTTAAGATAAGTTTTTATTTATTTTGGTCTTTTTAATATTTATTTGATTTACAACATTCGGTTCTTTATGTTCCACACCAAAAAGTTATTTATTTTTTATTTCTATTTATCCAGTTTATATTTTTCATATGTTTTTGCGAGGAATTTAGTTTATTCAATCTCGAGATATCGTGTAAATAACTATAGTAAAAGAGTCGAATAGGTTAAGAAGAAAGAGTCTGAGATAGGGTTGGATGACATACATCTTGGTTAGTCTTACTATCAACAGAAATTAGACATATATTTAATATTTTTTCTAAAAAAGATATTCTTATATATATTAGATTTTAACTAGCTGTAAGACCAAAACATCGTGTAAAAAATTGAAAATGTCCTTAGAAAATCACAGAGCCACCCATTAGTGGTAATGGAACTCTGCACAAAATTTCCTCCTGTGATATGAATGGCTATCCCTTGATCACTTGTACTACCCCAAACATTTGGTTACATTTTTCAATTAAAATGGAATATTTATATCGAAATTGAATTGTACATCCAAAATAGTCTTAAGAAGACATGATCTCAAGTAGATACTTGGCATGTCCCCCCTCTTCTAGGTCCATCACAAGGAAACGAAAACTTAGATTTGCTTTATCTAGTATCAATCGTGAACTACGGGCAAATAGAATACCCTTGAAGAGTATCAATACTGTTACATGAATTATAAATGCATGAATATTATGGACCAAAAAATTCGCAGTTCCTAATTGAATAGGTAACAAAGCAACTTTACCGCCCATTGCTACTCAATTTTCACCCCCTCCCCCCAAGTCAAATTGGTACTTGTTGCTGCACCAGGGGCTGTTGTGCCAAGTTCTGAAGCGTAGGTGTATCTACAAAGGTGCTCCGATACTCAAGTCAGTAAATGTCCAACAAATATTATTATGTATTCAATCGAAATCAGAATTCTATACCTATCATTTATTACTCTTATTTATATACTATTTTTTGTGGGTCTTACTTGGTAGGCCTAGGCTAGGGTTTCTTAACCTTGTTTTGTGTCTTAACTATTAAATTACTTAATCTATGATTAACATTTTACTTATCCCTAGATGCTTGATTTAGAAGGCCTCGGTTCTTTTGAACACGTGGTTGAGATGTAGCTGGCTGAGAGGGTCTCGACTTGTCTAAGCATCTATTCGACTTACAACTGGTTGGTCGAGTACTTACTTGTTACATTTTGGTTATCTTTGTTCCCTATATATAACGAAAGATGATAAAAGGTGACAGTGTTTGGCAATAATGAATCAGTGAAAGATGATCCAATATTTATGTACAATAATTGTCCTAAATACAACCCCTTCTAGAATAGCAGAAAGAACAAAATAACAAATGACAAAAAGGACAAAATAACAGAACGAAAAATATGCAGTGGTGCAAGATTGCAAGTTTGTTACAAAGAATATTGTACAGGTTTGTTAGCCTCCCTCAAGCTGGAGAGGAGTGTCAACCATCTCTAGCTTGGACAAGTTGGCATGGAATAGCCGAGGGGGAAGAGCTTTAGTGAAGATATCAGCAAGTTGCCGAGATGATGGAACTGGAAGAAGTTTCATTAATCCTGCTTGTGCCTTGTCTCGAACCAAATGGCAATCTATCTCCAAGTGTTTCGTTCTTTCATGAAAGACTGGATTTGCGGCAATGTGTAAAGCACTTTGATTATCACAATAAAGTGCTGCTGACTTAGAACACTAGATTTTGAGATCATTGAGAAGGTAAGTTAACCATTGCAACTCACAGGTACTAGTAGCAAGGGCTCTATATTCTGCTTCGGAGGAAGAACGAGACACAATATTCTGTTTTTTGGTTTTCCAAGAAATTTAAGAGTTCCCTATGAAGAAACAATAACCTGTGACTAATCGGCGTGTGGAGACGCAAGTGGCCCAATCGGCATCACTGAACCTAATTAGGTGGATAGGAGAATTTCGTTTGAAGTATAGCCCCTTGTTTGGACAGCCTTTCAAGTATTTAAGAACTCTTTTTGCAGCACCTAAATCAGACTTTGTAGGATTTGCCATGAACTGACTTAATTGCTGAGTCGCAAAAACGATGTCTTGACGAGTCGTTGTGAGCTAAATCAAACGACCAACAAGGTGCCTATAGGATAGTGGATCATCAAGTAATTCACTCGAATTATCCTGTTTTAAACGAAGAGAGCTATCCATAGGAGTGGAACTCGGTTTACAACTCAATGATTCTGAATCTGAAAGCAACTCAAGGTAGTATTTTCGTTGAGATACAAAGATGCCATCATCAGTCCAGCTTACTTCTAATCCTAGAAAATATTTGAGTTCCCCCAAATCTTTAATTCGAAAATTGGATTGAAGTATATGCTTGAGCTTTATTATTTCAGTGGAAGAGTTGTCAGTTAAAACAATATCATCAATGTATATCAATAAACCAGTAAATTTCCCTTTTTCATGCTTGATAAACAAGCTGTGATCAGCATGTGATTGCGAATAACCAGATGAGAGAAGAAGATTAGAGAGTTTCTCATACCATTTTCTACTTGCTTGTTTTAGCCCATAGAGAGATTTCTTGAGCTTGCAACACTGTGAGGATTCATACCCATATAGACCTTTAGGAATCTTCATGTAAACCTCCTCGGACAAGTCACCGTGTAGAAAGACATTACTAACATCCAGTTACTGTAATTCCCAATTGTTTATGGAAGCTAGGGCAAGGATAACTCGTATGGTGGCCATTTTAACCACTGGAGAAAAAGTCTCGAAGAAGTCTATCCCTTCAACTTGGGAGAATCCTTTCGCAACAAGCCTCGCCTTATATCGCTCCACACTCCCATCAGGTTTCCTTTTGATTTTGTAAACCCATCTACATCCTATGTGTTTAAATTCTTAGGAGTTTCCACAATCTCCCAATTTTTGTTTAGCCTTAAAGCCTCAATTTCATCCTTCATGGCTTCTTTCCAACACGGCTTCAAAATTGCTTCTTGATAGCTTCGGGGCTCAATCTCAGAGGTTAGGTTCATGACATAATGACGCTCAGACTCAGTAATGGAAGAAAGAACAAATTAAATAGGATACCTGCACGTTGACGATGATTGATTTGGTTTGGTCTCTATGTTGTAGCAAACAAAATCCGCAAGTCGAACATTGGGTTTAGAGCCACGAGTGGTTCGTCTTGGTATGAAAGGAATAGGGTTAGGATGAGGTGATGGAGAGATATATGGCGAGATTGACTGGGATGGAGAAGTTGATGGCGAAATTTTGGAAAAAGGAGATGAAGTTTTATTTGGCGACATTTGTGGAGAGGATGAGGTTGTTGGGGAAGGTAAGGTTTGAGGTGAAATGGGAGTCTGTGATGGAAGTTGGTCTTGAGGTGTAAGATTATGGGGTTGAGGTGTAAGTTGGAGAGGGTCAAAGTCATGGAAGGTCTTTATTTGTGAAGGAAATAACTTTTCTTTTTCTTGGGCCTCGTGTTTGTTATTAAAAGGAAAATGGGACTCATAGAAGATAATATCTCTAGAGACAAAAATGTCTTTATTTTGTAAGTCTAAAATAATATAGCCTTTTGTGCCAAATTGATAGCCGAGAAAAACTCCTTCTCTAGACCTAGGATCAAATTTCTGTTTGGGCCCAGTGGTTGATACATAACATAAAGAACCAAAAACTTTAAGCATGGAAAAATCAGGTTTTTGATTATGCAAAAGTTCGTAAGGAGTTTGTTTCTTTGTAACTAGAGAAGGTATACGGTTAATAAGATAAACTGCATGTTTTATTGCATAAGACCAAAAAAGTTTAGGCAATTGAGATTGAAACATGAGAGCACGTGCCACATTAAGAATATGTTGGTGTTTTCTCTCAACACGCCCGTTTTGTTGAGGGGTATAAACACAACTGGTGTGATGTATAATCCCTTTTGAAGCAAAAAAATCTTTAAGAAAAAATTCCGGACCATTATCCGTCCGAATACATTTTATTTTGGAATCAAATTGATTTTCAATTAGAGAAATAAAATTTTTAACATGTATTTTTACTTCGGATTTTGATTTCAATAAGACAATCCAAGTATACCTACTAAAATCATCCAAGACAGTTAAAAAATATTTTTCACCATGAATTGAGGCCTTAGAAAAAGGTCCCCAAATGTCCATGTGCACCAAATCAAATTTTTTTGAAGCTCTACTATCACTAAGGCAATAAGGAAATTTTCTTTGTTTTGCAAAATGACAAATGTCACAATTTTCATGAATATGTTTTGGAATAAAAGGAAATTGTTCACATAACATATTTAATCGGTTTCCCGAGAGATGTCCTAATCTATAATGCCAAAGGTTGGAGTTGGAGATGACATTGGTAGCACTTTCATTAATGGAATGTTTGTTTGGTGAAAGAACCTTGGCTTCTCTGTTGACTTGCAGATGATAAAGACCTTGTTGAAGATTGGCCAAACCAATCATCCTCAACGTATGCTTGTCCTGGATAGTGCAAAAAAATCATGAAAGATGAGAATATATTTATGAGTCAGTATGAGTTTGGATATGGATAAAAGATTAAAATGAAAATCTGGAACAAACAAAACATTGTGAATGATAAATTCGGAGAAAAAATGACTGTTCCAGATATATGAGCAGTAACAATGGACTTATCAGGTAAACTTATTTGTATTGGTTTAATGTTAGAATACTTTGAAAAATAATTTAGAGAAGATGCAACATGATCTATTGCTCCCGAATCTATGATCCAAGGGACATTGTGAGTGGTGTAAGAGGTGTGGTGTGTGTTAGTGCAAAAAACAAAGGAAGTACCATTGGACTCATCAATTTTTTGAGCATTTGGAGTATGAATGAGATTCACTCTATTGGGCTAAATGAGAGAGTTGGGCCCTATTACATCAGAAGCATTCTTTTGTTGTTGTGGTTGGAGCAAAGACATCAGGGTCTGATATTGGGCCTGGGTCAATGTGATGGGGCCTCCCTCCTTCTCTGAACCGTTGCCTCCCTTAGTTGGTTCGATCACAGCTGCACTGTTAATGGAGGAAGAGCCAGAGGCATCACGGTTGAACTTTGGCCTCCCTAGGTATCGAGGATGACCAGGGGGATAGCCATGCTTTCCCCAACACACGTCAATGGTGTGTCCAGGACGGTGACAATAGGAGCATTTCTTATTGGAGACTCCTTTGACAGCGGAAGAAGGACCAGAGCCACGCCTTTTGCTGGAGAAAGAGTGATTAGCTGCATTCACAAAGGTGTTGGGTTCAATAGGCGAAGACGAAGCGAGTTTTCGTTCCTGCTGGACAACCATGGAGAAGACGCGGTTGATAGAGGGAAGAGGATCCATCAAAAGGATTTGGGAACGCACAACAGAGAAGCGTTTGTCCAAACCTTTGAGGAACCGAATTATGAAATCCTGTTGGTGGTAAGTTTTGGCAAGACATGAACAAGAAGAGAAGGGTCTGTAATTATCGAGTTCTTCCCAGAGGGTCTTCAATGCGGTGTAGAACTCAGAGACAGGATGAGTTCCTTGAGAAAGTCCATATATTTCTTCCTGGAGCTTTGCAATTCTGAGGAGATTGCCTTGCGAAAAACGTTCGCGAAGGTCATTCCAAATGTCTATGGCACACTCGAGGAAAATAACGCTTTGGGCGATGGATGGAGTAACCGAGTTGAGTAACCACGACATGACAAGGGTATTGCACCTTTCCCAAGCAGAATAAAGAGGTTCTTCAACCTTAGGAGTAGGAATGGTGCCTAAAGAGAAAGCCATCTTGCTTTTTTAGATTAAAGCCATTTTAATGGCACGAGACCAGGACTGATAGTTTGTGCCATCAAGGACAGGAGTTATGGAGACAGAGGAGGGTCCTTCACTAGGATGAATGAAGAAGGGACTTGATGGGTTCATGGTAGGATCAGTGGCTTCATTGCCACGATTTTCTTTCTTAGGACCTTCATTATCGGGGTTCTTTGGACTGGCAGGAGGAGTTGAAGACATTTGGAAGGAATAATCAAAGCTCTAGGAGGGAGCTCTGATACCATATAACGAAAGATGATAAAATGTGACAGTGTTTGGAAATAATGAATCAGTAAAAGATGATCCAATATTTATGTACAATAATTACCCTAAATACAGCCCCTTCTAGAATAGTAGAAAGGACAAAATAACAAATGACAGAAAGGACAAAATAACAGAACGAAAAATATGCAGTGGTGCAAGATTGCAAATTTGTTACAAAGAATATTGTACAGGTTTGTTACTATACACTGGCCCCCTGTACTTACTTGTTACTTGTTACATTTTGGTTATCTTTGTTTCCGGTACGAGAGGGTGCCATCATGTGGCAATGTGGTTTGTCTGCTGTAGGAGTGATGTAGAGACTGAGTGTTGGAATAAGATCTTGTTTTACGTGGAAGGATTTTGAATGTTAGGTGGTGGGAAATTTTCCCACTTTTTTTAAGTTGCTTTAGTTTTGCAGTGGTCATTGATTTTCGTAGAATTCAAAATGTTTTTTTTGTATCGAGGTGTTGAATTGATTGTAGTTTGATAGGAGCGTGTGAATGTTGCTTCGGTTTTCGCTCTCGTATATCTATAAATAGTGTACCTTGGCTTCACACTCTTCGTGCTTGTTATTTTCTAAGAAGTCTTGCAATCTTTCTAAGAGTTTAGTATGTCGTCTTCTTTCTCTTCTTCCTTGGAATCGAGGAGTCGTTGGGGGAATCCTCTGAGGGGGTCAGGGTTCATCTCAGCTAGGGGGAGTTGATTGTACCTTTGGGTGAGGAATCTACTTCGGATATTGGCCAAGAGGTTGTTAAGTTCGTGGGGTATTCGTCGTCTACGGATAGGAGGGAAATTGAGGAGTGGAGGCAATACGATCTCCCTCCTCATGAAGGATACGACTAGGTGTCTCTGAGGATGAAGTTGTATTTCTCTCGATTTTTTAGGTCAAGGGTAATGAGCTCGTTCATTGAGAATAACAACTTGCTCTACCAAGGGACTAGGAATGATGCGTTCTTTGCTCGACAATCTACTCCTTTGGACCACGTCTACCATAGTCACGAAGATTCTAAAATATATTTTTTCTTCATGTATGACTATTTGTTCTTCGACGTCCGTGTGTGCCTACCCTTTGACAAGTTTACTATATGAGTTTTATGTTAGAATATTAAGATAAAAACAAGCATATTATAATAAGACATGATTTATTAGAAAAACTTTATTTTATTCTTCAGCCTCCCTTTCTTAAACAGGTGACAGAGCATATCTTTTACATGAATATGATAGATTCTTGAAAATATATAATTAAGAGATTCTTAACAGCTAGTCTATAAAAGATAATAAAATATATTCATCATTAACATTTTACATGTTCTTAATGTAGCACGAAGTAATTGATGCTAGTAAGTCAACCAGTAACAATTTGCCAACAAGAAACTAATGGCGTTGGTGCCAAGAGAACCACCAAGAGAACCACCAACAGGAACCACCAATGAGAACCACCAATGAGAACCACCAACGGGAACCACCAACGAGAACCACCAACGGGAACCACCAACAAGAACTACCAAAAAGAAATCTCAAAGGGAACCACCAAAAGGAACCCCCCAAGAGAACCCCCGAAGGGAACCACCAAAAGGAACTCCCAAAGGGAACCACCAAAAGCCCCCACCAAAAGGAACCACCAAAGGGAACCACCAAAAGGAACCCCCAAGGGAACCACCAAAAGGAACCCCCAAAGGGAACCACCAAAAGGAACCCCCAAAGGGAACCACCAAAAGGAACCCCCAAAGGGAACCCCCAAAGGGAACCCCCAAAAGGAACCACCAAAAGGAACCCCCAAACGGAACCACCAAAAGGAAACGCACCAAATTGCACAGTGGAACAAAACTTCTGGGTTGAATGACAAATAGTGTCAAGACAAATTTTATTGCCTTACACAATTCTAATCACAAATCTAGCTCTAATACCATGTTAGAATATTAAGACAAAAACAAACATATTATAATAAGACATGATTTCTTAGAAAAGCTTTATTTTATTCTTTAGTCTCCCTTTCTTAAATAGGTGGCAGAGCATATCTTTTACATTAATATGATAGATTCTTGGAAATATATAATTAAGAGATTCTTAACAGCTAGTCTATAAAAGATAATAAAATATATTCATCATTAATATTTTACATGTTCTTAACATAGCACGGACTCAACTTCACCCTAATGGTTGGGAATATCTCCAAGCATTTCATGTTCTTTGAGATGCGTTGTCGATTACACTTACCCCCTAGTGTTTCTACACCATTTCAGCACTCGGCTCACTAAACTAGCGAGTTGGGTCTCGTTGGTCAACTAGCCATCTTTTGCTCTATTCTGCCCTTTTACCTCGTCGTACAAAAATTTCAAGGGTAGGTTCTTCAAGGTTGTCATTGATAAGAGTGGGTGGTCCAATTTCTTTGATGGGGATATGCTGAAGTTCCCCCTTTATTGGACGAACAATCCCCTAAGGTATAAGTTCTGGCCGTGAACTAAGATGTACCCTTATGATGTCATGATGCTATAACTGCTTGACCAACTCCCTCACCGGTTGCCCATTCGTCGATTTCTCAATGATTTCACATCCCCTAACCTTGTTACAATAATAGATGGTGAGTTTCGTTATGCTTGTTCTACACGTGATTGTGGTTGTTGAGTTTGCTAAATTTATTGTCTCTTTTTAGAAATCATGACGGCTGAAATGAACATTCCCAAGCTTGCTTTTAAGGCCATCTATTAGGAGATAATGACCGAAGTTCAGCAAGCGAAGGCTAATATCCAATTGCATGAATTTGGAGACTCTGTTTCTTAACTCATCTAATTTTGCTATTGGCTTCTTGCATAGGCTATCAGCAAACAACCTAGGCTTGAGGGTTGTAACCATATGATGTGAGGCTACCTTAGGGATGAAGTTTTAGATTCTCAATGCCACCTTTCCAAATTTCTCTATAAAGGCCTTTAATGGCTCGTCCCTCTCTTGACGAATGTTAACCAATGCGATAGATGTCAAATGGTGTGGCTGGCTAGTTGCAAATTGCGTCCTGAACTTAGCAACTAGCATGTCAAAATAGTCTATCGAGAAGTCTGGTGAACCAGCTTAGAACTGCTCCTTTCAGTGATGTTGGAAAGACTTTACAAAACACTGTATCGTCTATAGCATATAGACTTACTTGAGTCACATAAACATCTTTGTGCTCGTTTGGGTCAGTCGTTCCATCATACCAATCAATGATCAAGTTTTTCTATTACATC
Organism: Macrotyloma uniflorum; assembly: GCA_016859785.1. NCBI lineage: Eukaryota > Viridiplantae > Streptophyta > Magnoliopsida > Fabales > Fabaceae > Macrotyloma > Macrotyloma uniflorum. Next base: position 836,550 of record BDMB01000038.1, read on the forward strand.
GGCAGTGATGTTTCCATTATCCCATGTATAAAGGGGTGTCTCCTTCCATCGTCAGGCATTTGTGATGCCAAGATGGTGGTGCAGTACAACCCACCTTTATAACTTTCTCCCTCTTTGACTGCCATTGGCGGCTGATGCCACAATGGACTAGGATTGTGCGTGGACTTCTGTATGTTAGGAGGCACCCTTATTCTCCTCCAGCCTTTTCTTCATTCATGCATTCTCTTGTCTCAACTTATCTATTTCTTCAGCACTTGTTTTCTTAAGGCACTTAGTTCCCTCCTTAGCTCGACAAGCAATGATTTCTCCTCATTTTCCACTTTCTCTACCACTCTTTAGGGTTCTTCTTGACTTGTCATGTTCTTTGTGAAAACTATAATCTTGATCATCTTAACTGGCCCCACAGTAGGTGTTAAATGTTCTTGTTAGAATCGGGTACTTCAAGATAAGTCTTCATTAAGTTTCACTCCTTCTAGTCCTCTTAACGTCTATTCGGTTTGTAACTCTAAATTTTTCACATTTCATGATAAAAAAATATACTTAGAAACACGCTATAACACTGTCAATAAATATCCAACAAATATTATTATATATTCAATTAAAATATTTATAATTATTATTTATTATTTTTATTTATCCTCTCTGGATCTCATAAGCTTATTTATGTATGTCGTAACTATTAAATTATCTAATTTATAATTAACATTTTATTTATCTTTGAATACTTGACCAATAAGATTTTATTTCATTTCAATACATGATCAATATGTAATTGGTCAACAGGATCTCGACCTATTTAAACATATTTAAACATATGTTGGATTTATAGCTGATTGGTAGAATACTTATATATTATATTTCCGTTGTCTATCTTCCTGCGTAGTAATAAAATTACTATGATTTAACATCGATGTAGTTTACGTGAGTAATATATTATGCTCCTTATAAAAATTTAAAAAATTTTGCCCTTAAAAAATTGTCTAAATCAATTAAAATTAATAACCTGACAATTTTATTGATTTTGTTTTGATTTTTTAAGAATGAAATATTTAATTTTCAAAATAATTTTCGATTTATGGATTGAATTTAAATCAATTGAAATTAATAACCTGACGATTTTATTGATTTTGTTTTGATTTTTTAAGAATGAAATATTTAATTTTTAAAATAATTTTCGATTTATAGATTGAACTGGTTGATAATATTTATCAGATAACTTTTCAAATTTTTATCAAAATATTATATTCTCATAATAGAAATATAGAAAATTATAATAAAAAAATAAAAATTACAATTTTCTATAATGACTGAGAATAGTTTCTGAAAGCATAAAAAAATCAATCAAAATTATTTTTAATTAATAATAAATAAAATTATTTTAATTTATTTTGATTAAGGCTATTATTTTTGTAAATCTTTGATTTAGGTTTTTTTATAAAGTTTTTCAGATGTGAGTTGACATTTTTCGTTAACATAAAACTTTCGTCATCAACTTCATAAGTTTTTCCAATTTACAATATACAAAATTTCTTTTCAAATTTTAGATAAAAAAACAATATTAATGATATAGATAAAAAATAATTATAACCAACATTAATAAAAAATAATCATAATACATTTTAATTATAAAAATATAGTTGTAATCTTTCCATCCATATTAATTACAAAAAAAATCCTAATAACATCAACAGAGGAATAATTCCGAGAAACTTCGATAAATAGTTTTAATTAATATCCTTATTAATATAGATTAAAAAAAAAATCCTCAATTATGTAAATAGAAAAATAATTTTACTGATAAAATAATATTTTAAAAATAGTGATAATTGATTTCATGAAAAAAAAAATATGTTAGCATCAATTGAGAAAATAATATAAAATGGATGACATCTATATTTTGACTAAAATATAATTAAAATAATTAATCTTATTATAAAAACATAAAAATTTAATATTAATTAAAATTTTATTAATATTTATAAAAAATTATTATATCAATATATAAAAGAGGTGTATTTATTTTTAAAATAACAATTAGAAATGTTTTATTAATATTTTTTTAATAGATTAAAATGTATTAGTATGATATACTGTTTAATTATAAGAAAAATAAATAGAATAAGTAGATTTTTTTATGTATATGATAAGCGATTTAATTATTTTAAAATAAAAATTAAAAATTTACTTTCCATATTTATTATTTATTTTCGTATAATCTATTATTAATTAAGATGAATTATTATTTTGAATTATTAAATTATGTAATAAAAATATATGATTAAAAAATATTTATAAGAATAAAAAATAAATCTTTATCTCTTAAAATTATTAAAATATGTAATATATTTTATTTTTGAATATTATGACTTTTCATAACATTGTTTAGATACGAGTCTCTGTTCAATTGTAAACATTTTACAGAAACACTCTCTACTATGTTTGGTTTCCTCTTTGTGTTGTCAAAAGCTATGCTACCTCTCTTGTGTTGATTGAACCACAAAAGTGAATCAATTACGTTATTGATTTCATGGCTTTCATTCTCCTCACTGCTTCTCTCTTCTTTATATTTTTATGGATCATTTCTCTTTGCAAACTTCTCCTTCTCCCCCGCATCCCTTTCGCCAAACATTTCACGTTCAACAACGGTAATGCTCATTTTTCCATTTCCCCTCAATTTTTCTTCTTCTTCTTCTTCTTCTTCTTCCTCAAAATCTCTCTTTTTTTTTCTTCTTCAGGCAGAGCATTTCGGAAGAGAAACATCTTGGTTGTTATTGCTCATCCTGACGATGAATCCATGTAAGTTCCATACCCCGATTTTCTTATTTCTACGCTAATTCCTTCGATTCCGATCTGTTTTAAAAAACTTTGCGTTTTGTCAATTTATTTTTCTTCTTTTTCCATTGGCACGTTTGAAGAAAACTTGCTGTTATTTGTTACGGAAATGGCATGTGAACATCCTTTTTTGAAAATTTCAAGTATAAACACAGAATAATCGAAAATGGTTGAAACATTCTATGTATACAATATATATTATGTCGTAGCAACTAGTACCTTTTACCCTCTAAACAAGAATCGTGTGAATTAAACAAACTCTATACCTCACTGTGATATTTGATTCTGGCATGCATCTATTCGTCCAATCCTATTGTGGGCCCACTATTCTGGATTTCAACTTCTTTAGTGCGAGTCTCTTTATTTTCCAAAACTTGTGATGGATGATGATGCATGAAGGCTGTCAATGACCAATTTTAAATCTTCATTTCTACCATAAGACAAAACTGCTTCTCTGATACAAAACCCCATAAATTGGGTTACCTGGAACATCTTCTGGATTTTATCCGTAGTTGTACTGATGCTAATCTTGAAGACTCAATAAAGAAATCTTGAAGACTAGTTAAATTCTCTTCTCACTTTTATGTTTTAAAAAATGTTTTCTAAAATAAATATCACATTTTTCAGCAATTAATCTTTCATGCAAAATCTATGAACTATTTTTTGGTGGTATATTGAAGGCTTTTGAAGTTTGAAGCATATTTTTCCTGTATTATGATTTAACACTATCTTGAAATTTTGTTTCATTTCTGCAGGTTCTTCACTCCAACTATAAATTTTCTGACGTCAAAGGGGCATAACGTTCAAATACTATGCTTATCTACTGGTGAATAGCTTTGCACAATCTGTTTTTGTCTTGCAAATTATGGAAGTTTTGGTATATATGAAATTATTTGATCTTTAATGTCAGTTGAGACTCATTTTTATTCATTTCGATTGTAGTTTTCTTTCTCCCCCTTCTGTAGTTTAATTTTCTTCAAGTTGACATCTTTTTAAATTAAGAAAGTTTAGTTACTGTCTTGATAAAGAATTTGATTTTAGCTATTTTTATTGTATAGAGTATTACATTATTAATGAATCATGTTGCCATTCCAATATTATTTCTTCGATCGTATGTAAGAGGAAGTTCAATATTATTTCTGAAATCATATGATAATAGACTTTAAAAAGTTATAATCAAACTAATGAAAGCATTATCAATCTTGCTTTAGCTAAAGCCACTTCTTGTTATCAGTACTGTTTACATTTGAAACGAATTTTCTTTATTTTTCTATAATTCTATTCAAAGGGCTTCAAAACACCCTTAGCCTATATATAAAAAAGAAAGAAGTATGGGCAGGGAAAAAATGGACCTAGCAGAGTAGAGGGATCACTTGGGGAATGGGTGAGAAGGAGATGAAGGAAGATTCTGTGATGGGAGAATAAGAGGGAATGATTTTGAAATTAGTAAGGAAGGAGGGGGGATAAAAAATATTGTGGAGAGTCCTTTATGGGGAGGCTGGTACTGATATTTGAAGAAAATTATGAGGATTGGCTGGGTGTAGTTCCCTGGTGTATGGGACCCCATTGCTATTCTGTTTCTATTTTCTTGTCCATCTCTGTGTTTCTTGTTTCTCGTAAATTTGAGGATTACCTTTGAGTTACTTACAAGAAGTTGTCCATTTTCCGTTGTTACTATATACATATATCAGTACTTAACAGTAATTAATGGAAAATTTACTTTTTCATTTTAAAGATTTATGGGAAGAAATCTATCTATCTCAGATTGTTAGATGAGAATTTCAACGTCACAAAATTAAACCAGGTCTAGGCTAGGCTCTTAGAAAGCTTTGAAGTTTATGTTTCAGTCCATTGGATAGTTTTTCATTTGTATTATTTTTCTGTAGGTGGTGCAGAAGGCAAAGGAAATATCAGAAAACGAGAGCTTTTTCAGGCTTGTGTAGCCCTCAAGGTGATTTACATAATGGCATAACATAGTAGTGGTTTCAAACATAATATCATAGCTTCTCATACAAATTAAACGTTGCTCTTGTCAGGGAACTGTTCAATTACTTTCCTAGAAATAACATAAATTCTGGGGAAACCTAGGGAGACTTATCTTGATAATGTTATACATAAGTTAAATATGAGACTCTATGGCTAATATTTAATACGGGTATTGTTTTGTATGACATCGGAAATTGTGTACCCAGGTTCCGATGCAACAAGTGAAGATTGTCAACCATCCAGATCTGCAGGTTTTGATCCAATAGGTCTCTGGATATAATATTTACTATTACTTCTGAAGCTTACTGTTAGTTCCTTATATTTCCGTTGTTTAACTTGTTGTCATACCTAGGATGGTTTTGATAAAGTTTGGAACCATAGCTTATTGGCAAAGATTATCGAGGAAGAAATAACCAGACGTTCAATTGATATGGTAAGACTGTTCTGCCTGCCTTAAGCATCTTTGTGACAGACTAGTACTTCCCGTGCACAATGTCTCTGTTAATGGTCCTTCTATTTATCCTTTTTTCCCCAGATTATTACCTTTGACAGCTATGGTGTCTCCGGCCATTGTAATCATAGGGATGTGCATTATGGAGTATGGTAAGTTGAGCATTAGTATTGATCAATATCAAATAACTATTACTGGAAAAATCTGCAGATGTAGTAGCAAGATTGAATGGACTTTTATTTCAAGGGAAATAATGGTTTGTTTTTAAATGCTCTCTCAAAAAGATGACAAAAAAATTAATTATTATTCAAAATGTTGAACCAAAAATGCATTAACATTTGTTCATTTTGATATTTATTTCAAACAATATAACTTTAAAATTGAAATAACAATAAAGAGTCATAACAGCACATACTGTGTACTCTAAGCTCATTGTTTCCCACCCTTTACTACTATGTTATAATTCCCATTTTCAGTTGTGGTGTTATTTTGTGCTTGTTACCGTTAGGAGAAGTGTAGTTTGTTTACATAAAAACTCTCCATACTCAAATAAACCCGAACAACTTCTCTAATGCCCGTCAATATCTTTTTTAAATATTGAAATTTTGTTTTAAAAGCTCCTGCAAACTGCTGTCCGGTGATTTTTAGATTATTAAACTTATTAAAATATTTTGAAATTTGATTATGCATACGTCTTATAGAGATTATTTAAATTGTGAGTAATTTTTATGTTTATTGTGTCTACGGTCCCATTACTGGACCTAAGTCACGATAAAGTAGGAGGATTGTGTTAGGCTCCAACAATACATGCAAAATTTGTTGATATCTCATACATGGGCCACTTACAACAGACTGTGTACCTAAGAATTTGGTTTTTAATTGTGCCCAATTGTGTCATTGATCCATATGGATATGGTCAACCTAATCACGTGGGTAAAAAAAGGCTTTCACTGTTATAGTATTGTGCTTTGCGGATTGTTAGAATTTGTTTATATCCTTGTGGATTCTGTAACAACTCTCTTTGTCCTCATGAATCTGATATTTTGTACAGTATTCAAGAAAACGAAAGATTATGGGACTTTAGTGCATGAGGACATCTTCCATGATTTGTCTAAGTTTACGTTATATTCTCTCACTCTTTTGCTGCTGTCTTACATTGAAACTTTTTCCATTTTGTGACAGCAAGCTAATAGATGATACTTTACAAAGGGATATTGAAGTTTGGGAGCTTGTATGTGTTCAACTCCTCTTAGTTTTATTTTATCATCTCATTTGAACAATTATTTTTTTTTATAAATCATCCTAATTGCCATATTTGTCTTAATTATTCTTAGGTTAGCACCAATATTTTGCGCAAATATAGTGGTCCTGTTGATATTTGGTTGTCCATATTTTTCGTCATGCTGCGCTCAAATGGAACAATGCAGTGCTTAGTAAATGAACATTCTCGTAGGAGCTTTAAAGCAATGGCCCAGCACTCAAGCCAGTGGGTGTGGTATGCATGCTTTACCTTACTTTTATTGTAAAACTATAGGCTAAATATCTTTCCTTGAAATTTGCAAATGCTGTTTAGATTGGGTTTTCTTCTTTGAAAGTTTTCTTCCTTTAGTCTTTTCCCTCCTTCTGTCAATATTGCAATCCATCACAGAGGACATCTGTGATACATAATTAGAAAATTCAACTGAGATTATCTCAAATAGGCATTGCACAACAGCACTTCTAAATTCATTTCTGCAGGTTCCGCAAGCTTTTTGTAACCTTCTCCAGTTATACTTATATGAACACTCTTAGAAAGGTAAAGTAAAGTTGCAATGCTGAAGGAGTTGTGGAATTTCCTGTGACATCAGCTTTCATTTGTTGCAATCCTGCTCGTGCTCTGCATCTATCAACTTTCGTCCTGCTTGAAGTTTAGTTAGTACAACTTTCCCATGACATGATTGAACGGAATTACTGCTAATTTTCTTCAATTATCCCATGACATTATAGAATTTCTCAACCTTAGTACATATGTTCATTAACAATGGTCTGGTCTAAGTTTGTCAGATTTTTTTATTACATTTTCTGTTTTTATTTTTTTTTATAAAGTAGCACAATATTATTTACTGCCGATGCAACAAGATCCATGAATCCTTGGTGACTTTTTTTTTTTTTTTTTCTTTCTATCAATCTTGAATTACATACTTGTAGTTGTCCTGTAATTTTATTTGGTCCTGTATTATATTTGGCTTCCTATTTCTAATCATGTGTAATCAAGTGAGAACAATTGCACATGCATGGACTGAAATTGATGGCATTTGATTTTGGTGGGACACTGCACAACACAACCTAATCCTTAACTGAGCTGAAAGCGGAATGAGTTCGAATCTTTGATTAAAACTAAATAGATTCTTTTAACTCGATTATAATAAAAATTTTCTTTTTATATTACATTATTTATTATTATATTTTTAATAAAAATATTTTTGAAAAAAAATTGTTGACGAATTCAAATTTAGCTGAAAATTTGTAAATTATAATTACATAAAATATAATGTCTATATATAAAAGAAAGGGAAGAGTTATACATAAAAGAAAATCATATTAACACGTTTTTAGGTAATTTTTTTGTTATTTATATTATTTAGTTTAACATATAATTTTGTCAAGTTTTTTTTCTTTTTAATTCAGTAAAGTATATCAGTTATTTCTTTCATAGTTTCCTAAATTAAAAAATAATGACTAAAATGTTCCCTAATTGATAATTTTACGAGTCAAAATGATCATTTTTAAATTTAAAAATAAAATTACTTGATGCTTTTAGAGACTGATTTAATATATTATTACTCAAACACATTGTTTGGTTTAAAAGAGACAATAAATTTTAATAAGATGGAGGAATCACTTCTTTAGTTCGCAAGCAGAGAAGAGGGGAGAAAATTTAAGAAAATTAACTAGTATAAATTTAGAATAGTCAAATAAAATTAAGAATAATTTGGTTCAATAATTTTAAAAGTTTCAAATTATGGAAAAAGTCAACTTTTGTGAGAAGGTATATTATTAACCTTTTCTTATTTCTAAAATTTTAAATCAAATATTAAAAGTTCATTTTCATTCCACCAAACATTAAAAATAAATTATATTTTTTTTAATAAGGTTACATACTATTATTGAGAAGAAGAAAAATCTTAAATATGATTTTCAAATTTTCTATATGAGAATCTTATAAAAGATATCATATGATATTTTTAATACATAATATATATTTTAAAAGAATTATAATTATTAGCCAAGTTTTTAATAAGCTTTATTCCTTTTCTTGTCTCTCTTATATATGTTTGGTTTATAGTTATGAATTTTTCACATTTTATAATAAAGATGTACTTGCAAAGGCACTCAAATACTTAAGTCAGTAAATATTTAATAAATGTTACTGTGTATTCAATCAGAATCTTATACCTGTCATTTATTGTTCTTATTTATACTATTATTTGTGGGTCTCACTTGTTGGGCTTTGGTTAGGATTTCTTAACCTTATTTATGCCTTAACTGGTACATTACTTAATCTATAATTAACATTTAACCTTATTTATATTTGAACACGTGTTACATTACTGGTTGAGAAGGTCTCAGCCTGTTAAATTACTTTATGATCAATGCATGACCCATCTATGGGTACTTGACCGAGAAGGCCTTAGTTCGTCTGAACACATGGTCAAAGTATGTAGCAGGTCGAGAAGGTCTTGACCTGTCCACACTTACCTTACAACTGGTTGGGCAAATACTTACCTGATATATTTCGGCTACCTCCACTCCCTATACACTAGCCCCCCAAGTTTCAAATCACAAAGAATGCCAATAGGTTGCCATCATAGGGCAATGTGACTTGTCGGCTGTAGGGGCGATGCACAAACTAAATGTTGGGATGAGATACTATCTTTCGTGGAAGGATTTTAAAATGGGAGGTGCGAGATTTTCCCACTTTTTTTGAAGACGAGTTTTGTAGTTGGTAGTAGTTTTTGTGGAATTCTAAGCATTTTTTTGCATCGAGTTGCTAGATTGATTACAATGTCGCTTCGATTTTTATTCGTGGATTTGCATCAAGATGTTAGATTGATTGCAATTTGATGGCAATGTGCGAGTGTCGCTTTATTTTCGCTTTCATGCACCTATAAATAAATACCTTTGCTTCACACTTCTTCGTGCCTGTCATTTTCTAAGAAATCCCTACAATCTTTCTAAGAGTCCAGAATGTCGTCTTCTTTCTCATCTTTCTTTGGAGTCGAGGGGTTTTCAAGGGAATCCTTCGAGGGGGTCAGGGTTCATCTTAGTGAAGGGGAGCTGATTGTTCCTTCTAGCGAGGGATCTACTTTAGATGTTGGTCAAGAAGAGGTTGTTGAGTCCGTGGGGTATTTTTCGTCCACGGATAAGAGGGAGATTGAAGAGTGGAGACAATATGATATCCCTCCTCGTAAAGGGTATGTTTGGGTGTCTCTAGGGTGAAGTTGTACTTCTCTTGGTTTTTTAGGTCAAGGGTAATGAGCTCATTTGTTGAGAACAACAACTTGCTATACCAAGGGATGTGGAATGATGTGTTCTATGCCCGACGGTGCACTCGTTTGGACCATGTCTGCTATGGTCGCGAAGATTCTGATGAAAATTTCTTCTTCATGGATGCTTGTCTGGTTTCAGATGTCTAATTGTGCCTCCCCTTTGATGAGTTTACCATGGGAGTTCTTCGTGTTCTTAACATAGCATCGACTCAACTTCACCCTAATGGTTGGGCATATCTCCAAGCATTTCGTGTTCTTTGTGGCACATTGTTGATTACACCTACCTTGCCCCCTCCCCCCATGTTTCTACATCATTTAATACTTGGCCTACTGAACTAACGAGTTGGGTCTTGCTGATTAGCCAACCGTCTTCTGTTCTATTCTGCCCTTTCATCTTGTCATATAAAAATTTCAAAGGCGAGTTCTTTAAGGTTATCATTTATAAGAATGGGTGATCTTATTTCTTTGACGGTGATAAATTGAAGTTTCCTCTTTATTGGACGAAGAATCCTCTACGGTATAAGTCCTGTTTGTAGACTAAGGTGTCCCCCCATGATGTCAAGATGTTCGAACTTCTTGATCGACTCCCTCGCCGACTACCCACCTGTCGATTTCCTGATGACTTTATATCCCCTAATCTTGTTACCAACATAGATTGTGTCTACTTGTTCTACACGTAATTGTGATAGTTGACTTTGCTAAATTTCTTGTCTCTTTTCAGGAATCATGATGGCTAGAACGGATATCCTAAAGTTTGCTTTTAAGATCATTCGTCAGAAGATAATGGAGGAAGTTTAGCAAGAAAAGGTTGATGTTGCCCCCTCATCGAACCAAGGTTCTTTGGACTCCTATCGACCTCCGGAAGGTGATAAGAAGAGCTACAAGAGAAAAGATAAGAAGTTTCACTGTCATTGCGATTCTCCTAAAAGGTCTCGGCTCCAACCTGGAGTAGGTATAAGTTTGTCTACCCTTTCTCGCTTTCTAGGGGTTGATTTGAGGGAAAGTTCAAAACTCAACGTTAACTTGTCCTCGGATGATTTCAGTATGTTCAACATTTTTGGAGTTGCAAATGATAGCACTCCTCTTAGGTCGGAAGATGGGCGCCGATTTATCTAAGAGTGGCGACTCTACTAAGGTTGACCTTTAAAGGTTGAGTTGACCGAGGTAAATGTGTTGCTTAAAGAGACCTTGGAGAAGAATAGTCAACTGCATGTTCGTTTGAAGGAGTTGTAGGAGCGAAACATGAAGGTAGACTCAGAGTTGAAAATTTTGAAAGATTAGTTTGCACAGAAAGAAAGGTGGCTCACAGATGAAGTTTGATGCCCTTGCCACTGCTTAGAAGGAGAACAAATAGTTGAAATACATGATTTTTGCCGAGCATGAGGTGGGCTTCCAAAAGGGGATTCATCATGTAGTTTTGGGTTAGGGAGCTCTCAAATTCCAACGATTGAGCTGTTCAAAAATAGTTTATGAGTTTCTTTATAATTGTGTGCTTTTGTTTAAATTTGACCTAAAATGTGAAAAGATTTTTTTTTTTTTATGTGTTAATAATGGTGTATGAAAATTAAGTTGACAATGAGGATGAATGCATTTTCTATTGTTTGAAATTGAATGAAGATGTTGAAAGTATATGTTTGTGTGACAGGTTGTGTGTCGAGTTATGTGCCAATAAAAATTATTATATGATGATTTGCCTGAGCCAATTAGATATTTAAGGGGTACTATTTGATATAGTACGCAGTGTAAGTATGGAATTTTAGGGATGTGGTTAATAGATATCTAGAATTCAATGGTAGCCCTAGTGATATAGATTAATGTACCACCTGGTAAGAAGTCAATGGAGGTTTACACTATCATTCTTTAGATGTGTGTCATCATTGATCATGGGTAAGCTATCCTACCGTGTAGTTGCCCATGTTATGATAGAGTAAGTGGTATTGGGAATGAAAAAGGCTCTATGGTTCATCTGTGACCAGGCAATCAAGATACATTTATTGTTGTTAGTCCTTAACATTTGAGTTCCATACTAATCTTCTAGAAGTGTCAATCTTAATGTTAAGCTAGACTTGCACTTGATGTTTTGGTTGTGTAATAATTTTGTTTGATGTGTAAAAATTGAATAGATATATTACTTTGAACTTCTATTAGCTTTCCCTTTCTTCTTCTTTTGTATCTTTGATTGCGATAATCATGTTTCTTACACGGAGTAAATGGTAGGATTGGGACTTCAAGAACTTAGTATGTATTGAAGGAACAAAGACATAGTACTTGAATATGATTTATTTTTGAAACTAGTGAAATGAGACTCTTGTAATTAGTTTATAATTTGAAATTTAAGGACTTTCGAAGATTATAATACACTTAGTTATATTTTTTTTCTTTTGAAGGAGTAAAGATCTTATATAATTAGATATTATTTTATATGAAATACTAGAATAGTTTTCAAGCATGCAAGAAACTTAGTCAAACAATAAACAATATCTTAATCATGTAGAAGGTCCAAGTAGGAGATCTGAAATCCAAAAACCAAGATGTACTCATCAAGTCTTGACCAAATAATAATGCATTCATAAGGTCAATTACATTATTTTCATAATAAATGTATAAAGAATAAAATAAAAGGTTAAAAAATATAAATTGATTTTATGATTATATAAACATAAATGTTTATATAAACTTGTTATTTTTTAAAATTATGAGCTTGATTTTTCTTAAGATTCCATCAATAAAATCTAAAGACTGTATACACATTATTTTGTATAAATAGTCTCTTTAAATATATTTGATTAAATTTTCTTAAAACATTCTATCTGTGCATATTAATTATGTATTAATAATAATATGTAACATAGTTAGACTAAAAAAAAGTTCAAAGACTCTTGATAAAACTCTTGATAAAAGAAGTTATATTCTTGTAAGTATAATTTTTTTTAAGAAGAGAAGAAGAAAAAAAATAGTTAAAAGAGAATATGCTTAGATATATTGTAGAAGTGTTTTTAAGATTTTTTTCTATTGAATATGTTAAGTTTATTTTTCAATAAAAATTTCCTCAAAATATCTCATAAATCATTCTAGTTTTATATTCTAGTTTTATATGTATATATCTTAAAAAACATATTAAATATCATAACAAATAGAGAAAAAAATATTATTTATAAAAATGTTTACTATAAATAATATAAATTTTTTCTTATACTATAAAAAATAATGAATAATTAAAAGATATAAGTGGGATTAATAGAATGATTCTAGTATCAATGGATCACTTGATTAGGTTAGAATATAAAATTATGTTAGAAATAAAATCATGCATCATGATGCAAGTTTATTTATCAAATAAAAAATATCTGATTTTACATAAATGGAATTTTTTTTGAAAAATTATGAAAATTGGTTAATCGTATTTTGAAATTATGAAAATTGGTAAGTTGTATTTTGAAATATGATTTTATAACGAAGAAATTTTATTTTTAAACATGACTTACATTTACATATAACGTTAATTTTGGAATCGTACTTTTCAAGAATATTTTTTAATTAATAACTCATTGTATTTCCGACTACACCTTTTGTCACATACGGTGTTGCATACAAACTTATTATCTCCACCATCTTTTCCAACCAAACCCAACCGTAACCTCGGTAGTTCTTTTTAACCACATACACATTCCCTTTTACATCCATAATCTAAAATTCCACTACTATATTACATCACATCAATAAAATTACTTACCAAACATAAATACAAAAAATAACAAAATGGTTCCCAATAATTGGCTCGTAGAGGAAACACCACCAAGAGACAGGTTCACTTTAGCAAAGACATATGGTTCCCAAGATGATCACCCACTTTGAGAACCTTGAATAGAAAATTAATGAATCAAATATCACTTATAAGAAAGAGTCTCAACAAGAGTTACAAAGTGGAGATCAAGTTAAAGGACATACAAGTAAAGTCATTAGTGATGTTGGTGGAGATAGAAAATCTAGAAAGATTAACAAATTGGGTGCATGCTTTGAATCCTTCACTAACAAAGTGAAGGGTGACGATCACAAAGAGAACATAGGTGACCAAGTAATAAATGTAGTTGGAAACAAAGAGAGAGAAGGTTATGGTTGCATTCATGATGTTGGGAAGTTTGAAATGAAAATTGAGTTAAAAATTAAAAGGTGTAGTCTGAAATGCAATGCAATGAGTTTATTAAAAAAAAAACAAAATTTATACTTAAAAAATAATTTTATTCATAAAAAAAATATAAGTAGTATTTCAAAGCACAACTTCAACATTGACCGTTGCATAGAAGTTGAAGTTGAAGTTGTCTTTAAAACATGATTTCATGAAATTGAAATTGTATTTTTCTTGAAGTCTTACTTTAAAGTATGATTTTATTCTTTGTCCATTTATGTAAAATAAGATATTATTTTATAATATTTTAGTACAAAAGTCTCATGATACATGTAATCCAATGTATAAGTCACATTTATCATTATTATCACTAAAGTCTTTACATCAAGTCTAAATAATAGTTATAAGAATTTAACCATATTTAATTTTTGCCTGAAGTCGAAAAATAGTTACGAGAATACAATCATCTTTCTAAATATTTATATATTTTAAGTTTTATATATAAAACCATTTTACTTATTATCAACAAGTGATTGGTTTAAGTGGTATTGAATTCTATCTCCTCAAACAAGGTCTTATATTTGAGTCTTGTAGACGAATAAAATATAATTAATAAAAAATTTAATAATATTTTTAATAATGATTAATAATTGACAAAATTATTAGATATTTAATATAAACAAATCATTAATAATTAATATTAGTATCATGTTAAAAAAATAAAAATATAAATATATATATATATATATATATAATTATGTGGTACAATGTAGCCATTGTCTTGATAATTGGGATATTGTTCTTCATCACGAAGTTTGATAGTAACAAAATTAAAAACATATACAACTATATCTTCATCTAATGTATCCAAAGATGATAAAGTAGAACTAGGAATAAAAGAAATTTGAAGAGTTGTAAACTTGTACGAAATTCAAGAAAAAAGAATGGATCTCGAGATTGTTATTGAATGAATGAAGATACAAGAGAATTACAAGAATTTTTTTTCTCCCTTCAATATTGTACTAACCTCCCATATATAGTTGTGTTATTGCAACAACTTCTAACTGACTTGCCAACTAACATCTAACTAAAATGGCTAACTACAAAACTTAACTCCTTATTAATCATAATATTATAACAATCGCCCACCCATAATAACATTATTCTCCTCAAGGATGGAAGTGTGGAAATTTCTTCTTGAGATAAAAAAAAATCTTAGGTAACAGCTTGGTAACACAACTTTATTATCCCTCAATCTGAAATAGTCTTAGTTTTCAGTAAGAAACATGAAACACATTATGAATTTTGAATAAGGTTGGAAGTTGAAGTTTGTAAGCAAATTCAGCTAACTTATCCATAATAGAAAATAGATTAAAATATTTGGGAGACAAGTTATCATTTTGTCTATAAGCTACTGAAACTTGTTTATAGGATTGTAACTTAACATGGACCAAGTCAACAACCTTAAACCTCGTATCAAATCTATTCTTATCAGCCAATTGTTTCATTCAATTATGAGACCTCCTTAGGTGAAACTTGATTAAATTCAATAATTCTTCCCTCTTTTACAAGCTTCTGTCCACCAACTCAATACTTGCTTCACCAGGAAGATAGGACAAGTAAATGGAAGGTACTTGATTGTAGACTACCTCATAAGGACTAGCCTTGATAAAGTTATGATAGGTAGTATTATACCACCACTTTTTCAAGGGAAGCCATGTAGACCAATCAGTAGGTACATCACCACACATACACCTTAGATGTCTCTAAACATCTGTTCATCACCTCAAATTCCCCATCAGTTTGAGGATGATAGAAAATTGACAACTGAATTTGAACTCTGATAAGACATAAGATCTTTTTAGAATTGGATGATAAGAATAGGGTCCCTATCACTAGTGATAGAATCATGAAATTCATCTAGTTTGAATACATTATCCAAAAATTACTATATCACATAAGCTACTGAATAGGGGTGTCTCAATGCTATAAAATGTGCAGGTTTACTCAATTTTCACCCTCATATATGACTTGTTTACCATGCAAATTAAGAAGACCTTCAATAAAATCCATAGTTATATACTGTCAAACTTTCTTTAGAATTGGAAGAGGCTATAAGAGACCTAATGAAGTAGAAGTATCATATTTACACTTTTGGCAAATTGAACATTATAACACCCATAACTTAACCTCTCTTGCCAATCCTTTGCAGTAAAATATATATTGCATTCTTTTTAAAGTGGAATTTAATATCGTCCATTAAGCCACTTGCTGGAACCACTATAATGATTTCTTGACAAATCACTTCTTGTCTAGATAAGGCATCTACTACTACATTATTGTGATCTTATTTAAACTTAATAGAGAACTCAAATTCATGAGTTTTCCAAGCCACTACTACTGAAATGATAATTGCTAGCTCAAAATATATTTTAAACTCTTATGGTTAGTTCGAATGAAGTGGGAATTGAGAAGCTAGTGCCTCCATTTTTGCACAACAAAGACAAGTGCTCGAAATTCCTTTTCATAGGTGGACAAGGACTATTATTAGGCATTAAGAACTTTACTAATAAAAGCAATTGGGTGATGATCTTGTATTAGAACAACACTGATACCCTACCTTGAAGCATCTACTTCTAAGATAAAAATCTTAGAAAAATCTGACAATGAAAGAATTGGAGCTTGACTCAATCGAGTTTTCAATTGCTGAAATGCTAGCTTAGCTTCCTTTGACCAAAAGAACCTATCCTTCTTAAGTAAATTGGTTAAAAGCCTTGTAATTGTGCTAAAACCTCTAACTAACAAATCTTCTATAATAATCAACCAAGCCCAAAAATCCTCTTAGAACTAAGGGCAATGTTGGACAACAACTACTTTGGCAGGATAAGTTGTAACACCTTCCTTGGAAATGAAATGACCCAAGTATTAAACTCTTTCCATAGCAAAATAACACTTGATTTTTTTGCTAAAAGGGAATTGGACCTCATTATCAACAACACTTGTTGTAAATGACCTAAGTGTTCCTCTAGATCAAAATGTCATTAAAGTGGTTGGAGCATTTGTCAAGACAAAAGGCATGACTGCATGTTCATAATTGCCACCATGAGTTTTGAAGGAAATTCTATGAATATTAGTTTCAACCATCCTTACCTGATTATAACCTAATCTTAAATTAACTTTGGAGAAGATAATTGAGCCATGGAGATCATCCAAAAGGTCATCTACAACGAGAATAAGAAACTGATTCTCAATAGTGTGCTTATGCTACTCTCTATAGTCAACACACAGTCTCCAAGATTCATTTTTCTTACCTACCAAGACAATTGGACTAGCATATGAGCTACTACTTTTCTGAATAACTCCAGTCATTAAGTACTCTTTAACCAATCCATCTATGATATCTTTTTGTTGTTTGGTATATTTGTAGGGTCTCTTATTTATAGGTTTAGTCCCTTGTACCAACGAAATCTTGTGATCATGGTTTTCTCTAGATGGAGGAAGAGAAGATGGTTCTTGAAATACATCCTCAAATTGTAACAAAAGCTTATCAACAACATCAAGTACATCATAACTTGTGAGTGACTATAATAGTTGTTAAAACCTGAACTGTTTATTGGACATTTCTCCCACAATGTGTTTTGATAATAATAAATAAAAATAAGTTTTGAATAATTAAATGTTAATAAAAAAAATATTTATAAAATAATTATCTTATAATTGATGATAATATTAAATAAAATCTCGCTAATATAAATATTTATATATATATATATATATATATGAATGATAGATCATATAACGATTAATTGACTTAATAAAAAAATAAAATATTAAGCTAGTTCACATAGCTTTTTATAAACCTTATCTTAAATATTTTTATGAGATTTATAATGCCACTAATATAATCTTTTATATATATATATATATATATAGAGGTAATAGATTATATAATAAGTTGTTAGAAAGTTTAGAGAGAAGGTCACTCTTATATTCTTCTCTAGTGATGTTAGAAAATCAGTTACGAGCATCTTATGGTATATCCTCTCTGTGAAAGTTTTTCTATAATATTTTCTTAAACACTTTTTTCTTTGTAACCAAGAGTGATAGTTAAGAATACTCAAAGTTCTTAGTCTTAGGAGGAGATTAGAACGAGATAACCAAGAGTGACTTAGTGTACTCGTCATATATAAGAGTGACATAATATACTCGTCGTAATCAAGAATGACATGGTGTACTTATTGTAATTAGGAATGGTGTGGTGTACTCATTGTAGTCAATATTGACAGTAATTTGATAATATTTAAGAGTTTCTGAAAGGAGAACTTGACGTAATCCAGGAGTTTGGGACAAAACAATATAACTCGAACTCTTTTTACTTGCATTATTTTCTATACTTTAAAATACCCACTTAGAATTGACTCACAAAAAAAAAAATTGTGATAATTTTATTAAACCCTTTCTAGAGCCAACCTACTTCTTTTAGTAGTAGCCCTTTTCCTTCTCACACATTGTAACATGACTAGTAAACTCCTTCCGTTAATGTTTTACCAAACTATTGTCTTTTTACTGTCTTTAGTTCCAAGGAAGAAGTTCTTCACAACCAACTTTTTTTCCCAACACATAAAATTGCATAGAGAATTTTTCAGAGTTCCAAGTAATGTCTCCTAAGATAACAAATGATTCAATCCCTAAGAGCAAATCACAACAACCAAGAGGGATCAACAACATGTCCAAATTGAAGTTATCACGCTGAATAGTTGTCCACTAGAATTTCCTCACAACAACAAAGGTAATCAACACTTTATTCCCATCAATTACTACCGCACTAATAGGTTCAATTATTTTCACCTTACAACCAATTTTCTTAGCCATATCCTTAAGAAGTTATGAGTGCTCCAACTATCAATCAAAATGTGTAATGGTGTTTTCTTGTGATACCCAATAATTCTCAAAGTCTTTAAATTGGCTACACCAGTCAGTGCATTAATAGAAATCTATGGGTCTATGAAATCCGTATCCTCCCAATTTGTAGTACTAGTTAGTTCCTCATCTACATTTTCCAAATCAGCCTGGTCCTCCACTTCTAAAACATGAATTTGTAGTTTCTTATGGGTCAAGGCATGAGTTAGAGTAAAGGGTTCATCACAAAATAACATAACCATTTTTTCTTTCTCTCGCTCATATAGGCTGGAGTTAGGTTTTTATAAGGTTGGTTGGTGAGTTTAGAAAAAAGTAATGGTTCGGAATTTTGGGAACAAGGTTGGAACTGGTATGGGCTACCAAAGCAAATTCATATAGCTTAGCCAAGGTAAATTTTTTCATAACAATTAGAGGCTAAAACACTCTTACAAGCAATTGTACCTCTTACCTAAGTCCCCTAGGAAGAAACAAAACATATATTGCTCATGATATCCAGCCATTGGATCATCATAGACCTCACCAAATCCGTCAATTACAAGTTGTGTAAATTCGACCCAAGAAAGAAAACAAGGAGAAACTATGCTTTTTACAAAAGTTTGGCGTCATTGAAGGGCTTTCCCTTCAAAATGAATTACAGCTAATTGGACTTTAAAATTTTCAGGTGTTCCATCAATTGAGAAATAATTGTCACACTAATATACCCATTGCTTCACATTTTCTCTATTAAAGCGATGAAGATCTATATGTGCCAAATGGGTACCACAAGAATAGGTGGAAGAAGAATTGTTACCATGGAGGCCATGACCATAATTGGAAGAATGAGATGAAATTTCTTGGTTAGTCTTCTGACAATCTTGAAGATTATGTTAAATGGAATTCTGAATTGTTTGTTGCAGAGATTGTTGTAGTGACTGGTAAAAATAGAAGAAATTCGAAAAACTGCAAACTTGCAAGAGATCCAAAAAGAAAGAATGGATCTGAGACTGTTATTGAAGAGATGAAGATATAAGAGAGTTACAAGAGTTTTTTTCCTCCCTTCAATGCTGCACTAACCTCCCATATATAACTGTGCTGTTACAACACTTCTAACTGACTTGCTAAGTAAATTCTAACTAAAATGACTAATTACAACACTTGACCCCTCTTGATAATAATACTGACAAAATACCTTAATATGCTTT
This sequence comes from Macrotyloma uniflorum, assembly GCA_016859785.1. Classification (NCBI taxonomy): domain Eukaryota; kingdom Viridiplantae; phylum Streptophyta; class Magnoliopsida; order Fabales; family Fabaceae; genus Macrotyloma; species Macrotyloma uniflorum. The sequence goes on from BDMB01000038.1 coordinate 856,575, forward strand.
TAGAATGAACCAATTGGGGAAGCAACATGATGCATATCATCCAATAGCTGCATCTATCATTATATTTAATCTTTGAAGTCTATACGATTGTTATGATAATACAATTATCTTTCCCATTGGACATTAATTTCATTGCCAAAAGCTATTATAATCAGAATTTGAAAAACTATCAATTATCTTAATGAGATTTTTGTGACATAGATTATGCATTACTTCTCATTATACACTAAAGCTCCTTCATCCTAGTTCAATGTCCAAATTAACTAACTTTATTGAAATCATTGGATCATCTTCTATATCTACAAGTGGCTGCTACAGTCCACTATAGTAACTGTGACAGTAAAAAACAGGGTGGAACGAAGTATAATGCAGTAACTCGTGCACGTAAAATGGTACATAAAAGACTTATATATTCAATGCAGTGAAGTAGATTATATACAGTTTGAAAGAAAAGAATCAATGATGAGGGAAAACAATTTTGTTAAAATCAATTGTATGACTCTTGGAGAGTCATAACAGTGTAACCGATTTTCCAATAGCCCCCTCAAGCTGGCTCATGAATATTCATAATACCAAGTTTGTTGATAACAGAACTAAAGGGATCAGGTTCTAAGGGTTTAGTAAAAACATCAGTAGGCTGATCCTTTGTCGAGATAGGTTGGAGACGGAATAATCTAACTTGAAGTTTCTCACATACAACATGACAATCAATTTCTATGTGTTTAGTTCTTTCATGGAAGCTTGGATTGGAAGCTATGTGCCTTGCTGATTGACTATCAGAATACAAGGCTGTAGTGGAAGACGTGCATATGTTTAAGTCACTCAAGAGATACGTTAGCCATTGGAGTTCACAGGTTGTAGTAGCAAGGACTTTATACTCAGTTTCAATGGAGGTTTTAGAGACATCACTTTGCTTCTTTGATCTTCAACTAATGAGAGATGAACCAAGGAAGATACAAAAACCAATGATGGATCTTCTCGATTCGGGACAAGCAACCTAGTCTGAGTCATTAAAAGCTTTAAGTTGATGTTCAGAGTTAGGAGGAAAGAACAATCCTTTAGCTTTGAGATGTTGATCATTAGGTGATTGAATAAATTGACTCAATGATTGCACGACATGACTGATATCAGGTCTGCTGTTGGTGAGGTATATCAATTTTTCGATAAGTCTCTGATAGGCTGTAACGTGCTCAAGAGGGGTACCAACTTCAAACAACTGCTTTGTTTTATTTATCATGGGAGTTCTGGTTGGCTTGGCTCCTAACATTCTAGTTTCGGTAAGTAAATCCAATGCATATCTTCTCTGATGAAATATGGATTCTAGACCGTGAATGTGCCACCTCAAATCCAAGGAAGAACTTTAGATCCCCTAAATCTTTTACTTTGAAACTTTCATCAAGGTAGGCTGTGATTTGCTGACTTTCTTCATGCGAATTACCTACAAGAACTATATCATCCACGTATGCTAACAATGTTATGAAGGAATTATTAGTTTTCTTTATAAATAATGAATGGTCAAATTGGGATTGGACAAAGCCAACTTCTTTTAAGGATGATGAAAGCTTTGCGTACCATTGCCTACTAGCTTATTTTAAGCCATACAGTGATTTTAGAAGCTTACATACCTAACCTTTCTTTTGTATACTAGCCCTTGGTGGTGGCAGCATGTATACATCTTCATTCAAATCTCCATGGAGGAAGGCATTGTTAACATCAAGTTGTTTCAGGTGCCAGTTTTGAGTGGTAGTTATGGCTAATAGGAGTCTAACAATGGTGAGCTTGGCCACTGGTGAAAAGGTATCCAGGTAATCCACCCCTTCTAATTGAGTGTAGCCTTTGGCTACCAATCGGGCCTTATAACACTCCACACTCCCATCCGCTTTGCATTTCACCTTATACACCCACTTGCACCTAATGGGCTTCTTTTCTTGAGGTAAATTTGTAATGCACCAGGTTTTATTGAATTCCAAAGCGTTAATTTCCTGTTCCATCGCTTTCTTCATGGCTGGACTATCCTTTTCCTGATTATAACTTTGCGGCTCAACAATTTTAGAAATGGCTTTTGTAAATAGCAGTTGTTTGTTAGATAAGTTCCTGTAGCTTAAAACAAAATAAATAGGATATAGTTCATTTTTACAGTGAAGACTATTTTTGTCGTGTATGGAGTTTATTAACTCATGGTGATAGTCTTTGAGATAGGTAGGGGTCTCTTATTTCTAGATGACCTTATTAATCCTTGGTTGTCTTCCTCAGTGACATTACTACTTTGACCATTATTATTTTCACTGTTGTTATCGTCTCTTGCTTCCTCACTGTGTTCTCTCTGATGATTGCTACCTTCAGTCAAGTAGTTGAACAGGTCCTGTTGTTGACATTCCTATCATTTTCATTTTTAAAGGGAATATGTTTTCATAAAAAATAACGTTCCTAGACACAGAAATCTCGCGAGTTTTGATATCTAAAACAATATATCCTTTAGTTCCTTTTTTTCTTCCTCTAAAAACCACTTTTTTGCCCTTTGACCTAGCTTAGTTTTGTTGACATTGCTAGTAGAAACAAACATAATGATCCAAAAGTTTTAAGGTCTTGTAAATCAAGAACAAATCCATGAATCAATTCGAAAGGAGTTTTATTAAAAATCACTTTAGATGGTATTCTATTTATAATTTGAAGAGCATGAGAGATGGCATAGTTCTAGAAAACAATGGGTAAATTTAATTGAAAGAGAAGGCAACAAGTAATATTTAGAATATGTTGGTGCTTTCTCTCAACAATTGAATTTTGTTGAGGTGTACCAGCACATGATGTTTGGTGCATAATACCTTAGCTATCATAGAAATCTTTGTACAGAAACTTTCTGCCATTATCAGTTCTAATACTTTTGATATTCTTATTGAAAATGTTTTTAACCATTATGGCAAAATTGATTAGCATATTTCTGGTTTCATTTTTGTTGCTCATAAGATGGATCCAGGTGACTCTACTATGATCTTCCACAATAGTCAAGAAGTATTTATGTCCATGCACAGATGTTTCTCCCAAAGGACCCCAAATGTCAGCATGAATAAGGTCAAAGATATGTGAAGATCTAGTGTTATTATGGGTGAAAGACAACTTATGTTGTTTGGCAAAATGACAAGAATCACACACATTATTCCTATTGAATTCAATATAAGGAAAAGTTTTACTCATTGACAACAATATTTGGTTAGACGGGTGTCCAAGTCTGTGATGCCAGAGGTTAATTTCCTTTGTGTAGTTTTGATTGTCTGTTATACTGGTAGTGTTGATGAAGTGCTTATTCCTTCTAATCTTGATGTAGTAGAGTCCCTTTTTCATTTCAGTTGTTCCAATCGTCTTCGCAGATGTGGCATCCAAGATCTGGCAATTCTCATTTGAGAAAGTTAGTATGCAATTCAATGATTTAATTAAGCAATGAGCAGCAACCAAATTGAATGTGAATTCTGGTATGTACAGAACGTTGTGGATAAAAAGGGTTTTAGTCAACCTAATGGATCCAGCATATTCCGCATTTTAGTCAACCCATTCAGTAATTTTATCATTACGGGTTTAATTTTATGCAAGCTAGTAAACTAAGATGCGTTATGGTCACATGATCAGTGACACCAGTATCCAATATCCAAGTTTCAGTAGTAGAATTACCTTCTTCAGACAACTTAGAAAGATTCTCACCAATGTAACTGTTTATTTTATGTTAAGACTGCACTTTGGATTCTTGTAACATTTTCAAAATTTGCTGCATTTGTTCTTTTGTGAATTGGATATTCTCTTGACTTTCTTCTTGTTGTCTGGTGCTTGTGCTTTCTTTAATTTTCTTCTCATCGATTTCATTACTTGAAATAAAGCTATTAGTAGTGTATTCATTTTTCCTTTTATACCATGGAGGAAAACCATGTTTGGAGTAGCACTCCTCAACTGTATGGTTAAGTTTATGATAGTAGGTGCACTTTTTTCCGTAGTTGGGATTCTTCCTTCTCACTTTGGTGGCCCTCTAGTTTCTTTCATATTGTTTGTTGTTGGATTGAGAGTTGAAAGAATTGGAAAAGTGTTTTGCTTCGATGGAACTGATGCCCGTAAGCTGTCTTTCTTGTTGAAGGACAAGAGAAAAAACCTTGTTGATGTTAGGGAGAGGTTCCATGAGTAATATCTGGGTCTTGATAGTTCCATACGCATCCCCCAATCCTTTTAGAAAACATATAATGTGGATTCTTTGTTCTTGATAACAGTTTTCATTGCTTCACAATTACACTTCACTTCACAAGAACAACTAGGAGTTGGCCGAAGAGACTCAAGTTCCTTCCATAACACTTTAAGATCAGTGAAGTAGTTTGAAACCATAAGTTCTTCTTGGTGAATGGAATGTATTTCTTGGAGTATATCAGATATCTGGAAATGATCTCCTTTGGAGAATCTTTCTTTTAGATCAAACCAAAGATCTTTTGTGTTTTCAATGTAGATGACACTTTTTGCAATTTGTTCATTCATTGATTTGGTGATCCAGGAGAGTATCATGAAGTTGCACCTCTTCCATGTGTCATAAATTGGTGCGCTACGTTCAGGCTGATCAATGCTACTATCAATGAATTTTAGTTTATTCTTTGTGAGGAGAGCTTTTTTCATTGATCTACTCCAGGAGTGGAAATTGGCTCCATTCAATTGGTTGCTAACCAGAATCGTCCCTGGATTTTCGCTTGGGTGAAGGTATAAGGGCTTGTTGGGTTGCTAATATTATCAAGATCTTCATGGATATTCTTGTTGGGAAAAGAGAAGGAACAGTTAAAAAAAATAAAGAAACAATGATTAGAGGAGAACATGTTACGTTTTTTGGAGAGTCATAAGTGTAACTGATTTTCCAATAAACTTGACTACAACAACCATCTTCATTGCCAATATGCATTTGATGAAAAAAATATATGCATTTGACCTATTGTTAGTGGTTTCACGTTTTCATATTTCTGTTGCATTAGTTTTGAATAAGTCCACCTCAGTTTTAGGGAGTAGTGCGCTTTATGCGCATAAGTAGTTTATTTGGCAGTTTTCATTTCTCTTATGTACGACTATATAATAGCCAAACTTATTCTTCAATAAACATAGTGCAATTTGCTTATTCTGCATTTTTTATCTCTACGTACGGTTACAACATTTTGGTATCAGAGCTTCATTCCGAGGCTTGATCACCACAATAGAAGTTGTAGTCTTCTAACTATCACACGCAATAGCATCAGAAAACTCATTTGTGCAGCCCGCAATACCAAAAATTTGATGGGCATTACGACCACTGGGCTATGCTGATGGAGAACTTCTTGAGACCTAAGGAGTACTGGGGGCTGGTGCAAGATGGCATCCTAGTATCTACAGCAGACACACCTCTTACCGAAGTACAGAGGAAACATGTTAAAGATCAGAAATTAAAGGATTTGAAGGCAAAGAATTACCTATTTCAGGCGCTGGATCATTCAGTTCTGAAAACAATCCTCAATAAGAATACTACAAAGGATATATGGGACTCATTGAAGCAGAAGTACCATGGAACATCAAGGGTCAAGAGAGCACAATTACAAGCTCTCCGAAGAGAATTTAAAATTCTCCACATGAAGCAGGGAGAATCTGTTAATGATTACTTTGTCCGAACACTCACCATTACAAACAAGATGAAGGCTAATGGTGAAAACAAAGGTGATGTTGCAGTTGTTGAGAAAATTCTAAGATCCATGACTTCCAAATTCGATTATGTTGTATGTTCCATTGAGGAATCTAAGAATACCGAGACGATGACTGTTGACGAATAAAGCAGTCTCCTTTTACATGAGCTCCAAATGTCATCTCATGTGGAAGAAGAATAGGCCCTACAAGTTTCCCATACAGGTCACCATGCAACCCAAGGCCGCAAACAAGGAAGGCGTGGAGGAAGTTTTGGCAAACACGAAAGAGGACGAGGTCGTGGGCGAGATCGACAAAGTTTTGACAAATCCTCGATGGAATGCTACACATGCCATCAACTTCGACATTTCAGTTGGGAGTGTCCTACAACGAAGAGAAGCCAACTATGTTGAGAATGATGAAGAAATGTTGTTGATGGCTCACACAGAGACAACCAAGACAATCAAAAATACTGTGTGGTTCCTTGATTCTGGATGTAGTAATCACATGTGTGGGAGGAAGGAATACTTTTCTGATTTTGATGAACATTACAAAGATATAGTGAAACTAGGTAATAACTCTAATATGGCTGTCACGGGCAAAGGCAATGTTCGACTCCAAATGCATGGCAATACCTATACTGTTACCGGTGTCTTCTTCGTGCCAGATTTAAGAAACAACTTACTCAGTCTCGAGAAATTACAAGAAAAAGGCCTTAGCATTCTCTTCCAACACGACAAGTGCAAAGTGTATCATCTAGAAAATGGTTTACTCATGGAAACCCACATGTCTTCCAATCGAATGTTCCTACTGCATGCTATACCTTCCCCTACCAAAACCACTTGCTTCCACACAGTTGTAGAGGACAACATGCATCTTTGTCATTGTCGATATAGTCATTTAAATTTTTGGGGTCTAAACACACTTTATCAGCAGAATATGGTACATGGATTACCACCAATCGAATGTTCCTACTGCATGCTATACCTTCCCCTACCAAAACCACTTGCTTCCACACAGTTGTAGAGGACAACATGCATCTTTGGCATTGTCGATATAGTCATTTAAATTTTCGGGGTCTAAACACACTTTATCAGCAGAATATGGTACATGGATTACCACCAATCAAGGCATCCACCAAACCGTGCAAGAACTGTTTAATTGGGAAGCAGTCACGTGATTCATTTCCAAAAAAAAGTACTTGGTGGGCTACATTAATTCTGCAATTAATTCATGCAGATATTTGTGGACCAATTACTCCTATCTCTAATAGCAAAAAGAGGTATTTGTTCATCTTCATTGATGACTTTAGCAGGAAAACTTGGATCTACTTCTTGACCGAAAACTCAGAAGTTTTTTTTTGTCTTCAAGAACTTTAAAGTTCATGTTGAAAAAGAAGTTGACTCCTCCATCAAAGGACTACACACTGATCGTGGGGGAGAATTCACCTCTCAAGACTTCACCAAATTCTGTTCTGACAATGGTATTCGTAGATAACTGACAACTGCACACACTCCACAACAAAATGGGATCGCAAAATGCAAGAACCGGACCATTATGAACATGGTTCGAAGCATGCTCTTAGAGAAGAAGATGCCAAAATCTTTTTGGGCTGAAGTTGCTGCTTGGTTTGTACACATCTTAAATCGAAGTCCCACATTAGCATTGAAGAATCAAATACCCGAAGAAGCCTGGAGTGGAGTCAAACCTTCAGTCAAGTATTTTGGCATCTTTGGCTGCCTTTCACATGTTCATGTACCAGATGCTACGCGTAGCAAGTTAGATGATAAAAGTCAAAGTTGTGTTTTGTTGGGAGTTAGTGAAGTCTCAAAGGCTTACAAATTGTGTAATCCGATTTCAAAGAAAATCATTATGAGTAGAGACGTTGTCTTTGATGAAGATAAAAGTTGGAATTGGGATACACAATATGTCGCAGCCATCTCATGTGATTTAGAATGGGGAGATAAAGAAGATGTTGTCGAAAATGAAGAACACGAGGATGAGGTTGAAGACACAATACCAGATGCAGCACAACAGATACATCATGATTTGGTTAATGAACATAATAATTCCTCTGATTCTGTGACAGCAGAAGATACTATCACGTTGCAACAATCTCGGAGACCACCTTTCTTGATGGCAGACTACGAAATTGGTGCAGAATTCTTTAAAGGCAGTCCAGAAGTGAATATGGCTCTATCTGCAGCTGGTAACAATGATCCCACACACTTTTATGCTGCCGTACAGATTTCAAAATGGAGGAAAGCCATGGATGAAGAGATGGAAGCAATCACAGAAATGAGACATGGGAGTTAATGGACTTACCTGACGGTGCCAAGAAGGTTGGTGTGAAGTGGATTTATAAAACCAAATTCAAAGAGAATGGTGAGGTGGATAAATATAAAGCCAGACTTGTAGTAAAGGGATATGCACTAGTAGCCCACATGGAGACCATTCGCTTAGTAGTAGCAATTGCAGCTCAAAAGGGATGGACACTCTATTAGCTAGATGTGAAGTCTACACTCTTACATGGAGAACTAGATGAAACCATGTATGTAGACCAACCTTGTGGTTATGAACAAAAAGGGACTGAGCATAAAGTGTACAAGCTGAATAAAGCTTTTTACGAACTTAAGCAAGCACATCGTGCTTGGTATAGTCGCATAGAAACATATTTTTTGAATGAAGGATTTGAGAAGTGTGACTATGAGTATACTCTCTTTGTGAAGAAAGCAAAAGAAGGTACAATATTAATTGTTAGTCTATATGTTGACGACCTTATCTTTACTGGTAATGATGAGTTGATGTTTGCAAATTTCAAAAGCTCCATGGAACATGAATTTGCCATGACAAATCTTGGTAAAATGAGATTTTTTTGGGTCTTGAAGTTATGCAATGAACAAATGACATTTTCTTATGTCGAAGGAAATATGCATTAGCAATACTACAGCGGTTTGGAGTGGATAAAAGCAATCCAATTCAAAACCTAATTGTTCGTGGTGCTAAACTCTCAAAGAACAATATTGGTGTTAAGGTGGATAAGACTTACTACAAACAAATTGTGGAAAGTCTTATGTATCTAACCTCCACTCGGCCTGATATGATGTTTGTGATAAGCTTAATTAGCAGGTACATGGAGAGTCCTACTAAACTACATTTACTGGCAACTAAAAGAGTCCTGAGATATTTAAGAGGAACAACTGAGTTTGGCATTTTCTACACAAAAGGAAACAATAAATTTCTTGCTTATACTGATAGTGATTATGTATGGGATTTGGATGACAGGAAAAGCACTTTGGGTTATGTGTTCTTATTATGTTCAGCTGCCATTTCATGGTCATCAAAGAAACAACCAATTGTAAGTCTATCAACTACTGAGGCAGAATTTATAGGTGCAACATCATGTGCTTGTCAAGCCGTTTGGCTTAAAAGGGTATTGGAAAAATTGTGTAGAGTGTCAAGCCAAACTACTATAATTCATTGTGATAGTAGTTCTGCTATTAAGCTGTCAAGGAATCCAGTAATGCGTGGGTGTTGTAAACATATTGATGTCCGATTTAATTTCCTTTGAAACCTTGTAAAGACTAGAACTATCAAGATGATACATTAAGATGATACATTGTAGCACACAAGAACAAGTGGCTGATATTATGACCAAACCTCTCAAATTGGATACCTTTTTAACACGAAGAAGGTCACTTGGAGTATGTGCTGAATCTGATATAAACTGATTGCTAGCATTCAATTTAAGGGAGGATTTGTTAGTGGTTCCACGTTTTCATATTTCTGTTGCATTAGTTTCGAATAAGTCTACCTCAGTTTTAGGGAGTTGTGTGCGTTATGCGCATAAGTAGTTTATTTGGCAGTTTTCATTTCTCTTATATACGGCTATAAAATAGCCAAACTTATTCTTCAATAAATACAGTGCAATTTGCTTATTCTGCATTTTTTATCTCTATGTACAATTACAACACTTATTCTCTCCATACTACAATGAGGGACAGTAATCGTGCATTTCCACAGAGTACTTTCCTGAATATGAAAGATTGAGCTGTGGAATTTTAAAAGGTCCATGTTGGGAATCTCACCTTCTAACATGTTATTAGATTGATAAATTTGATATCACGAATTGACTTCAAAGATTTTGTCAAATCAAATAGTTTTGTGATTTTGGGATAAGTCCAAGTATGTGAAACTTATCATACAACCAAATGAATAAGGAATATTGCGCTCCTTTCAGCAAGTACAATGTGTTGTGTAAGAATTAGGGATCGTTTCCATCTTCCTATAAGGAAAACATTGGATAATTAAGGACAAGAAAACCATTTTTCCTGCTCAAAAAGTCTTGATATATGATGTTTATAATTTCATTTTTTGTTCATGTTCATAATAATACGTTCATAATAATATAACTTATAGATGTAAGTGTTAACTACCTATGATATTTTTTTATTAACTTGCATGTATTAATATGTATTGAACTTTGAACCTGAAGATATCATATGAAATTCATGTTAGAAAATTAGAGCACGGGTTGGAGAGAGGAGTTTTTAAAAGGAAAAAAACTAACTAATGTTAACTTCTTTTAATTTAATAAATAAATAATTTAATAAATAAATAAATAAAATTTCTATAACCTTTAATGTTAACTTCTTTTAATTTAATAAATAAATAAAAAAAATTTTATAACCTCCAACGTTAACTTTTTTTAATTTAATAAATAAATTAAATTATTTTTTAAAAGATCATCCTATCCTTAGAAGTGAGAAGAGAGGGAATTAATTTTAATATCTCTAAAATAATCTTCATAACTTTAATCCAATTATAATCTAATAATCATCACATTAGATACCTGTACATTAAAGTTATTTTATAAATTACATGAGTCATCATTAATATTAAAATAATTTAACATTCTCCCACTTGGTTCATGTTATGACTTGAAGTTTCAATACCATACATTAAAATCATCAAGTCACTTTACTTAAATTAAATGATTGAATCATGGCAGTTGCAAGTCATTTAATAACATGTTTCGTTCCATGTATCACAAACCATCAAACTTAATTTAACTTTAATTAACACTGTAATATATATCTTTAATTTCCTTACAAATATACATCATGTCATTTCACAAGAACTATAATATATATACCATGAAATGTGAATGACAAAAGAAATAAATTTATAACTCTAATTGAATTCATTAGTGTCAAACAATACGAGCATTATAACCATATTGTATATATACAGACCAAACTACATCGTTAACAAGGACTTATCCATAATACTCATTCTCTCAACATGGCCAATAAATGCTTTGGGTTTAGTTAACGGATCCGCTACCATTAGACTTGTACCAATATGCTCAATTGACGCCTTTTGTTTCTTTACTTCCTCTTTAATTGACAAATACTTTAAATCCATATATTTGCTTTCTTCGAGTATTTGTCATTCTTAGAAAAGAAAACAACTATAGAATTGTCACAATATATCCTCAATGGTTTGGCTATACTATTAATAATGCCAAATCCTGAAGTATAATTCTACAACCATAATGCATGAATTGTAGCCTCAAATCATGCTACAAATTCAGCCTCCATGGTAGAAGTGGCAATCATAGATTGTTTTGCACTTTTCCATGATACCGCTCCTCTAGCCAAAAGGAATATATATCCAAATGTGGATTTTCTTGAGTCCACACACCCAATATAATCAAAACCTGAATAACCAATCATTTCAAGATAATATGATCTTCTATATATGAGCATGTAATCCTTTGTGCCTTGTAAATACCTTAGGACTTTATTTGCAACTTTTCAATGCTCTATTCCAGGATTGCTTTGATATCGGCCCAACATATCTACAGCAAAACTAATGTCGGTTGAGTACATGTTTGGGCATACATCAAGCTCCCAACTACTAATGCATAAAGAATGGACTCCATTTCACTTTGTTCGAAGTCATTTCTAGTACATTGCATTTGGCTAAATTTGTTACCTTTCTGTATTGGAACGAACCCTACGGAGCACTTATCCATTCTGAATTTCTCTAATATCTTGTTTATATATGATTTCTGAGACAATCCCAACCATCCTTATGATCTATCATGGAATATTTCTATTCCTATCACATAGGATGCCTCACCCATATCTTTCATTTCGTTGGCGAGGGGATAGATGGCAGGATGATTATGAGGGCAGAGTTGAATTTTTCCAGCGAGGAGACCTTGGTTGGAAGTTGTGTGGACAAGTCAAATGCAGATGCTCTTTTGCAATACCCAAGGAGGAGTTCCACTGTTTTGGAAAAATTGGACAATATTAGTGCTGTGGAGGAAACAGCAGGGTAAAGTCTTAACCATTATAGTAAGGAGTACGAGGATGATTTCAAGGAGAAAGGGAGGATTGGGAATGAATTTTCAAAAATCAATGCCATTATTCTTGATGAAAGGTTGACTAGGATAGAAATAAGTAAGGCCAATCTGTTCTTGTCAGAGAATGAAGAAGGTGATGGTGATAAGTTAAAGGAGTTGTGTTCGAAAAATTAAGTGCACAAAGCAGAGCAGATTAAAGGTGGGGAAGAAAGTGTGCCTATTATTATCAGGCAGGATTGTAGGGTGAATTCAAACTATGTCTTGAGGAGTGTAGATAGGGCAGATCGAAGTGGGGCTTCCAACTTAGATTCGGGAGGGGAAATTGCAGTTTCAAAGAATGAGGAAGAGGTGATCAGGGAGGGGGTATTGGATATTGTTATGAATGTAAGGTCAGTTGTACCTTTACTACCTGATGGAGTGAGGTCGGTGGGTGATATCAAGGGTATACATTCAACTATAGGTAGTGTTAGTTCGCCTTCTTCATCCATTCCTGATGAAGTGCCTTCTCAGAAGCAAGTGAATAGCTCTTTGGGGGCGCAACCATCGAGTTCTATTGGTGCAGTGGTGATGGAAACTGATAAGCCTGGTGGATTGGTGTTGAATTCGTTAAATACGCGTTCTAATGAGTATAGTGTTTCTGCGGGAGACTATCATAGACGCAAGTTGAGGTTAGCAATGCACTCGTTCAGCAATTCCATCTCTGATGATGAGATTTTTAATTGTAATAGGTTATTTTGGATTAAGAATAATCATGTGGAGGCAATGAGACTATGGGAGTTGGGAAAGAAAATTGGGGTTACGTTTAATGGGGATGATGATATTATTGCTAAAAGATTTGAAGAGTTAGAAGAAAGGGACTCACAGGATAGGGAGAAGGAAAGTAAGTTTACTAAATGAAGGTCCTTTGTATGAATGTAAGAGGGTTGGGAGGGGGTGAGAAAAGGAGATATCTTAGGCAATGTATTATAAAAGAAGGGGCTGAGATGGTATGCTTGCAAGAAACTAAATTGGAATGCTTCAATGATATGGTTAGTCGGACGATTTGGATTGATAGGGAGGTGCAATGGTTGGCCAACCCAGCAATCAACAAGGCTGGGGGACTGGTCTGCTTATGGAACAAGAACATATTTACACTGTTACATTCCATTGTAGGGAAGGGATTCTTGGGATTACAAGGGCTTTCGGGAGAAGGTAAATTTCCATGTATAGTGGTAAACGTGTATGGCCCTTGGGACAAGAGGGAGAGAAGCAAGTTGTGGGAAGAGCTGAAGGTGATCAGAGACCAGCATAGTGTTCAGAGGTGGTGCGTGGTAGGGGACTTCAATTCAGTAAGATATGATTGGGAAAGCCAAGGGGTTAATCAAGGAGGTATTGGAGCTCAAGATTCAAGGGAATTTAATAACTTCATTGAACAAATGGAAGTGGTTGATATTCCAATGATGGGGAGAAAATTCACTTGGTATAGACGGTACAACTTTGAGTAGACTTGACAGGATCATGGTATCTAGGGAATGGTTGGACGTTTGGCCAGAATGCATTCAAGTTGTTCTGAACAGATCAGTATCTGATCACTGTGCATTGGTGTTGAAGTATGATATAGTCGATTGGGGGCCAAAACCTTTCAGGGTGTTAGATGCTTGGATGGAGGATAGTGAATATGTGAGTTATGTTTCAGAAGCCTGGAGGAGCTATTCAGTTAATGGGGTAGGCTTTTACGTGTTTAAAGAAAAGTTGAAACTGTTGAAGAGAGATCTTAAAAAGTGGAATAAGGAGGTATTCAGTAATGTGGAGTCGAGTATTCACAGGATAACAGATCATATCAGTAAGCTAGATCTTCTGGATGAAAGGGGGTGCTTAGATGAAGAAGGGAAAGGAAGGAGACAAGACTTGTTTGCTGAATTAAAGAAACTAAATCTAAGACAAGAGTCAATTGCAAGACAGAAAGCTAGATCTAAATGGATTGCCCTTGGTGACTCTAATACGAGATATTTTAATGCAGCAATAAACTAGAGAAGGGCAAGAAATAACATTAAGGCTATTTCTGGGGCCTGGTCAGAGGAGCCTAGGAAAGTAAAAGAGTCGATTTATGAGGTATTCAAAGAAAGATTCACCCAAAAGTGGGGAGTTAGACCTACTTTAGATGGTATCCATTTCCAATCGCTATCTCTTATTGATAATCAGGGTTTAACGGCAAGATTTGAGGAGGACGAAGTGAGGGAAGTTGTGTGGATGTGCAGAAGTGAGAAGAGTCCTGGACCAGATGGATTTAATATTAAGTTTATCAAGTTGTTCTGGAATATTTTAAAATCTGATATCATGAAGCTTGTAGAGGACTAATATAGTGACGGTAAATGGCCTCGTGGGTGCAATGCCTCATTTATCTCACTTATACCTAAGAAGGAGGAACCAATGAGTCTTAATGATTATAGACCAATCTCTTTGGTTGGGTGTGCTTACAAGATAGTGACCAAAGTACTAGCTAACAGATTGAAGAGGTGTATACATAAGGTGATTGATGAGTCACAAAGTGCCTTTTTAGGGGGGCGAAATATGTTGGATGGGGTCCTGGTGGCTAATGAGGTGGTGGAGGAAATAAAGAATAAGAAGAAAATCTGTGTGATAATTAAAGTAGACTCTGAGAAGACTTATGATTCAATTAATTGGGAATTTCTTAAGTACATGATGAGGAGAATGAGATTTAGCGAAAAGTGGATTGGGTGGATTTCTAATCTTTTAGTGTCCTCTTCTGTCTCAGTCCTAGTTAATAGCAGCCCAACTAAGGAATTTAATCCCACCAAAGGTCTTAGACAAGGAGATCCTCTTGCTCCTTTTCTGTTTCTTATTGTGGCTGAAGGATTAGCTGGGATGGTTAGAAGTGCTTTGGCTACATCCTCATTGATTGGAGTAAGAGTGGGGAATCCTGAAGTGGAGGTTAGTTTGTTGCAATTTGCAGATGACACATTATTTTTTTGTGAGGCATCTACACAAAATATTTTGATGGTCAAGAGCATATTATGGTGTTTTGAGGTTTCCTCTGGGTTAAAGGTCAATTTTCATAAAAGTAGGATTGGAGGGATAGGGGTGGATAGGAGAGGGATTGACGAGTATGCGGCTATGTTAAACTATGATCTGATGAATGTACCTTTCTTACACTTAGGCTTGCAGATAGGGGGAAATCCAAGGAGGGTTGAATTTTGGGAACCAGTTCTGAGGAAAATCAAGAAAAAACTATCAGGATGGAAAGGGAGATACATTTCATTTGGTGGAAGGGTGTCTTTAGTCAAATCGGTAATAACATCTTTACCCCTATACTATCTATCTTTTTTGAAAGCACCAGTAGCAGTAGCTCATGAGATTCGGAATATTCAAAGACGATTTTTGTGGGGTGGGGGAGGTGAAGAGAGGAAAATAAGTTGGGTGAAATGGGAAACTGGTTGCAAACCCAAGAACCAAGGAGGGCTTGGTGTTAAGGATGTGGGATCATTTAATGATGCATTACTTGCTAAGTGGAAATGGAGACTAGTAAAGGAGAATAAAGGGATCTGAAAGCAGGTGTTAGAAGCTAAGTATGGAGGGTGGAGAGGTTTAGAGGATAAAAAATAAGTTAAAGCTTGTTCAGCATGGTGGAAGGATTTAAAAAAGATTTGTGGGTGTGGGCTTAATGAGCAAGGTGAAGGCTAGTTTGCAAAAAATATGAGTATGGTGGTAGGTGACGGTAAAGCTACATTATTTTGGCAGGATAAGTGGGTTGGAGAAGAGGTATTAAGTGTGAAGTTTAGTAGGCTGTTTATGAATTCTCGTAATCAACATGGTCTTGTCAATCATATGGGCTCTTGGCAGGATGGTCTGTGGGTTTGGAATCTAGCGTGGAGAAGACCTTGGTTTAGGTGGGAAGAAGATTTGGTAAAAGAACTTATGGACTTTATTATATTGAAACAACCTACTATTGAAGGAGAAGATAAATGGGTTTGGAAGGGGGATGATAAGGGAATGTTCAGTGTTAAATCAGCTTATTCCATTATCCAGAATGAGTTACAAGGAGATTATGAAAGTTTTTTTATTGAGCTCTGGAAGATTAAAGCTATCCCTAAGGCATTACATTTAGTGTGGAGAGCAGCATCAGAAGGTATTGCTTCGAGGGATAAGTTGAGGGGTAGGGGGTGCAGGTGGCTATGACTAGTTGCGGGTTATGTGGTGAGGAGGAAGAATCCATCACACATTTGTTTTTGGAGTGCAAGATAGCTAATATGGTATGGAACAAATGTTATAAGTGGTTTGGCATAAGTACTTGCAGAACTAAAACTCTCAAGCAACATTTGTTACAACACTACATGCACTTCCAGCATAAGAAGGTTAACATATATTGGAAGGTGGTGTGGGTTGGGGTGGTGTGGAGATTGTGGAAGCATAGGAATGACGCGTTGTTTCGCAATAAGAAGGTAGATGCAGAAGAAATTTTCTTTCTAACTCAACTGAACTCCTGGTTGTGGGTAAAGTCTAAGGTTTCAATGGTTGTTGGATCTTTTGCAGAATGGTGTATGGATTCCTGGTCTTGTTCCTTATGTGTTGGATAATCTATTTGGTGAGTATCTGATAACCATTCAGTAGGGAGAGAAATAATTATCTAGTTAACTATTTAGCTTTTTGTATACTTTTACTCAATTATATCTTGTAATTGTTTTTGGTACTTCTAGTGCCAATTTTTATTAATATATATGTAATTGCCGATTAAAAAAAAACTCATATCTTTCATTTCAAAGTTATTAGAGAGAAACTTCTTTACATCATGTAACATGGCAAGATCATTAGTAGCAAGCAGAACATCAACATATAGGACTAAAATTACAAACTTACTCCCACTGACCTTCATGTAGATACATTGATCAACAATGTTCTCTACAAATCCATATGACGTAATGGTATCATTAAACTTAAGATACCATTGTTTGGAAGCTTGTTTTAGTCCATATAATGATTTCTTTAATTTACACACTATGCTTTCCTTTCCTATGGAAATAAAACTTTCAGGTTGATCCATATAAATTTCTTTCTCTAATTCACCATTCAGAAAGGTGGTCTTTACATCCATTTGGCGAAGCCTAAATCATAATGAGCCTCCAAAGCAAAAATAATTCTCAAAGAATCCTTCTTAGAAACATGAGAGAAGGTCTCTTTGTAATCAATGTCATCCTTTTGGGTGAAACCTTTGGCAACTAATATAACTTTATACCTTTCAACATTGCCTT
The DNA here is from genome assembly GCA_016859785.1 of Macrotyloma uniflorum. Classification (NCBI taxonomy): domain Eukaryota; kingdom Viridiplantae; phylum Streptophyta; class Magnoliopsida; order Fabales; family Fabaceae; genus Macrotyloma; species Macrotyloma uniflorum. The sequence continues at coordinate 873,855 of BDMB01000038.1, forward strand.
TTGAGTCATATTTGGTCTTAAAGACCCATTTACAACCAATTCTTTTTTAACCTTTAGGCAACTCAAGTAGATCCCATACTTTATTATCATCCATTGATTTCAACTCTTCTTTCATAGCATCTAGCCACTTTTCTGAATTGTTACTTTCCATGGCTTGTCTAAATGAGACTGGATCCTTATCAATGCTTAAATCACATTTAGGTTCAAGTGAATACACAATATAATCGCTTGAAATAGTTGGTCTTCTTTTCCTTTCAGACCTTCTTGGTGTTATTTCTTGTACCTCTTCTATCACTTGTTCACTAGTGACTTGCACATTATTTGTCGGTTATTAACCATATATTCATCTCGTGAGTTTTGGATATCACTTTGTTGTCTCTTGTTGTTATTTGACCGTAATACAACCAAAGGAAAAATATCTTGAGAAGGAACATTAGGTGAAAAAGATTCACCATGAGTTTCTTCAATATCCACCTTCCGTGATTTCTCACTCCCACTAAATTGGTCATTTTCAATGAATCGAGCATTACTAGACTCAACTATTCTTATACTATGATTTGGACAGTAAAATCTATATCCTTTAGATTTTTCAGGATAACTAATGAAGAAACCACGAATGGTTCTTGCATCAACTTTCATGTGGATTGTATACTCTTACTTCTGTTGGACAACCCCAAATGTGGGTATGTCTCAAACTGGGTTTCCTTCCTGTCCATAGTTTATAAGGAGTCTTAGGAACTGCCTTACTAGGAACCCTTTTAAGCAGATATGCAGCGGTCTTTAATGCACGCATCCACAAAGATAAAGGTACAACACTATTGCTTAGCATAGACCTAACCATATCCATTAAGGTACAGTTCTGCCTTTCAACAACACCATTTTGTTGAGGTGTGTCAGGCATAGTATATTGTGCACATATGCCTTTACTTTCAAGAAACTTTGCAAATGGACCAGGACATTGTCCTTTTTCATTAAATTTTCCATAAAATTCACCACCTCTATCAGATCTCATAACTTTCACTTTTCTATCTAACTGCCTTTCCACCTCATCAATAAACACCTTTAGGATGTCTACTGATTGAGACTTTTAATGCAGGAGATATAAATAACAATAACGTGAAAAATCATCAAATTAGGTGATAAAATACTTTTCACCGTCCCAAATATCAGTGTGTATTAATTCTAAAAGCCCATTACTTCTTGTAGCAAAATTCTTTGATATTTGTTTGGTTTGCTTTCTTTTAATGCAATCCAAACATATATCACAGTCATCAAAATCCAATTTAGGTAAAATTTCATTTTTCATTAACCTCATTATCCTTTCTTTGGATATGTGACCTAATCCTTGATGCCACAAGTAAGCAAAATTATCATTATATACATTACACTTACTACCAACAACACGTTCAACATTAAACCAGGATTCCATAAATTTTATATCAAGATTGAAACAATATAAATCATCTATTAAAGTACCAGATTCATAACAGTATATATCTTTAAATAAAGAAAAAAATATTGTTTCCAATCTTAAAATTAAATCTTAATTCATCCAACTTTGCAACAGAAACTAAATTTCTAGCACATCTAGGTACATAGAGGCATCCTTCCAAATCTACATGACACCTAGTGTCCAAGATCAATTTGTATGTCCTAATGCCCTCTATCTTTGCCTTCATTCTGTTACCCATGTAAAGAAACTTTTCAGTTCCTCTTATGGTTTGGATTGAAAGGAATCCCTGCAAAATATGTGACATATGAGTAGTAGCTCCAGAATCAAGCCACCAAGTATTATTAGGTACTTCAACAAGATTTGATTCGAAATTACAAATATATAAAATATACCTTTCTTTTCAAACCATTTCTTTCTTTTAGGGAAATCCTTCTTGAAGTGACCATCCTTGTTACAGAAATAGTACTTCTTGTCCTTATGGATTCCACCTTTCTTAACCTTTAATTGGGTCTTACCCTTATCCTTTTTACTTGGCTTGTTCTTACTGCTACCGGCTCCATCATGAGTCATGATATGAACAGAGTTGTCTTTCATTTTCTTTAATCTCCTTTCCTCATATGGCCTTAATTTCTTGAAAGTTCCATTTTTCCTTAAGGGTGTTATAATTCACCTAGAACTGGCCAAATTCAGAAGGAAGCGAGTTCAAAATGAACTGTACTAAGAAGGACTCACTTACTTCCATTTCCAATGACTTCAACTTTGCTGCCAGATTGGACATTTCAGTCACATGATCAAGAATTGATTGAGATCCATCAAACTTTTTATTTGTTAGTTCACTTGTCAAGTTTTTCGTAATTGACTTGTCAGTAATGTCAGACTGGGAGAACTCCTTGACCAATTTCATGAACTCCTTAGCATCATCAATTTTGGGCATGGATGACTTAACATTTTCAGCCATAGATAATCTCATCAAGTTCAATACCAATTAATTAGATCTTTCCCATGCATCATGCAGAGACCTTTCTGCTTTTGTATTGGTCTTAGTAAGGATTGGGGGCCTTTCATCCGTTACCAATGCAAGATCTAAATCCATCACACCTAGTTTAAACTGGATCATTTCATGTCAATCAACATAATTTAAACCATCGAACTTGATAAAAAAGTTTCCCAAAGTAATCATATTAGACATAGTTGATTAGTTTACACATACTCAAACATTAGAATTTTGAAACATTTAATGGATATTAATTTTAATATTGTATCTAAAATCACCTTTGGGTAAATTTAAATACATTCCATATTATTAGTAGTGATGCCAACTAAATGTGCTTTAATGAACAATAACTCATACTATTTGACATACATGACATCTTTGGATAGACATACATTCAACCAGTATGAAAATAATCTTATATTATTAATTATAAATAACAGATCATCTTTGGATAATCATGTAAGCCTTAAAATTAATAATTTATCATCCAAAATAGTTTTATAGCAACATTTGTCCAATCTATCTTACAAATCACTTTGGTGATTAAAACAATATATAACTTTACGCATTTAATCACTCTAGTGATTAAAATAATATATAACTTTGTTAGATCTAATAACGACTGAACTATACGGGTCCTAAGTAAGAACCTGACTCTGATACCAATTGTTAGAAAATTAGAGTACTTACCTGAATTTATAATGTCCCTTTGATGAAGAGGTATCTTTTGTTTTGTGTTTCTTTTTTTTTTTTTCATTTTCATAAAAAATGAGACAAGGTTACTTACATTCGTTTGTTCAAGAGAGAGAATGTGTTTTAAGAGAGAAAAAACTAATTAATGTTAACTTTTTCTAATTTAATAAATAAATTAAATTATTTATTAAAATATCGTTAGAAATAAAATTTCTATAATTTCCAATTAACTTTTTTTAATTTAATAAATAAATAAAAATTTTCTGTTACTTTTAACTTTTTAACGTTAACTTCTTCTAATTTAATAAATAAATTAAATTATTTATTAAAAGATAATTAAAAAAAATATTAATTTTAATATTAAAATCATTTAACAATTCATCTTGGGAGTGCTCTTTATATAAATTTGCAATTTGAAGAGTATGCAAGTTTTTAATTTAGGTAAAGGGTTTCAATTTAATACATATATGATAATGGTGAAGATAATAATAATGTATTAATTTTGGTTTAACCCGAAAATGAGTTATATATTTTTAGAAGAAAAGCAAGAAAAAGGGAGGAGTCGGGGAGAGAAAATGCCAAGATTGGATGAAATGAGGTGGTTGAATAGGAATTCCACACAAGAACAACTCAAGATTCCTCGAAAAAAAAATGCAAAAATAAGAGCAACACAAAAAGTAACTGCCATGTATGCACACCCAAATTGCCCGCAAAAACCATGCCTTTAAATTCTCCCCACCAATCACCAAGAAAAAGAAGAAAAAGAAGAAAAAGATAAAAAGCAGAATAACTCGTTCAATTTCTCCCTCCGTTCTCCCTCACTTTCCCGAGAAAATGAGAGAAATCCTCCACATCCAAGGTGGCCAGTGCGGCAACCAGATCGGAGCCAAGTTCTGGGAAGTGATCTGTGACGAGCACGGCATCGACCACACCGGAAAGTACAGCGGTGACTCCGAACTCCAACTTGAACGTATCAATGTGTACTATAATGAGGCCAGTGGCGGAAGGTACGTTCCACGTGCCGTCCTCATGGATCTGGAACCAGGCACAATGGATTCGGTCAGGTCCGGCCCGTTTGGACAGATATTCCGTCCCGATAACTTCGTCTTCGGCCAGTCCGGTGCCGGAAACAACTGGGCCAAGGGTCACTACACGGAGGGTGCCGAACTCATCGATTGCGTCTTGGATGTTGTGAGGAAGGAGGCCGAGAACTGCGATTGCTTGCAAGGTTTCCACACCATTCAATTTTGAGTTTCAACTCTATCAATATCAAAATTTAATTCGTAGAACATCGATGGATGCTATCGATTATATACAATATTTGACCATATTAATCATGCTCAATTCTTTGTATGTTTTGTGATATTCATGGTTATTGTTTGCAATTGTGATTATTTCAATTTCATTGCTGGCTTTAACAGGGTTTCAAGTGTGCCACTCTTTGGGTGGTGGAACTGGCTCGGGCATGGGAACGCTTCTGATCTCAAAGATTCGGGAAGAGTATCCTGATCGTATGATGTTGACATTTTCCGTTTTTCCTTCCCCCAAGGTATCTGACACAGTTGTGGAGCCCTACAATGCCACGCTTTCTGTTCACCAGCTTGTTGAAAATGCGGATGAATGCATGGTTTTGGACAATGAGGCTCTCTATGATATCTCTTTTCGTACCTTGAAGCTCGCTACACCAACTTGTAAGTTTCATATTTCTTTTGGGTCAACTTATGTCTCACTTGTATCTGGTAGTCATGGTTGTTGAATTTCTGCACTCATTTTGGTTTTTGGTCCCTTTTTCTAAATGGAATATATGTTGCATTATACTTTATGCTCATTTTAGTTGTGAGTTGAAGTTTTTCATTGTTTGTTGCAGTTGGGGACCTTAACCACCTCATTTCTGCGACCATGAGTGGAGTTACTTGTTGTCTACGTTTCCCTGGACAACTTAACTCTGATCTTAGGAAGCTTGCTGTGAATCTGATTCCATTCCCTCGTCTCCATTTCTTCATGGTTGGATTTGCACCTTTGACATCAAGAGGATCCCAACAGTACCGGAACTTGACTGTGCCAGAACTCACTCAGCAGATGTGGGATGCTAAGAACATGATGTGTGCTGCAGATCCACGCCACGGTCGTTATTTGACTGCATCTGCAATGTTCCGTGGAAAGATGAGCACCAAGGAGGTGGATGAGCAGATGATAAATGTACAGAACAAGAACTCTTCTTACTTTGTTGAGTGGATACCCAACAATGTGAAGTCCAGTGTGTGTGATATCCCTCCAAAGGGTCTTAAGATGTCATCTACTTTTGTTGGAAATTCTACATCCATTCAGGAGATGTTCAGAAGAGTTAGCGAACAATTCACAGCAATGTTTAGGCGCAAGGCTTTCTTGCATTGGTACACTGGTGAGGGAATGGATGAAATGGAGTTCACTGAGGCTGAGAGCAACATGAATGATTTGGTGGCAGAGTACCAACAATACCAAGATGCTACTGTTGATGAGGAAGAGTATGAGGATGAAGTGGAGGATATTGGTGTTTGAGGTGTCTTTCGATTATGAAGGTTGTTTCTAATTATAATGTGGATGGATTTAAATGGGGGAAAAATATTGACTTGCTCATGTATTTGTTGTTGTATAAAGTGAGGGTCATTGTTTAACCCCTGGTTTTGTTGATAATGCCTCTTCTAGTAAGTCATGTTTTCTTGACTAGAAAATGATACACATCCACGTTTGCAGTTCTCGTATTAATATTCCATTTACCTTTTTTCTATCGCTATTTTGATTATGATTGATCGACTTTCAGCTACTGTTGGATTTAACACAATGAAATATAGTTTTCCTTCATGACAACAAGTTTGAATTAGATTCAACATAGTAAAATCTAGACTTTTCCATGATCATCAACGTCTCTCACTCTTGCCACTACTTCACTGTTCCATTGTGAGCTTCACCAACTCTCTCATCTTATGTTATCTTTCTTCTCTTTCTCTTTTGTGACTTTACATTGTGAATGAGATAACATCTACATACATTTTTAATTTATATAGCCTCTGAATTTCTTTTTTGAAACAATATTATGTTAACACTTAATTTTTTAATTTATAGGTGAAATAAAACTTATTCAAAGTCTACAACAATTTTTCTGTGCATCTTTAACAAAGACATAAAAATGTTGACTTTATTTCGTGAGTATGTTCTTTTAATCTTGAATATATTTGTTGGCATTGATTGGTACAATATAAATGCTTCTTGAAATTATGAATTATGAGTTTTGGACGCAAATGGTGATAAATTGAGATTTTAATTATTCCCTCAATATTACATAAGAAATAGAGGATACTTGTCTATACAATGAGAGATGAGCACTTTAATTTAAGAACCAGTACTGGTTTTGGATTAACATGAATAGATTTTATTTGAAATAATTATTAATATTTAAAAAGAAGAGAATAATAATGGAAGAAAGATAGAATGTAGGTCCATGAGTCAATGCCAATTTATTCCCTACTAAACTAATGCATGCAACATTCTTGCCAAGTTATCATGCAAGATATCAACCTTTATTAATTTATCTTGCATTCACATTCACGTATATACATGTATTGTCCGGGACTTTGCACCTAAACTTGGAAGACTTTTATATATAATATAAATAACGTAACCTATTTGTTCCATCTTTGTTTTTTTAGTAACAAAATAATGACTTTTTTTTTTTCTTTCATTTAAATTTGTTGGTCTAATACATTTATAAGTTATCAATTTTCCTCGATCAACCAATAATTTTTTTTTCCTTGATCACATGGAGGTTTAATTTAATTAATATTTAATATTTATTGTATTTACAAGACAAGAGAGCATCCCAAGTGTACTAAATCACTAAGAGTATAATGAACAGGATTAGAAAATGATTGGATAATTAATTTAATTTACCTAAGTTAAATGAGTATTTATAATATAGCTTAATAACTTATTACCTTTAGTGTATCTAAACTACCTTATCTCTTGAGTGAGATTCACGAAAATCGTGTGGATCTGTTACAAAGATTTGTTCTAGGTCCATGGTTATTAGGCCTGTGACCAACCAGATACATGTCGGCTAAGGCCAGCAAGTACTGGTTGGAAGGTATCCTTCTAAGGTCCGAGTGATTGAAGTATGATGAGTTGGTAATGATCTGGTACTTATCCGGTACATTTATCAAATTAGTTTTTATTAAATTTATGTTATAAGTTAAAAATATTAAAATTAACAATATTCAATATGATAAGGCTATGAATCAATAAATAAAGAGAAACAAGATTATTTGAAAAAAAAAAAAATCTAATGCTGAAAAATCTAAAAAGAGAAAGTTGTAGAAGAAATCACATCCAATAATGTTGGATATCCAAATATAGAAAGCCTTGTAGACCTATCTTGGTGTTGGGATCATTTTGATAAAATTAAGGATACCGATAAAGTTAAATGTAATTGGTGTATAAAATATCATGTTGCTAATTCTCCTAAAAATGGTACAAGTAATCTTATAAATCATTTGTGGCATCAATGTGAATCCTTCGGAAAAAAATTTACCTTTCAACAAATGAGAAAAGAAGTTGGGAAAGGAAGTACTAATGGTGTTCCTGGTGTTCACTGTGATGTTGAGGCACTTAGACAAGCATTAACAACGGATTTACAATCATACCATGTTTTATAAAGAGTTTTTCCTTACACTACTTTTTTTAGGAAGCCTATGCCTATGTAGCTTCTATGATGCTCTCCAAATTTTTGGTTGAAATGGAAGTCTATATTGCTTCCCATATTGGCATACACTATAACTACTTAAATAATATTCCAATGATGACAACTCTAACAATATTGTACTTCTTCATGTTCAAAAGTGAAACATGGTTAAAATGATTCTTGTGCTAAAGTTTAATGACATTAACTGGGTTAAAAAAAATAGCTTAGACCTCTTATATTAGATCTAGAGTGAAATTTTTTCCCTTCATTTTAATCTTGAACAAGTTGTGCCCATGATAAAATACATTTTGTCTTCAAACAAAATTTTATGACCTTTTTCAAGTAACTGATCAACACTCAATAAATTTTGATTTATATACATAAAGCACATCAACGATTATTTCTGTATTTGAGCAACTTTCAATTGCAATAGTATCATTCCCTTTCATAACTATGCACTCTCCATTGTCAATTATGACTTTTGAAATAGTTTTTCTATCGAATTCCTTAAACAACTTTTCATTATATGTCATATGATTTGTGCATTCACTATCAATCAACCAACTTTTTCTATTGTTATCAGTGACAAGACAAGCTGCTACAAATAATTTCTCCTCCTCTTGTTGATTAGTTATTTGAGCCTTGGTTTGAGACTGTTTTTTTATATTGTAAATTTTTACAATATGATCAAGTTGGTTACAATTGTTACATTGTATATTGGGTCTTTTCCAACATCTAAAGTGAAGATGATTCTTCTTTCCATAATATTGATAAGGATGATGATTTGACTTCTCATATTTCCCTTCACCTTCTTTGTTAGAAATTTCTCGTTGCACAAAGTTACCACATTGAGCCTTCTTTTTTCTTTTCTTTGTAGCCTTTATTGATTTTCAATTTGACCTAAAAAGTACCTTGAATTATGCCTTCCTCCTTCATTAGTCTCCTTTTTTTCTTGGGTTTGCAAAGAAAATAACAATTCTATCAAAGTGATATTTGACAAATATTTGAAATTTTCCATAGAGGAAATAGTGGATTTAAATTTCTCAAGAACAATAACAAATATTTTTTGCACTATCATTGTATCAGAAAATTTTAATCCAAACAACCTCACTTTATTAACAATGCTTAAAAATTTGTCAAAATATTCTTTCACTATTTCTTATTCTTTCATCTGTTGCATCTCAAACTCTCTTACAAAATTGAAGCATGAAGACATGAGCACCATTAGTCAAGGCCCTATCAAGTTGTTGCTTCTTAGCGGTCTCAACACTAGTAACATATGCCTCTTACCATAAACCTTGAAGTCCGTTGTCAACTTGGTAAAATTCCCAGTAATATAAGTCAATGTTAGCAACCACTCAATACCTAAAACAAAATCATAGCAATTTGATAACATATATTTTATATTCACATTTAGAGTTTTATTGTATAAAGTACTTTTATATGTTTCATTGTTCACATTTTCTTAACTTTTTTGTCTCTAATAAAAGTTTGGGCATGGTTTGAATAAATACTTTAATTTTGTATATTTTTCTAAATTGATCTCTATCTATTATTTTGGCTATAACTTTCTTTGTAGATATCATTTTTACCTTATTTTTATTTCATTTGATTCCTTATTTCTAGGGCGTCAATTTTCATATATGGATAATAAGATTTAGAGTATGGAGCTATTTAAAAAAAAAAAAAATTAGTAGAGATTGAAACTCTGAAATTTTGTATGTCAGATTATATTTTATATTTGGACTTGTAAGACTAATTTCGTCCTATAGTTAGACCCATTCGTTTTCATCTTTTAGGATATATAAATACGCGTTTGAGGATCTAAAGAGACACAATTTACAATTCCAAAATTTATATTTTTCAATTTTAGAGAGAATTTTTCAAATTTAAGCTTTGTCTTTTGGAGTTCTCTCTTCTCTTTTCTCTTTTCCATTTCATCTTCTACTCTATAATTCCAAATTGTCTTTCATTTTCTTGCACTTAGAAGATCATTTCTATGGAAGGCTAATCCATTCATTCAATCTACAAATTGAAAATCATACGAATTGTAAAATTGAGTTTCATATGAACCAATCAATATGTGCTTCGAGTTTTGTTTTTTCTTTCTCCAATTAGCGTAATTAGATTTTGTGATTATGATTTGCATTGATGCATTTTAAAATTTAAATTAGATTTTGATTAATTTGATAACTAATTGTAATTTAGGTTGGATGATTATGCAATTTGATTTACAATGATAATTATTAAAATTTGGATCGATATTTATTTAATTACAATGATATTCCACTTTCCTATGCATCTAAAATTTATAAATTGATGTTTTAATTATGTTTTCTTTACAAATTCCGTGTGAATCTTATTCTTAAAATTCAATTGGACTTTAATTTCTATTCACTTTACATTCCATGCATTTTAGATTTCTTGTCTTATAAATCCCTAAATTAATTTGTATTTAAAAAACATTAAAAATTGAACACAAAATTAATATATGTCGTTATATTTAACCTAGGTTGTGCTATTTAGTGTAAAATTAAGAGAGAACTTAATTTTTTATTTCTATTTGACATTGGTGAAATCACAACCCAATAGAATTAATAGCATATCAAAAGTAATGTAGTCTAATGAATAGATCATGTGAAGCGTAGAAAAAAATCCTCAATTTTGATCCATCTACCACCACATTTAAAAGGTCTCTTTTTTCAATCTTGCAAGCATATTTCTCGGCACCTAATTATCTATGAAATTTTTCATGTTGTCACTATCTATAAGGATGTGCAAAGACAATTTTTTATAATAACCAATGATCCTCATGGCTTGAAAACTAGCAAGTCTTGTCAATGCATTAACAAATATTTGTGGTGCCTCTCTTTCCAGTTCCTCACTTACATTACCCACTACTTCCAACTGGTCATCCTCATCATTGATATCTAGGACATGCACTTGCAACTTCTTGTGCTATGTTTAGGTGGATAAAGGGTATCCCAAAAATAAAAAAAGGTCATTGGCCCTCTTTTCATTCATATAAACAAGAGTCAAACTCTACCCTGGTCTCACCTAACGTTATCAACTCAGTTACTATACTAGAAGAAACATAATTATCCTCACTCCATGGCTTCAAACCCAACATTCCCTTTTGTTGCTTATTAACACCAATGACCACCTAACTTGAAGTATGAGTGGCCTCATATTACAAGACATTTATACATTAGTTACGGAAAATTTTTTAGCTAATTTTTCACTAATTCTTTGCTAAAATTTGTTGCGACAGATTAGCTAAGAAATTTTCCGTAACTAAATACAGATACTAATTAGTGAGAAATATATTTGGTCACTATTCTGTAGCAAATTTAGTCGCCAATCTGTCGCTAATATCTCGCTAATATTGGTTAAAAAATTTTATATTTTCCTAGCTAATTGATTATCCAATTTCTCGCTATCTTAAAATTAAAATCTTATAATTTTTCCTCGCTATTTTGTAACTATTCTGTCGCTAATTGATAGTTAATTCCTTGCAACATTGTTCTAGCTATTTTATAGCTATTTCATCGCAAATTATCCCTAGCTAATATGTAGCTAATGCTTCTCAACTTTACTATCATTGCTTTGTAGCTAATCCTTCGTAAATATTCATTTGGTAATTCACCACCTTCATTATATGGTAGCTATTCTCTCTCTAATATGTAGCAATTGTTGAATGTATTTTCTAACAAATTTGTCGCAAATCCTTCACTGTTTTGTTACAATTCTAATATCACATGTTTGTTATTAAAACAATTATAAAACCTGCATATTTTTATGCAAAAGAAATAATAAAATACTTTAAAAATACTAAATCTTATCAACTTTCAATAAGCAAAAATTTGTTCAAACATAATAATAGTAATCGTTCAAACATTTATAACATAACTTAAATAATGTTCAACCAAAAAGTAGTATATCAACTTAAAAGAACTACATTAACTAAAAAGTAGTATATGAACTTAAAAGCATTACATCAACTAAAAAGTAGTATATGAACTTAAAAACACTACATCATCTAAAAAGTCATCAAGAAGATTAAAATAGAAACAAAGTACTTAATTCATTGAAGTACATCTTCATTCTTGATTCTTTAAAGCAGACAATAAATCTTTCTTAAAAGATTGCATCTGCTTTTACATTTGTAGTTGCATAAGTGTTTGCATTTATGTTTGTACTTTTATTTGGGCTTGCATTAGAGCTTGCATTTTAGTTTGGGCTTGCAACTGTGTTTGCAACTGCTCTTTCAGATTAGATATTTGTGCTGCCAATGTAGTGATTTCTTCATTCAAAGGTGTAGGATTTGGATTTTGAGAAGGACCTTCAACGGTTAAAGATGAAGCATGTTGAATGCTAAGATTCAAACTCTGACCAATGCCATATATTCTACCTTTCTTATTTTCGCCACCCATCTTTATCCAAATATCAGAGGCAACTACAGGATGCTTTGATGTGTCTCCTCCATACTTTTCAGTCATAGCATTTTCATATGATTCCTACATCAAATTAATATTTTAATAATATTATACATAAATAAAATTTAATGTGACACATTTAAAACTTATACACACTTACAATGAATTTTTTTGCTTTGTTAGATACATACTCTCCATCTTTTTTCTTATGAACTTTGTTGTATAATTCACCATAAGAAATAGGACGTTTATACTCTTCTTCCTGTGAAATAGTATGCAATTCAGGATATATACATTATACAATTCAAAAAATATAAAACTAAAATAATTTATCACTTGATTACTTAAAAGTAAGCATGAAGTCTATATTAAGACACAAATGTTATCCCATACTTATAACAAACCTAATATTTAATCTACAACTAATAATAAATGTTTATTAACAAATATCTTATATCAATTCTACTATATTTTAACATACAGACATTATATTCATCATAATATCAATAAAATAAAGTAATAAACAGTATATAACATTAGATGAGTTGTCAATATTATATTACTATAAAATGTGTAAGTATAAATACCATTTTTTCAAATGTTGTCCAAAGCTTCTTGAGCCTCCTGTATGCACCATGGCATTAGGCTTGGTAGCCCTATTGGTCTTTCCTGCAATAGACTTCTTTTTTCATTCGTCTGTTACCCAAATGTCTACTAATCCATTCCACATTTCAGTCCTTATGCATCTTGGTCCGTGACCCTTTAAATCTTCAATATTATTTGAATTTGCTAAAGAGTCAGAATATCGATCCATGCATGTCAAATTCCAAACCTTTTTTGCCATACTACGATCATAAGTTGAGGCAAAACGATACTTATTCTACACCAATATCAATTAATTAAATAATTTAATTAGTACAAAATTTGATTCATAACTAGTATTTCATTACATTAATAAAATAATTACTAACCATAAAATCATTGAATAAAATTTCTTTCATATCAGCAGAATAATTTTTTCAATTTGGTGCAGGATTAGACATTCTCATAAGAACCTCAGATATAATATCCCGAGTTATTGAATCAGGAATAAACCTCCTCCTACAATTTCAAATAGTCAATTTAAAAATTATAATTTACTAATATAAAGTTGAGTAATTGATTAAGTTTAGTTTTACTTACGGGTTACTAACTTGTATAAATATGAGAAGTCTTCTATCAACTTCATGGTGAGAATATGCACTTGAAGATTCCTCTGCAACTTGTGGGTTATTAGATGTTGGGACTTCATATGATTGGCCAACATCAATTGGTGGAGTGGTGGCTGTTGCTTGACCATTATCATTTGATTGGCTAGCATCAAGTGATAGTCCATGGGTAAAAGTAGCACCTAAGACAAGAACAATGAAACAATATATTATATTCAAATAATTTAAAAGTTAATAAATGAACTTTCATCCAATAATACATTATACCTAATGAGTTCAAAGAAGGATCTAGTTCTAGAAGATTAATGAGAGATTGAGTAGGATGAAATGGAGGATGAAATCGACCTCGTCCTCTTCCTCTTCCTCGAGTAGGCATTTTAAGTTTTTCCTTATAAAAAACAATAAATTAAAACATCATATCACTATTATAAAAATATGAAATTGTGGTCAACAACTGAGACAGTCGCTCACTCAAGTCACTCACTTATCTGTGCAAGCTTCTGATGTAGTTGCAGGTTTCTTGTAGGACCTTGGACGCTGAAACCTGCATTGCAAAAAACCCACTTTTAAATTGATTTAATAGGCGTGAGACAGATTCATTCATAACATGAAGTAATTAGAGAAATTTTAGCATAACATATCTACCATTAAATAAATTTAAGATGATTCATTCATAAGCATTCCCCATCTAAACTTTCTAAATCATTGTTTGAATCATCTAACTCCTCATCTAAATCATCTAACTCCATCTCTTCATCTATGAACTCATCATCTTTATTGATAAATTGATTACCATGCACATTATGCATTGTATACTTTACATCATCCATGTTTACTTCTTCCATTGGGGTATTTGCATCAAACAATTTTGTTTCCTCATCATTAATAAGAATATTGTGCATTCTCATTGATCCATCATCTTGAAAATAATCATCAATAACTTTCTCATTTGACAAATCTTGGTCATTGTTCAATGTCTCATGCATAAACAATTTTGCTCTAACCTTGCAGGCTGCCCACCAATCACCACTATTTCTACCCATATTTTTTGGGTATCTTGTATAATATACTTGTTGAGCTTGTCCAGCTAATACAAATGGCTCATTTGACTGAAGCTTTGATTTATGTTTGATATCAACCAATCCATATATATCATCAACTTTAACGCCATCAAAAGGATCAAACCAATAGCAACGTAAAATAATTACTTTGTTTTGGTGTCCAAGATATGACAATTCTAATATTTCTTCAACAATGCCATAATAGTCTAAATCATTTTCACCATATATATTTCCTCTAACACATATCCCACTATTCGAGGTAGATTTGTTAGCTCCATAGTCCTTAGTATGGAATCTATATCCATTAACTATTACACCATTATAAGAAGTCACAATCTTAACTGGACCATAACTTATCTCTCGAATCAACCGATCCTCAACTTGTCCTGTACTCACCTATAGAGGAGTTACAAAGAGAAAATAATTAGTTACATCACTTACTACAATGAATATCAAAATATACATTATAAATTATTATGGGAAATAACTCACTTGATGTTTTAGCCATTTATTGAAATCTTTATCTCGAGATACCAATATCTCATCCTCAGATATACTAGGATTTGTTTCCTTTAATGCATCCTCAAATTTCCTAATACATATAATAGTTAATATTATAATTAATATAATTGTGAATTACATAAATTGAGAAATTACAAGGAAAACTTATTGAAGATATGGTTGCACTTCTTTGCAATTTACAATGACATATGTCTCTGCAATATAAAGTTCTTCATATGTTAATAATCTATTATAACCTCTACCAATAGGACGGCATGGATGCTTAAAAATAGATAACTTCTCATTAGTTGTATCTTCACCACCATCATCATTACGAGAAACTTGAGTACGTCTTGTTTGAATGCTGGGATTAAAATACATGGAAGCAAAATTAAAAATTTCTTCCAAAATATATGTTTCACAAATAGATCCTTCAACTTTTGCCTTATTTCGAACCTTCCTTCTCAAATACAACATGCATCTCTCAAATGGATACATCTACCTGTATTGCACAGGTCCTCCAACCTTAACTTCATATAGGAGATGTATAACTAAATGTTCGATCGAATCAAAGAATGTTGGTGGAAAAATCTTTTCAAGCTTACAAATTATTTCAATGATAGAACTCCTTGATATATTCAATCACTACTAGAAGAAGGCAAATCAAGGTCATAAAACAATGTCGGTTATAAATACAACTGACATTGTTTTAGACGCGGTGGAAAAATTGTAAATATAACTACATTTTCCACGTCGGTTACAAATACAACCGTCGTCGAAAATATAACAACGTCGGTAATTGATTTAAACGACATTGATAGTCATTAAATAACGTCGTTTGTGTTTAACCGTCGTGGAATTGTTGAGTATCCATGTCGTTTGGTATTATAACCAACGTTGTATATTGATTTAACGTCGGTTTTTTTTAGTAACCGACGTTGATGGTTATTATTTCAAACCTCTCAGCGCGATCTCTTCTATTTTGTTGCGCGCTTCCCCTATCTCCCTCTGTCGTGACTTCTGCTGCCATTTTTCCCTCTTCGCTCTCTCTCTCTCTCCCTCTCTTTCTCTTTGTCTCTCTAATCAGAGGTAACTTTCCTTTTCGTTGTTCATTTTTTCATTTTTGCCTCTGTTTTCCTTTTCGTTGTTCATTTTTTCCTTTTTACCTCTGTTTTCCTTTTTGTATAAGCCATGATTTTTCAAAGCAAAACTGGAGCATTTTTGCAGGTTAATTGTTTCTAGAATTGACCTTTTATACTTTGTCTTGTTACATTGTCGTGCGTTTGTTACATTGTTGTGCGTTTGAGAGTGGGTTCCCAAGTGCTTGGTTGCTTATAAATTAGTGCTTGGTTGCTTATAAATTAGCTTTTGAAAGGGGTTATCTACGAAGGAAAGGACTTGATCAAAGAAGCTAAACCTTTTACCAAGTGAGTTGAGTGTCCTATACACTTATGAGAGTACTTCCATGATAGGATTGTGACTGATATTGATTGAGTCTCTTTCTCCTTATGAGAGTGTTATCACTTCTTTTTTAGAAGAGTCATTTGATTACTCCTTTTACCTTCTATCTAGAAATGCCTATCAGCCTACTTAGGAATAAAACTTTGGCCTAGATATAAGAATAAATTTTTTGGCCTAATTATAAAAATAGATTAAATTTTCCTGATTTATAAGGTAACAAAAAAGGGGCAAATCAAATTGAAACTGACGCAGTAGCCTAATAAACAAGTGGATCTTTTGAAAGAGGGATCCAAATACCAGGTGATGTAATATTGGAAGATGAAGATAAAGACATTCTCAAAGAATTTAGAAAGATAGAATTAGTTTTTCTTTTTGTAATAAACCATGTTTAGATAGGAATATGTATTAAGCTCTCTTAAAATAGGCTTGTTTAGTTTGATTGGTTACTTAAAGTCTACTTTGGATGTAAGGTATGAGAAGGACTACAAAAGGAGAAAATGTAGCCTATGGGTTGAGTACCTATAGTTCCTATGATAAACGCTTTTACAACGAAAAAATATGCAACCTGAGTTGAATACTCATGGTCCTTACAAGTGTTGTTTACTGCAACGAAGAGAGATTGTAGGCACGAGCTTAGTGTCTATAGTCCTATAAATAACGTTTGCCACCTTGAAGAGATAAAGTGGCCCATTTTGTACAATGTGAAATGGAGTTTCATGGAAAGATTTATTGTTATTATTATTGATTACGATGTTAATTACTTTTGTAATGAGTTTTCAAGAATTTATATATATATATATATATATATAATCTCTATTTTTTTAAATTTCAGACAATAAGTTATGCTGCATTTTAGTTTTCTTTTATAACCATTATCCCTTATTCAAATATAAAACTTGTGCTATGTTTGTTTTCTCCTTCATGTGCAATTTCGCTGCATTCATTGATGATTAAAGTTTAGCATCATTTAATGGATTCCTAGAGTAGTGGGATAGGGGCAGATGACACTCATACTAATAATCAAATTAGAATCTTAGTATTTGTCCAATTATGGTGGTAAGAGGGCATGTGATTGGCGTGTGCAACAGTACTACTTTATTGTCACTCTCAACCACTACTGAATCAATTTTATTATTCTTCATTTATAGTGTCATCTTGCAAGATGGATCGAAATTGGTTAAATACAAATCGCATGTCAAAAGAGTATGAGAATGAAGTTGAAGAATTTTTAGAATATGCGAAATGAAATGACCCAAATTTTAATGGAAAATTGTATTGTCCGTGCATTAATTGTGTAAATGAGAGAATACAAGACATAGTACTAATACGGAAGCATCTTATTTGTGATGGAATGATGAAGAATTACACAACTTGGACTTGGCATGGTGAAAGGATTGATAATTCAGCAAGATCACAAACTAACGAGGAAGATGTCACCGTTGAAGATCGAATAGAGGACATGCTGAGTGATGTGGGTGAAAATAGCTTCCTTAAAGCACATGCACCTTTATATGATAGATTGAGGACAGATTCAGAGAGTCCATTGTATCCTGGATGTAAATCTTTCACACGATTGTCATCGNTGAATTACTCCATATATTAAAGGATATGCTCCCAAACAATAATACTTTGCCGAATCGTATGTATGAAGCAAAGAAGATACTTTGTCCGATGGGTTTAGAATATAAAAAGATACACGCTTGTCCTAATGACTGTGTGTTATACAGGAAAGAGTTTAAATCTCTGCACAATTGTCCAAAATGTGGTGTATCACGTTATAAAGTTAAGGATGAGGATAATGAGGGTCAGGACATTGATAAGAAGTGTCCTCCTGCAAAGGTTGTCATGTATCTTCCAATAATTCCGAGGTTTAAGCGGTTGTTCGCCAATCCGGGAGATGTAGAAAATTTGTTATGACATTCAAAGGCCAAATCACCTAATGGCCAGCTTCGACATCCAGTTGATTCTCCACAATGGAAGAAATTTGACTGTCTATTTCCAAGTTTTGGTAGTGATGCAAGAAACCTGAGACTAGGCTTAGCTACAGACGGAATGAACCCTTTTGGGAATTTAAGTACTAAACATAACTCATGGCCAGTTTTATTGGTAATTTACAATCTTCCACCATGGTTGTGCATGAAGCGTAAATATGTTATGTTGTCGATGATGATTACAGGTCCAAGACAGCTAGGAAATGACATTGATGTGTATCTAAGTCCTTTGATAGAAGACTTAAGGCTATTGTGGGAGGAAGGAGTTGATGTGTTTGATGGGTATTTGCAGCAGAGTTTTAAGTTGCGTGCAATGTTATTTTGTACCATTAATGATTTCCCAGCATATGGAAACTTAAGTGGCTATAGTGTAAAGGGTCATTATGCTTGTCCTATATGTGAAGAAGATACTAGTTATCTTCAATTGAAACATGGAAGGAAGACAATTTATAATAGACACAGGAAATTTCTATCAAAAGAACATCCATACCGTAAACTGAAGAAAGCTTTTAATGGTTATCAGGAGGATAAAATTGCCAAAGAACCATTAACTGGTGAAGAAGTTTATGATCGGGTGAGGAGTATCAACATTCCATTTGGGAAGATCCAAAAAAAGTCTTCGGACAAAAAACTTATGGAAGAAGAAATCAATTTTCTTTGATCTTCCATATTGGAGGCACCTAGATGTATGTCACTGTATCGATGTCATGCATGTGGAGAAAAATGTTTGTGATAGTCTCATTGGCACACTGTTGAACATTAAAGGAAAGACAAAAGATGGAGTGAATGCCCGTCAAGACCTTTGTGAAATGGGAATTCGTGCAAAATTACATCCAAGACCTGAAGGCAAGAGAATATATCTACCACCAACATGTCACCCTCTGTCAAAAAAGGAGAAAATAAGTTTATGTGGTTGTCTTCGTGGTATTAAAGTGCCACAAGGATACTCTTCAAATATTAAGAGCCTTGTGTCCATGAAAGATCTGAAGTTGGTTGGGTTAAAGTCTCAGATCTTTCATCCCTCGTGGTCGTCATGATATCTTGACAACTGCTATTGGAAGACCTGAACATCCAGGCCGTGTTCGTGGTGTTGGTAAAGGGGTGGGACTCCGACAGTATTTTGGACCACCATCAAAGGATGCTCACTCTTCCACATCATTCAGCAAAAAAGATATTGTTGAATTAGAGAGGACCCTCAAGGCAAGACTGGAGGAGCAGTTGACTCCAACCCTCACTACAAGACTTGAGGAGCAATTGACTCCATCCATCACTGCACGAGTCAGAGAGGAGTTCATGCTTGCTTTTGGTCCGACTCTAGCATCGATTGCTAGTTCACAGCCACTTCAACCCGTTGACCCTGTTCCTCCTACATCAGGTAGCTATTTACATCTTATGATTTATTTAATTGCTTGCTAACTTAATTTACAAGTTTATATTTTTTCATATTTGTAGGTGCACGAGTTAGCACTAAGGGTAGTTGTGCTGACCCTATTACTACTGAAGGGACTAGTGAAGTGCCTGTTAGTCATACCACATCCACAGGGCTGAATAAATGTGGATTTTGGATTGAGGATGATAAGGGTCAACAAACATTGGTGGCCCATGCATCAGTTGACTTAGGGGCTTCAACCATCAACACTGTTGCTTTGGCACCTAACTTAGTGAAAGTGGTGGTTGAAGAGGTTATACATGTTGCTGCTATAGTCCCTATCCCCACTGATGAGGTGCAGACAGTGGAACAGGCCCTTCACACCTTCATTGCATGGCCTAGACATTTGGTAAAATCGCTTGTTGCAAAGGTTTGTCTCTCATTTCTAACTTTAACATAAATTTAATTATTTAATTGATTGTTACTAATTATTATGTACAACATGGATAAGATGTTAATGATTCAAACAAGTTGGTCCAACATGCTGCTCCGACTCATGAATTTAAGGAGAAGTCACCAGATGTGGAGGGTTCATCAAGACCAATATATGATTTGTTGGCAATTTCTCCACATTTGTTTATAAAGTCATTCCAAGTAGAATGGGATGCTCGGTTATTTGGGGTGCAGAATCAAGATTTCCCTATATACATTGACTATACAAATGCCTTGGAGATTGCACAAGAAAATCAATGTCTAAACATAGCTGTTCTACAATTTTGGACACTGTAAGTACATATATAGCTTTTACATACACTGCTTTACATGTGACATGTATGCATCTTAAGCACATTGGCATATTATAGGATGTTGCATCAACTGGCAGAGGAGCAGGGCACAATAGATGCTTATGGATTCCTGGAGCCCCAATCCATCACCAAATCAGGAAATAAACGAGAAGAAGTTCAAAAATACATCCAAAGTTGGGTGATGGAGTCAAAGCGAGAAATATACCTTAGGGCTTATTTAAACCAGTAAGTTATGCAAAACTACATTTTTCCCTACATTATTCTATTAATAACTTCTAATTATTGGTAATTATACAGACACCATTGGCAGCTATTAGTCCTTTGTCCAAAGAAGAATGTTGTGTGTTGGTTCTGCTCATTGGGGAAGAAACCTGACATTGAGATAAAAAATATTGTAAACGGGTATATATTTTTAACATCCTACTTGTATTTTTATATCAGTTCTTTTATTTTAAAGTCTTAAACCCTAAACAATATTTTTCATTAGTGTATTTAAGGTTTGCAGTACACTACATGGAAAACACACAAGTCAAAGCACCGCTCCAAATTGGAATTTCATTACGGTATGTAACTTTAGTGTATCTAATTTATGTTTTTATGCTAAACTATATATTAATAAATCGTATTTTAGTGTAACAAACAACCTGGTAGCTTCGAGTGTGGATATTACGTCATGTATTGGATATGGCTGATTATTGTTGGAAATTCGAGATACTTTGAATGAGGTAAGTATCATCTTATTTAACTAAATTGTTACATTCAATTTATTTTTTATAATCGGAACTAATCAATACCATTATTTCGTTTTTACAGGCATTTACAAACAAAGAACCATTGCCTATTGAAACCATAGAAATGGTTAGAAACAAATGGTCACAACACTTTGTTCAAATTAGGAAGAAACAATTGCACATAGAGAGTTAGGGAATTAGAAACAGTTTTACCAAATTCGGATTTTCATAATTGCACATATAGTTTTGTTTACTTGTATCGTAATGATTATAATTGTATTATTCGGTTATGGTAATGAACAACGTAAAATCACACATATTCAACGTTGGTTATGACCATAACCGACGTTATATACAAAACTTTCAACGTCAGTTATTCAGATAATCGACGTAATAAATCGTACTTTTCAACGTCGTTTATATAAATAACCGACGTTGAAAGTTTTGTATATTACGTCGGTTGTTCCCTTAACCGACGTTAAATTTAACGACATCTCATTCAACAACGCCACGTTAACCGATGTTAAATGTCCAATATAACCGACGTAAAAAGATCTTTTTCTAATAGTGAATACTTGTTCATTTATCAGTTGTTGTGATTGGAAGGTTATATGCAATGTCTCAGTCACAATTTGCAATATAAAAATTTTAACGGTTAAAAACCAAACTAAGTTTAATGTTGACAATCAACACTAGAAGACTAGTTGATTTTGGAGAGAGCAGGACTTATTCTAATTACTTGTAGATTTCTACCTACTGCTACCCATAGGAGAATGAAGGAAATTTATCTACTACTAAATTCAACTTTTTTTTCCCCCCGGCAACTTAAACTAAGGAAGAGGAGAGTAAAGTTAATAGGATTTGATAACACTAAATACCGTACATAATCTCAATCATTGATAAGAAAAATAGTTACTGACATCCATGATTTGTTATTTATAAATGTATACAATATTAACAATTAATTTTGTTCTCTCATTAGATCGCTTTAGATAAACTGGATCCAAGAAAATAACTAGGCAGTCAGCAAATTTTACTATTAATTCTTGAAAAAGAACAAGTTTAAAGAAATGACGTAATACATAAATAAACTGGCAATCCGCAAATTAAGATCTCCATATAAGATAATCAGACAAACTATTCTACAACCAATAAGAAATTAGAGAACAACCAGAAATTTACAGCGACGTCTATCGAAAATGCCTCGGCCGAAAAAAAATAATAAAGCATGGATACAACAATAATACTTGAAACTACACCAAAAACAAAATAAGCAAACAAACAAAATAGCTCCTATAAGACTAGTTTTCATTCGCATAATCGGTTCTGAAATCCTCCTTGACCTTGGGGGCTGAAATTCAAAAGCTATAGACCGTGCAGAAGAGAGAGAAAGAGAGAGTACCTGGTGGATGGAAATGGGATTGAATGCAATCGGATTTGATCACAAATGTTGAGTTGATTGAGACTCAAATTTTGAGATTTTAGAATTTTCCCTCCCAAACCAAACGCTGAAGCGGAAAGAAGAAGATGAACAGTACCAGCAGGAAGAAGAAGATGAACAGAACCAGTGGGAAGAAGAAGATGAACAACAGTCACCAAAACGAAAATTTGATTTAGCAAGAAAATTTGATTTAGGTTATGTGTATTTGGGCTTATGCATTGGAGACGCTGGGCTTAGTACTCCAGCCATTATTAAGAACAATTTATATTTTTATTTTATTAAAAAATAGAAAATTTATAATTAATTTAATTATATAATAAAAAATAAAAATTATATATATATATTTTATTAGGATAAAATTTAATTTTTATATTTAAAGTTTTAAACAATTAATTATATATATATATATTTAAATAAAATTTACAATATAATATAAAAATAATAAAATATTATATATATATATATTAATATTTAATATTTTTTACTTTATTAATTTAATTTTTTTGTTTTAAAATATATTTTATTATGAAATTGTGGTTTAGATTTAAATTTGTTACAAATATTATTTTCTTGTTATTTTCTAATAAATTGGTGAAAGATTAGTTAGAGATAATTTTTCTTGTTATTTTCTAGTAAATTGGTGAAAGATTGGTTAGAGATAATTTTTCTTATTATTTTTTAGTAAATTGGTGAAGGATTAGCTAGAAATAATTTTTCTTGTTATTTTCTAGTAAATTGGTGAAGGCTTAACTAGAGATAATTTTTCTTATTATTTTCTAGTAAATTGGTGAATGATTAGTTAGAGATAATTTTTCTTATTAAATTTCCTAACAAAATACTAAATTTTTTGTAGTGATATAATCTTGCCAAAGAAAATGTCTTATTTATCACAGTTAGTTGAAACATCCTTACTAACATTTGAATATCCTTCCTAAGTCCACCCAAAAAATAACTAAGTAAATATTCTTCCAACAAATTCAAACAAGTAATAATAACATCAAAATATTTATAATATTATATGGTTGACTTCTTTTGCTAGATCAACACCACCATGCAATCATGACACACATCAATCTTTTCAAGAATCAGTTTCTTCTACTCTCACCAAGGAAAATTAGAATAGTTGGTAGTTTTAGCAAGAATTGTGTGCAACTATAACACATGCCCCTCCATATGCATGATAGCTAGCTTAACACGAACATCATGAGGTGTATTATCAATAAGAAAGAAGTTACCGCATTGATAGAGTCACTAATTCACATTATCGCATGGAACCTAATTCCCCAAGCATAAGAAGACACCTAATTCTCACTACACTCTCCTTAGGAACCAAACGTAGCTCCAGCATTCTATTTCAAAAATTCTTGCAATGTTTCTTTCAAAAAATCCCTAAAGTTCTCTATAGCAACCCTGCCAATTCCACCAACCAAATCTCTAATCGAGTTGCTACCTGATCTTCCTAATCCTTTATTATTGTCACATTGCAAGTCGTGTTTGCCATTGAAGACTTAAAAAAAAAATCGTATTGTATAAAAGTTCTTAGTTCTAAGAATCTAATACAACTCTAAGAACTTATATGGAAGAACAGGGAACCTTATAATAGAAAAGGTCTCGTGATGTTATTGATTATTCAAAGGGCTAACAAAAATATGATCAAGATACTTCGCAAACTAAATGGCTAATCTATTATTCGTCATTGATAGCTAAAATCCAAAACTGATTTAACTAATTCCAGCTAGCAATTGTCCAATTTACACCTGTACTCTCCAATTCACTCTACTAATTGTAAAGCTTTCACTACTAGAAAATTACTAATTTACATCGGTTATTTTAGGTTATTTACATCGGTTATGGAACCGCCGATGTAAATTTAAAAATAGATTTACATCGGTTGTTTAAATATGCACATATTTACATCGGTCCTAAAAGAACCGATGTAAATATGCGATCAGTTTTTCTTTTATTTACAAAAATACCACCGTGTTCATATTTACATCGGTTTACCTAATAACCGATGTAAATTTAACGATGTAAAATGTCAATTTTCTAGTAGTGTTTATTTCATATTATAGTTATGATGGCTTGAAGGAGTAACATTCTTTAAGAAAAATTAGGAATATAATTAGATATATACGTGCATCACCTGGTCACATAAATAGGCTCAAAAATTGCATTAAGAGGCTAAGATTGTTAAAAAATGTAGTGTTCAATTAGATGTTCCTACTACTAGGTGGAACTCCACCTACATAATGCTTGAAAGTGTATTCAAATTTCAAAAAATATTCTTAAGAGTTTGGGTGAAAAGTCTATTAAATATATGATGATAAATGATGGTGTTCCAAATAATGATGATTTGAATGATGCAAGATGCTTCACTAGATTGTTGAAAATATTTTTTGCTATCACTCAAAAAGTATATAGGACTAATTGTGTAACTTATTCTCAATATTTCAGTGACCATTGTACGATCTTACTTACATTTCAGAAATGGATAGGAGTGTTTGATCAATTACTTGGAAGCATGGCTGAAAAAAATGAAAATTAAATATGATAAGTATTGGGGGGAATGTTAAAAATATTAACATATTGATTGTTGTTGTGTTTGATCCTTAAAATAAGTTTTAAATACTTGAGTGGGGCTTAAAGGAATTTCATAAGGAGGAAGTTGTTGATTTTTTATGCAAAAAGACTAAAGAGGAAGTTATATGCTTTGTATTAGTAATGGAAATAGCCAAAAACTTCTACCTAACCCTTATGTGAAATGGAAATGGATTAACTTGTTACACCTGAAATTGAATTTTGTTCTTACAAGAATGTTACTGTCAAGGCCAAATATTTCAAGCTGGGTCTCAAGTCTCTTCACCTTTGTTTGGGAGCTTCTCGCCTTGGCGTCAATCTGAAAACTTATCGTCTCACGGCGGGGAGTGTACCTGTTGATTACACTCTAACGATCAAGTTAGTATATGGTTCAAATAGTATACTCGTAACAGTAATAGCTTGGAGAATCAGATGTCATACCTTGATATTTATTGCCTATTTATAACCATGTGAGACGGGTCATGCATATGGGCCTAAGTAAGGTGGTAGCCCTTACTTACCTTTGCCTAATTACCTTACTTCAACTTAAGCATCGTGTTTGCCTAATCCACATTTATTTAAGTAACCCTTAGTCTAGGTTGGTTTGTGTCGTGCCAAGAGCTTGTCGGGTAGGCTATATACTGGCCCCCCAAGTCTTGAGTTGCTCAAGAGGCTGGGAGCCTTTCGGTTAAGTGCAGACTCGGCCTCAAGAGGAACAAAGAGATTTTGAATAATATAATGGTAGTGCCTTTACTTTTCGCCTGGGAGTTTCTTGGGAAGTTGAACGTTTTGCACGTGTTGCCCAAAAAATGCTTCGTTTCTAGCGGTTGCTTGGTTCGTGGCTCGAGGCGTAGGGTAATGATGATGTTGCCTACTAAATTAGTAGGGTTTTAAGTGAGGGGAAGTTGATGATGCTTTGGTTACCTCTCTCAGCCTCTATAAATAGAGGGTTAAGGGTTGAGTTTCGTACTTGCCTTCATTTACAATATTCTTTTCTTAGAAATATTTTCATTTGATATGTCTTCATTTTCTTCTTGTGGCTCCGAGAAGTCCTCAGATTCGTCTGCGGGGGAGAGTGTCAGGTTGAGTGTTGGCTCGTCAATGAGCCCTTCTAGCGTACTGGTCAAAGAGACCGTAGTCTAGGAGGTGGCAACTGATGCTGCTATCGAGCCTTTATCGATTGACGAAAAGGAGAGAGTCGAGTGGTCTTGGTATGATATCCCTTTTGTAGTACCCTTCTACCCCAAGACGTTTTTAATTAATAAATATAAATTTTGCGAAAAATGAAAGTAAAAGAATTCAAATATATTCGCTTCATAAATAAAAATTACGAAAACAAGGAAATAAGATTTCAAAATAAAACTCTTAGTATGAGTAATATTACCTACTAGAACAACAGCGGTAGACCGACCAGTGCACCCGGTAAGTTCCTAGGAAAGATAGGTGGGTCACTAAGGGACACTCTTAAATACCAAGTCTTTCCTAGCTAGAACTTTCCTAAACATACTTTCACACTACCACACTGTATATCCAATAACAATAATAACTCTTTTCAGATGTGGAAAATTAAATAAAATATTATTAAGCATTGAAATAACCTTTATAAGTTCTTAATAATAAAAATATAATAAACTTCAAATAGACTTCTTTAAAATAAATAATTTTTCTATTCCTCGACATCACACCTAATCAAAGCATCCACGAAATCAAGGCATAAAAAACTTATGCTTCAATCAACTCCTCTTTGTTCTCCTCAAACATATGCTCACTTATAAAAGTGTTCAACCCAAACAAAATACAAATAGAAGAATGAGGTATATATCTCACATATGTCATAAATACTTATAAGAAAATAAGCAGAATTAAACACGCATATGAACGAAACATGTACACACAAACACATCACATATCTCAATTGACCAAGTATAGCTTGAAATTTCACACTACTAAGCATCTACATAGACTTTTCAACTGACCAAGTCTTAACTTGGAAATTCGGAATATTAAGCTAATGCCTAGATTTTTCAACTGACCAAGTCTTAACTTGGAATTTCTAAATGCTAAACTAATGCCTAGACTTTTCAATTGACCAAGTCTTAACATGGAATTTTCGAATGCTAAGCTAATGCCTAGACTTTTCAACTAACCAAGCTTGGAATTTTACAACTGACCAAGTGTTAACTAAAATAACTTGGAATTTCACAACTAACCAAGTAGAAATTGGAATTTCACACATGCACACAAATGCAAAATTCATCACACATCTCGAATGACCAATCATAACTTGGATTTTCACACTGCTAAGCCTTCACAAATGACCAAGGATAACTTGGATTTTACCCTGCTAAGCCAAAACTTGGACTTCTTAAAACACACAAATAACTTGCAATTAAATCACAACTCATCATAATTATGAGGGCTTATGGGGTCCTCAACGCAAACAAAATCCTATTGAGACTTAAGGGTTGCCTCGCTACCCAAAATTTTCATAAGTATCCCACACATGAGGCATATCCCACTCCCCCTCTTACCTCGAATGACGATATGCAACGTCTTAGATGTTAGGCCTCGTAACGCCTTGATATGTTATGTTTCGCAACGCCTTGATATACTACACTCCCAACTCCTCACGTGTCGCCTTCAGTCGCCTCTTCTAAGATTTTTTCCTAAACGTTAGGGAAAATTTGGAATGAATAATAGAGAGGGTTTAATGCCTATTTATATAAGTAGAGTCGGGCTTCTGAAGATTAAATCCAACTCATAATATCTTTAAAGATAATAACAATAGTCTCACATTATCTTTAAAATATTAATAATTTCACATTATCTGTTTCTAACCGCTCATCATTTATCTTTTATCTAACTACTCATCATTTATCTTTTCTCTAACCACTCATCATTTATCTTTTCTCTAACCACTCATCATTTATTTTATTTTATAAATATTTTATTTTATCTTCTAAACCCAATTATATTGATTTACTAAATAATTAAGTTATATATATATATACACATATATAATTGTCTATTATATTTGTTTTTCTAAAAAAAAAATGCGATGTTACACCTTCCCACCCTGGCTATGAGTGTGTTTCTTCTAAGGTGACCGAGTACTTTTCTCAATTTGGTAGGTCAGAATAATTTCGAGACTTTGTTTGTGATAATGACCTATTGGGGGAAGGTGTCGGTGACGACATGGTTATAGCTCGTCGATGTGGGCCTATCGACCACGTTAGTCATGGCCGAGAGGACTCCGATTGGGACTTCTTCTACACGTATGCATACTTGTTTTCGGACATTCATGTGCGCGTCCTATTTGACGACTTCACAGTTAGGGTGCTACGTTCTCTTAATGTCGCTCCCACTCAACTTCATCCCAATAGTTAGGTGTCTCTACAAGCTTTCCAGATTTTTGCTAGACATTTTCAATTGTGCCTACCTGATAAGCAAAGATTTTCAGTCAGTTTTTCTTGCCTCAAATAATTGGTTTCCCCTTTAATGTAGTATAGGAACAACCAAAGTGTCAAATCTTAGGAGCAATGATAGAGTGAGATCTTAATCCAGCAATGCAATGAATGATGGGGAAAATGTTATGTAGGAATGAATATTGGATGAATAAATGAATATGATTTTGGATTTTCTCTTTTCTGAATTTTTATGGAATGAAAGAATGATGTTAATGAATGAATTTGAATCTGGTTGAAATGAATTATGATGATGATGCAGTAGCTATGGTTTATGGAACATGGAGTAATTAAATGTTAGAATTGGCTGAAGTTAAAGATGAATGAAATGTTGAATGAATGAATGTAGGTAGTCAAATGAAACTATTTTTTAGAATTTTTATGTATTGGATTAATGTTGGAATGTGCTACAGTTGTGCCTATTTATATGAAAACAGTGGATGATTGATGGAATGTGAAGTATATCAATGGATGCAATTAATTTGAGTTTTCTGATTTGCTAGATGAACCAATGCATGAATGTAGTTAATGAAGTGAACAATGATGGAATGGTTGAATAACTACTAAATGAATGAATGAATGAACTGCAGAATATAATATGGGGAGTTTTAAGGACTAAACCAAATGCAGAATGTAAGATAAATGCAAAATTGAATGTTAACAAGAATTCTGGAATTGTAAAATAAAAATCAAAACGAAATTTCCTAATCTAATTCAATGCAAGATGCTAAACATGATGATTATGCAGATCGGAGCTGAATTGAATCTTACCATGAATTATAACACCAAAAATCAAAACAAATGAAACAAACAAAAGTATAGAATAGAAATGTAAATCTGGAAAATTCTTACCAAAACAAGAACACATGCAATGAAAATCTGGAAAATGTGGTTTTATTGAATTAAAATGAAACTATGCAGAATTTTAAACTAGAATTGAAATGACTTAAAACTTTAAATAAGAAAACAATAAATCAAAAGCATTAAAACTAACTATTGGAGTTCTATAGAATAGAATCAACTTAGAGGTGCTAGATCAACTCAAGAATACAAAGCAAAAACATCTCATGCAAGTTTCCTTACATTATGCCCTCTTGAAAGACATTCAAGTGCTCTATATTTTCAAGAAGACACTAAGGAATCCTCCCTCACCGATTATAATCTACAAAACCTCCATAGAACTACTCAATACAAAATTGAAAACAACTTGCAAGAATCTTAAAATTGCTGGAATTAAAAACGCAAGAAATAAAGTGCAGAAAGTGAAACAGTGGGAGAAATTCTAAGTTCTAGCCAATTTTAGAGATTAATCTTCTCTTCATTCGATTATCCAATTAACCAACCGAATAAACATTCAAGAAATGTGAAGATTCACAGCTTTTCTTTCACTCTTAACCAAGAGGCGATCACAAAGTAAGCCAAGAAGAGAAATCAACTCTAAGTATTGTGTAACAAATAAAATTCCTTCCACCACTTCAAATTCGAATTGTAAAATATCAAAGCATGAGTTAAATGCAAGAAAAATAGAAGAAGAATGAGAAGAGGCACAAGAATAAGGGAGCTCGAAGAGCTAGAACTCTCTCTTGAAGAGAAAACATGAAAATACAAAGAGAGTTTCTAACCGAATTAATCGAAAACGTGGGAGCCATGTGTTGTGAATTCTAAGTGTCAAAATGAATTGTTCCTTATGCTAAATCTACTTAATTACAAAGCTTAATCACCTACTTATACTACAAAAGTGATGCAATTAGTGCACGGGCCTTTGATAACTTGAGGGAGCCCATAACTTGAGAGACACTCCACCCAAACTGCAGCTACTGTTAGCTTAACTTTGAACACATGTGAAAAATCCAATTTAGCTCCAAATTGCATTGTTCAACTTCCAGATGAAAGCTTGTCGAATCTAGTTTCTAACGCAACCAGAATCATGATTTTTGAGTGCCTATAGACAAAGATATAAATAAAACAGTGGACCTTTCTCACACTTGAACATTTGCACTCCTAGGCAAAGATGAATGATACACCAACCTGGATAAAAACCAGCACTCTTTATGATGAGCTTATGAAAACACCATCCTCTCTACATATAACTTAAATCAATACAATTTAGAATGTAATTCTCTCTTTTAATTAGAAGCAACTCCCAAAATTAAATATGAATGATTCCAACTCACTTGAGAGTCCTCACTTGGATAGGTGTTTCTCTCTTTACTCTCTTAGTGTTTGTAAGGTGTTGTCTTCTCTCAAGCATTCAAAATGTTATCTGTCATAGGCTTGAGTACATTCTACTTTCAATTTCCTTAATTACCATGCATCCCAAAAATCATAAACTGTATTTTTATACGAATTTAAATCTTGTCTTCTAAATTCCTAAAAATTCATTTCAAGCTATATATATTGATAAAATAATATTATTTTTATTTTTATGTATAGTAACTAAGAAAAAAAACTAAAGACACATAACTTATAATACAATGAAGTATAACAAACACATAAAGACCACAAAACACTTCTCAAACCATAAAAAAACTTATCAAACCACAAAACGCTTATCAAATCACAAAACAATTTTCAAATTACAAAACACTTTTCAAATTATAAAACGATTTTCAAACCATCAAAGTACATACAAAAATATGGTAAGCACATATACCACATTGGCCAAATGGACCAACCTGCTCTGATACTACTAAATGTAATGCCCTTCTATCCCAAGACGTTTTTAATTAATAAATATAAAATTTGTGGAAAATAAAAAGTAAAAGAATTCACATATATTCATTTCATAATAAAAAACTTACAAAAGTAAGGAAATAAGATTTCAAAATAAACATTTCATCCTCAATTTTCACAACTATGTCACTCTTATTATGAGTAATTATTGCCTACTAGAACAATAACGGTAGACCGTGAACCAGTACACCAAGTAAGTTCCCAAGAAAGAGAGGTGGGTCACTAAAGGACACTCTCAAATACCAAGTCTTTCCTAGTCAGAACTTTCCTAGACATGCACTCTCACACTGCCACACTGTATATCCAGTAATAATAATAACTTTTTTCATATGTGGAAGATTAAATAAAATATTATTAAGGATTGAAATAGCCTTAATGAGTTCTTAACAATAAAATCATAACAAACTTCAAATCAACTTCTTTAAAATAATCTCTTTATACCCCAACACCACACCTAAATAGAATATCTCACGAAATCAAGGCATAGAAAACCTATACTTCATCAACAAACTTTTCTTTGTCCTCATCAAACATATGTTCACCTATAAAAGTGTTCAACCCAAACAAAAATACCAAAAATACAAATAGATGAGTGAGGAATATATCTCACATATGTTATAGATACATATAAGAAAATAGACAAAACTAAATATGCACATGAATAAAACATGTACACACAAACACATCACATATCTCAACTGATCAAGCATAGCTTGGAATTTCACATTGCTAAGCCTCTGCTTAGACTTTTCAACTGACCAAGTCTAACTTGAAATTTCCCAATACTAAGCTAATGCTTAGACTTTTCAACTGACCAAGCTTGAATTTTACAACTGACTAATTATAATTTGGAATTTCACAACTAACCAAGTAGAACTTGGAATCACAACTAACCAAGTAAAACTTGGAATTTCACAAGTAACCAAGTAGAACATGGAATCACAACTAACCAAGTAGAACTTGAAATTTCACACACACACAAATAACTCAACAATTAAATCACAACTCGTTATATTAACACAAATTAATTGAGACCACAAAATGCTACTGAGGCTTAGGGGTTGCCTCTCTACCCAAAATTCTCATAAGTACCCACACATGAGACATTCTCCACTCCCCCTCTTACCTTGAATGATGATACACGACGTCTTGAGATGTTACACTACGTAACACCTTGAGATGTTACACTACGCGACGCTTTGAGATGTTATGTTATGCGACGCCTTGAGATACTATGTGATGCCTCACGTCTCGCCTCTAGTCGCCTCCTTTAAGATTTTTCTCAAACGTTAGGGAAAATATTAAATGAAAAATAGAGAGGGTCTAATGCTTATTTATATAGGTAAAGTCAGATTTCTGAAGATTAAATCCAACTAATAATATCTTTTAAAATATTAAAAGCCTTACATTATCTTTTTAGAATATCAACAATCTCACATTATCTTTTTAAAATATTAATAACCTTACAATATCTTTTTCAAATATTAGTAACCTCACAATATCTTCTAAAATATTAATAACCTCACAATATAACTTAAAATATTAATAACCTCACAATATATTTTAAAATATTAATAATCTCACAATATCTTTTAAAATATTAATAATCTCACAATATCTTTTAAAATATTAATAGTATCACATTTATTATTTCTGACAACTCATCATATCTTTTATCTAATCACCCAACTTTATTTTTTTTATTTTATAAAATATTTTATTTTATTTTCTAAACTCAAATAATTATATTATTTAACCAAATAATTAAATTATATATATTTATTTATTATTTTAAAAAAAATAGAACGTTACAATCATAGTAGCAAGGATAAAACCATAAGACAAAATTTCACAAGGGTAAGCTACAAAATGAATCTTAATTATAAAAATCAACAACATAATATATAAGTAAAGTTATTGAGATATTCTAGTGTGATATTCATGACATACAAAAACTAGCCAAACACAATCATGAGCCATATTCCATATATTACAATTTTCCTAATATGTTAGACCAACTCATCCAGATAAACAATATGAAATCCTTAACTTCAGAGACTAACATCTGTCATACTTAGCGGTAGCTGAGCAATAGACATTGACTCTTACTGATTATCTTTTACCTCAGAATCACCTGTCTATCCCATCTAGGCACCACACACAAAGTGATTTCCAAGCACTTATCATTTGTTTATTCTCACCAATGACTTATGCAAGTGAAACCTCCATCGACCCCACACCACACGATACCTCTATCTATGTGACTAGGATAACATTTGAAGTTTGGATACCTCATTACAGCAGTAGGTCTCGATAATCCCATATATACACTAAACTATATCAAATAGCATCTTGTGATGACTATTTGACTCTGACACTATCAACACGTAATCTACGTCATACCAAATAAACTAGCAAATCTCAATTCATTCAATAATTATAATTGTAGGGTAATTAAACATTCTCATGCATGTCATTACATCAACATTTTCAATGCATTCCAAAAAATTCACCCTATAATTTCTCCATCAATCTCATCAATCATTAAGTTTTCACATCATCTTCACAAACATCACAATACTTGATCATAAACATGGGGATTCCTAGTTTACATCATTTCAATATTTGTTCCAACATTAACAATCTATTTAACTTAAAATAGCTACACAATTACTAAAATTCTATGCATTTCACGATATCTTTAAATTTGTAAGCACGTTATCCTTAAGATGAAAAGTTCTAGAATCATACATCAATACCAAGACTTAATACATGATCCCATCATTTACATAACACTATAAATTCATTTTATTTTCAACAAAACATTTCAGAATTAGAGTGATTTCGCTCGAGCAAGACACTTTCGCTCAAGCAAAATCACTCCCGAGAGCAATTTCAAATTTGGAGCATTTTCGTTCAAGCGACGCATTTTTCGCTCAAGCGAGAATCTTACTCAAGCAAAAAGTAACTTGTTCGAGCGAAAACGCACCCGAGAGCAGTCCTAGAATTACTCACTTGAGCGAGATACATTCGCTCAAGAAAGAATAGTTACGTACAGTGCAAACAATCTCACTAATCAAGTTTAATCCATGAACTTAAAGTAGTCACAACAATTTCTCCAGTCCATAATCTAATTTATACAAAATGTACTAATTGAACATTACCAATTCAGCATTTTGTACAACGTTTTCAATACCAATTACACAAGAAACACTCAACATAAGAACTTCTCCCTAAATTAAAGATGTTAAGTCCAATTAGCTTCCCCTTACCTTAATTTTCTAATAATACTTGAAGATCTAAAGGAGTTCCAAATATTACAGGCTATCCCAAAAGTCTAAACACAAGAAACATCCCAATTACTCTTAATTATCAAGAATTCTACCAAGATCCCCCACACTTGCCAATTTCCCCCAAATTTAGCCCCAAATCAAAAACCCTAACCTTGGAATTAGAATGACTTACTTAAATTGTAGAAATTAATCAGTGAAAGATGTTCCTCAAACGAAAATTTTCCTCTCAATGCATCAAAATTATCAATTGGATGCAAAATTGAATGAAAGATGTAGGAGGAGAGTTGAGTGAGTTTGGGAGAATGAAAGAGCATAAGAGAGAGTTAGCAAATTTAGGATTCTAAAAATGAGGAGCAAAATGAGAGAGTTAGAAAATTTTAAGCTTAAATATCTTATTCCCCTTCCCTAATCTAGTTGGTTCAAGACCCACCCACAATCCCAACTCCAAGTTTCAAAATCTTACACTTTACATTAAACTAGCAAACGTTATAGTTACTCTAAGAAAAACATTACAATTATATACAACAAATGTCATAAGGTTTACTTTTTCAATACTCTTTTATTTTATTAATAAAAATAAAGACACTAAAAGAATATGAGAAATGAAAATAATTAATTTTTAATTACTAACTTATCTTTATATTATGTTTGGATAAAACAAATTTATAATTTTTAAAATTTTAAATATATTAAATTTGATTATTTTTATTTTAAATTATTTAATTTTTCAAAATCTCAAATATTTGGAATATTTTAATTTTCTTATTTGAATTGAGAATTTCAATTACGATTAAATATAAAAATTATTATCATTATACTTATCAATTTGACTCAATTTATAGAGTTTTTTCACTCTCATGGTTAAATTGGGTTAAGAAACATGATAACAATTTAAGTCAAATTGAGTTAACTCAAATCGAAATGAGCTAAGTAGAGTTTAGTTTGGTTAGGTTGAGTTAGAATAGGTCGAACTTATTCGAGTTGAATAAGGTCAAGCTTGGATAGGTCGAACTAAGTCAAGTTGAGCCAAATTAAGTCAAGTTAGATTATGTCTAGTAAGTTTGAGTTAGGCTAAGCT
Source organism: Macrotyloma uniflorum (assembly GCA_016859785.1). Classification (NCBI taxonomy): domain Eukaryota; kingdom Viridiplantae; phylum Streptophyta; class Magnoliopsida; order Fabales; family Fabaceae; genus Macrotyloma; species Macrotyloma uniflorum. The sequence continues at coordinate 909,859 of BDMB01000038.1, forward strand.
TGGTTGGGTTAAAGTAGACTTATCTTAGTCAAGTCAGGTTTATCTAGACCAAGTCGGGTTGAGTTATAATAAGTCGAGTTAAATCGAATTAGGTCATATCAAGTTATGTTTATTTGAGTCAAGTCAAGCTAGGTAGGGTCGAGTTAGGTTAGGTGTGATGGTCCCATTTTGAGTAAACCCTAAGCCCACTTACTTAGAAATGGGAGAGATTATAAGTATCCTATTTAATCCTAATCCTCTTATTTTCCCATTATTTTTAGAAAACCCTAATTTTCTTTCTCTCAAATTTCTCTTAATTCTTTCCAAGAATTCTCTTTCAATTCTTATCTCTTTGAAAATCCGAGAGCACTAGAGGAAAGAGCGTGAAGAGTAGATTAATTATATCCGAATAGAATTTTGTTTTGAGATCCTTCAAAGGTAAGGGAAGTTAATTAAACAAAATTATTCATGATTTATTGGATTGTTATGTATGTTGATGTGTTATTATGTGAGATTTATGAAAATTATATTGATTATTATATCTGAAAGTGTGAATTGAGTTTCGCTCTAACATTGCGATCCTATTTTGGCTTGGTTTTGTTTCGAATTTCAAAAGGTGTTCTTCATGAAAGTTTTAGGCCCGGATGTTATCTAACTCGTGGATTTTATTTCATGTAAAAAAAATATGTATAACTCAAGATACGATTTTTTTCGTAATTAAAGGTCAAATTGTCAGGAAATTTATTCGCTTTGAAACTACAAACCCCTTTTGGGATGTTTTGGTTACGAATTTGGGAAAGTTTCCTTCATAAACTTTTTAGCCCTAGATGTTAAATAATTAATGGTTTTATTTCACATAAAAATAATGCGTAAAAGATAAGATATGAATTTTTGAGTGATTAAAGATCATGCTGTGAGGATGTGCAAAATGTTTTCGAAAGTATTTTTGCTTGAGCGAAAGTTATTATTTTTGGATAATCATTCATGTTCTAATTTGTATTAAAAGAGTATATATGTGAAATAAAATGTTATAAGATATTTGTAATATAATTAAACTATTGAGTTATGTGATGTGTGATTTGGTAATGTATTGTGATTGGAATTTGATTGTGAAATGAGATTGGTGATGTGATGTTGTGAATTATGTTTGTGATTTGTGACTTAGGTCACAAGAAATTGTGATGGTAAAGGTGCCAAGGAATTGTGTATATAGTAGTGGTGTCAAGGAAATTGTGATGGCAAGGAGCCAATGTAAATAAAAATGACATTGATTGATGTTAATGAGATTGGTTTGATATGTTGTATAATCCTTGGATAGGTTGGGTGTTTTTTGTGTGTAAGCCAGATAGTTACCACGGGATACTATTTGGTATAAATTTAGTATACATATGAAAATCTAGAGATATCAGATGGGGTATCTAGACTTCTAATGGTATTCTAGTCATGTAGATAAGAGTACCATGTCGTAAGAGGTCGATGGAGACTTCTACTGCACTTATCACTTGGTAGATTGAGCCATCAATTTGTAAGGGTTACCTTGGCGTGTGGGTACCAGAAAGAAGGAATAGGCAGGAAAATCTGAAGGTGAAAAAAAAGACTCTTTGGGTTCATCTATAGCCTGGTAACCAAGGAAACATGCTCAGGTGCTAGTCTCAGAGGTCAAGAATTTCATATAATTTTTCGAAAGAGTCTGTCTAGAATATTAAGTGTTCGTGAATGAGTGAGTGTGATGAATGGGTGTGATTGAGAAGGACTATGATAGTTTAAATATCTGAATATATTTAGATAAATGATTGTGAGGATGAATTTATGAATTATATATATTTTGATTGGTTTTGTTTACATTAGCTTACACTTACTATTTGTGTTTGTAGTTTTGTTGATATTGCGATGATCATGTCTTGACACGGGAGCTGATAACAATGCAGGTGAAAGTTAAACAATAGCTTCAAGTTTTACTTAAAGAGGAATTAATTTTATGCTGCTGAATAATTTTGCAACTTCCAATTTATTATGAATTTTTGTAAAGACTTTTTATTTGAAGTGATAAACCTTATTTGGATAAAGTGAACATTTTATGTATTCGAACGTTTCATGTTTTATGATGTTTTTGGAAATTATTAATAATTTATTGATAAATTTTTATTCCATTATAAAAGCAAAATAGGTATTTTTTTGTTCGTTACATTAATGGTATCAGAGCATAAGTTCCTGTGTAGTAACCTTGGGTAGTAGGTCTATTTGCTAGGATATGATGCGATAAATTGTATACCCTTAGAGTGACCTAGGGTATTGGGTTTACCTTACTGGATAAGTATTTTAAAGAAGAAAATAAACTTGATAGAGTATTGAGGGTACACACTTAAAACTTAGTCAAAGCTTATTTTCTCTCTTATAATGTTATAATTCTTATAATTTGGTGGAAAGTTTGTGTTTCTTTCATGATAGAAAACTTGAAATGTTGTTTGATTATAAAGTGACATATTCTTTTAAAATTTTCAATCTAAACAATATATTTTATCATAAACATTTCAAATTCTATTTAAAAATAATTAGTTTTTATAAAATTTTAATTTAAATATAATATTAAATTTTTAAATAATTAAAAACTCAAGAAGATAAAAGAAATTTTATGTTTAGGAATAAAAAATTTAAAAAAGAAAACACTATACAAATCGTTGTAAAAAATATAGAATATTTTAATAATAATAAATAAATAATATTCAATTTTAAATATGTTAGGAATATGGAATGTGTGAGTTTCAAGTCTTCACCTTTCTACCAAAACTGTTACCAAAGCATGATCAACCTTTAAATGCCTTAACTTTACTACTCCAGCAAAGCCTACTTGTTCTAGCAATGGAATAATTAGAGGGTGAGGCTCTGGCATTGAGTGACAATATGATGATATAATATTTTCAGTCTCCTAAGATTATTAACAAATTAGGCACAACATGTGTTCATATACAAATAAAGTGTAAATAAATAACGATGATATATTAAACTTACCGTCCTACCAATGAAGTTAGACTTGTGTTCATTTTGCTTTGACAATAACATTTTGGCAGGTTGATATGACAAGTATATGATATATGATATTTGAAAGTTAGAATGGTAAGATGTAAATTAAACAAAGTCATACCATATGTACTTATAGGTAACCTTAACATTGGATTCCTTCCTTAGTCTACGTGCTACTCAGAAGACATCTTTCTTGGTTGGGGCAAGAGAAAGCATGGTGGTGAAGGGTGCCTGACAAGTCACAATCACTCGATTTACGTGCTACTCAAAAGGCATCTTTCTTGGTTGGGGGAAGAGAAAGCATGATGGTGAAGGGTGTTTGACAAGTCACACTCACTCGATTTACGTGCTCCTTAGAAGACATCTTTCTTGGTTGGGAGAAGAGAAAGTATGGTAGTGGTGAAGTGTGCCTAACAAGTCACACTCACTCGATTTACGTGCTCCTCAAAAGGCATCTTTCTTGGTTGGGAGAAGAAATTTCACAAATTCTTACCTAACCGCTTTCTTTACAAATGGTGAAATTGTACACAACGAACAAGGTGTATGCTTCCATGGTCAATCGCTAATTTATTTTGAATCTCATACCAGTGTACCTTCATGGAGCTGAAACAAAAAATATGTACTGCTCTAACTCTTCCTCATGAGGCAACATTCAGGAAGTTGTATTATCGTAAACAAAATCTTAACGATGAGAATTTACTAACATATATGATATCATTCCTATATTAACTGATGTTCATGTAGCGCAGATGCTTGCTTGAAAGTCTTAATTTTCTATAGATACAGTAATCAAACTGTATGCCATATTGGTCAGAACACCTGAACAAATTACCATACTTCTAAACCCACCTCTCACAGTCTTTTCAACAAATGATCAACCCATTACTTCTACAAAAGCCATACTTTATTTCGGTGGACCTCTCCAACATGCTACCATCAAGGAATCTCCACACAGTTTTGGACTTATTTACACAAGCTTTTACTCAAGGAAAATGGTAGTTGAACACAATTGGTCTTTCAACCAATTTTTTTCAAAAAATCAGTGAAATACTAGATTGTAGAGATCGTAAACAGATAACAAAGATCAATTATCGACGTCCAATCCAAGTTGTCAATAATAAATTATTTCACGACTCCATAGAAATCAATACTGATTTTGATGTACAATAAATGATTAGAAGATGGAAAAAAGCTCAAATAACACATAAAAGCGTGCAACGTGACCCGACATGAAGATATATTGAATTGTTTATTGAAACTACTAATCTGTGTTATGCAACAACCCTTACAGAAATTGAAAGAGATATAAGAGACCGTAGTTACATTGACAATAAAGGGAGAGAAAGATCTACAAGATTTGAAATATTTGTAAATTAACTTCAATATAACTCTTTTAATTCATTTTCATTTAAGTTATTTTAATTTCTATGTATATTTTTTATAATTAATCACTTTTTAATTCCAAGATATGTTCTAACATTTATTTCTATTTCAATAAATTTAATTTTCTTTAATATCATATTCTATAATTTTTATTTTGCTATTAATAACTTATTTATAATTTTATTTTTAATATTTTATACATTAAATTTATCAATTTTTTCTAAAATTATAATTTAAATAATTCATATAATTAAAAGAAATTGTATAAATTTTAAGTTTCTTATTAAAAAAAAATATATAATATAATAAAAAATTATTATTTAATATTTTTAATAATTATTTAAATATATATTATATTTAAATAATATAATAATTTTATTATTTTATATATAAATATTATTTAAATTTTAAAATTAAAATTTTTAATTAAATATTTTAGTTTTATATTTTTATATTAGAAATAAAAACTATCTAAATAGGACTATAACTGTAAATAAATTATAACTAGATTCATTTATGTAATATTTAATTAAAATAATATTATTTTTTTGAAAAAAACACACATTAATTAATAAAGGAAGATAGGATAAATCAATTAAAAAATGTTCAGCAATAATCATAATCGTCATAACGGAAAAAAAATCGTACATAAACCATTTGCTAATATGATAAACCATTTGCTTAATAAAGCAAACCAAATGCTGTAATGCTGCTGTCATTTGTCAAGCTTAATCAGAGCAAAGCAACAAAGCTTTTTTTTATTCGTAACATAACATAGACTTTAGCGCTTACGAAAATAACTTGGATTATGCTTACTTTCTGGAACATTTTAAAAGGCAAATATTTTACTGTATTTTTTTTATACAAAAACAATTAATTAAAAGTTAATTTTATTACCATCCATAATAACCACTAAAATAATTATGCTATTCTTTAAATTTTACAATTAAGAGGGGGTAAGAAAGAAACGTGTGGATAACGAGGATGATGAGTTGGCAGTGGTGGAAACCGGAGACGGAAAAGCGGTATAGTTTTCTATTCTGAGAGAGAATTAACGGTTAGAAGAGAAGGAAGAGGTTATATAAAATGGAGATTGAAATTCCCTTCCCATTCCGCTGAATACATCACATCGAATTCCAACTCCCTCTCGTACGCGAAGAGGGAGCTCCGCTTCGGATCTCCCGTCTCTGTCTTTCTGCATTCCTCTCCTCTGTATTGTTCGTTTCTCTCCCCTCTTTCATTTTTCAGATCTGCATTCATCATTCATTATTCATTATTCATTTTCATTTGTTTCGTTCTTTCAGCACCAAGATGGTTGCCCAGAAGTTCCTCGTGGATTTGAGCAAGCCCCTTGTGTTCCAGGTAAAGCCACAAGCCCTGCCCAATGATAACGTTCATTTCAATCTACATTATTTGAATTGCTGTTTCGCCGCAGGTTGGGCATCTTGGGGAAGACTATGATGAGTGGGTTCACGAACCTATCGTAAGCAAGGAAGGCCCTCGTTTTTTCCAAAGCGATTTTCTGGAGGTACGCACATTCCTATCCGTTAATAATTGCAAATTCATCAAATCAATTTCTCTTTTTTATCAGATTATCACATTCCATCGAGGTTAGGTTAACTGACGTTGTTGTGGGTCTTGGATTGGACAGTTGTTCACTCGCACGTCGTGGTGGGTGATTCCAACTGTTTGGGTGCCGGTTGCTAGTTGGTTCATTTCCAATTCTGTAAAATCAGGCCTCCCTTCTCAGCATGTAGCTCCTCTCGTCCTTCTTGGAATCTTCGTGTGGACTTTAGCGGAGTACACTTTGCATCGATTTCTCTTCCATGTTAAAACTAAGAGCTACTGGTTTGATTTCTCTCTTTTTCTTGACAAATTAGTAGCTAGTCTAGTTAATCTATCTCTATACATAACTTGTAAGCAAGTATTATTAACTTTTTTGGCTTAAATCATCCTTGTAGTTTTTGTTGATGTGAAATTTTGAACCCTATAAAAATGTTGTAGTACATTTGGTTATCACTGTCGGCACAATAACATTTTCTGTTAGAGATTGGATGACATATTAGCAGTTTACCAGAATTGTTTAATTTTAAAAAACTGGAGGACTAAATCTGTAATTAAATTTTTGTAGGGACAAAAATTGCATATCCACAAAAGTATGTTGACAAAAAAATGGATTTAAGCCTAATTTTTTTTTTCTTTAAATTGAAAAAACTTGAATACAAGTCACGTAGAGATTGGTTAGGAGTATAGAGAAGTGGTGTCTGATGATTTTCTTGATATGTTATAATTTGCATGTACTGCATGATGTTGATTACTTGTTTTATTATGTTGCATCAGGGGAAACACCTTGCATTATCTTCTCCATGGCTGCCACCACAAGCATCCCATGGATAGCTATAGACTTGTTTTCCCCCCTGTTGCAGCCGCTATACTAGCCTTGCCGGTATTTCTTTTCTTACCTAATATACAAAAAAATCATGCATTTGTTCTGTGCATTCTTTAGTTATTACCATGGTTTAAAAGTGTGGTTTTCTTGTGGTTCACACGCAGCCAAATTATACAATTGCTTACCTCAAACAACCTTTATACCTTATCTCATAAGGGAATCCAGTGATTGAACCTCCCCCTGTCATGTAGGATCCGACTTCTCTAGGATAAAAAATTCAGTTTAGTGGATAAAGTATAAAATGTCAGATGTTTCTAAGAATATTAGCGGTTGATGTTAGGCACTAACGAATCATGACTGCATTGGAATACCATTTTATTGATTTTCTCTTCAACTACTTAGATTACTCACTTTACTGGAGTTAGATCCTATAATCTAGATAAAATTATTGTTACGAGAAACGCTTTTAATATATAAGAAGTTTCACTTGTTTTGCTAGATACAAAAGATTTGCCAATTAGTTCATCATAGCTCCAGTGTTATTATTATGGTTTCAAAAACCTTTTTATAGATGCAATGCAATAAAATTCATTAATGCCGATATTGAAGCATTCGGTTATTGCTGTGAAATATTTTAGTTGTTTACATAATAAGAATTTGTCTTACTTGATTTTAGATTATATTGAATTATGTCAGTGTTAAGTTTTATTCATGTAAAGAACTGTTATAGAGAAGGTAAATGAATGTTAGGATCAAAGTTAATATCTTGAGCATTTAAAATGCATTCAATAAACAGGAGTTAGTGAGAGGATTTTGTAGAAATGTATTGAATTGTTCCCCTCATGAAAGGAAACCCGAAACTCATTCCTTATCAAGCCAATAGTTTGATTCTTCTGAAAGGACATCTTTATGTCCGTGATCATCTTCTCGTTGGAGCTTCCAAAAAGTGGCTGCTTCTGAAATGGTTTTGTTGATGTCACGAGAACCTAAGCACCTCACCATCTGTAACAGAGATTTCCTCTGATAGCGGCCAGAAAATCTTTTAGCATTGTGTAAAATGATTGATTAATATGAAGATGTTGGTGAAACTTAGATATACCTCTATTCTATACCCATACTTTTCTAGCTGAACTTAATTAGCGGTTCCATGAATTTGTTTTGGTGTTTTTGTCTGCCGTGTTCAGATATGGAACTTAGTGAAGCTTATATGCACCCCTTCAACTGCTCCTGCCGTGTTTGGAGGTATTTTGTTGGGCTATGTGATGTATGATTGCACTCATTACTACTTGCACCATGGTCAGCCAAAGTCCGACGTGACCAAAAGTCTTAAGGTAAAAGCGTTTCCCCTCCTTTAGTTGTTAAATTGCAGTGTCGAATGTGCTACTAAGCAGAATCATCTTGTCAATGAATGAAACTCGTTCAATTTACCAGATGCATTAGTTCATCAAAAGTTGGCCTTAATATTTAATTTGATTAGAAGTTGAAGGACATTAAATTCATATTTTGTGAATATTGAGGCATTCGTTTTCATTTTTAGTTAGCCTCTTACATTGACCATAAAACATGATAGCATTCTCCTCTCTCCATCGACTCCTCTAGAGATTTGGATCGTCTTATTTCTTCTAGAGCAAGTTGTTTCTCAGAGCATGTTTTGTCATGACATTGACATTCTTATTGCGTATCTAATTCCTTCGTTATTTTTGCAGAAATACCATTTAAATCATCATTATCGGCTTCAGAACTATGGCTTTGGGATCACTTCACCCCTGTGGGATAAAGTTTTTGGAACGGTTCCTCCTCCTCAATCTAAGGGGGATGCGAAACGTAGATAATTTACTGTCCTGGTTACATTTATTCATTGGTTAAGCATAGTAAAAGCAGGAGCTCCAAACGAGATATGTTGATAATTCGTTATTCATATCTTGATTGTCTAATTATTTTGCTCCTCAATTGAAGTTTCTGAGTGTTAACGTGGTGCGATCTTGTGTCAAAACATCATGTAAAGTCTTATAATATATCAGTATTTTTGGCATAAAGCTGGCATCTTTGTGAACAGTTTATTTTATGTGGCAACAACTTTACTTTCCGCATGAATCCTTGTTGCGTAGGACGAATCCGTGTTTACCCTAACTTCTAATATCAAATCAACTTTACCTTAACTTCATTAATAAGAGAATAACAAATTGATTTTCCCCCTCTTTCTCTTCTCCCTTAATTTTTTTAGAATCTCATATTTTTTATCAATTTGCTCTTTTAAGTCCGCTATCTGTTTGGCTACTTGTCCCGTCCGAGTCTAAATTCTTAAAATTACAGTTCTTTTGTAAGATATAGTTAGAGACCTCTATAAATATAGATAGAGTTTCTTCTAATTTTGTTTGATGTTTATAGAAACTGTCTTCACCTTGATTTCTTGTCACACTAGGATGAGTTTGAAAACCTTGATTCTTTTAGTCATCACTTTTTCCTCATGTTGATATTAAAGATAAAATTACAGTTCTCCATAAAATTCTCACCTCCTTGGACAAGACGTAGAAAAGAGGAATTTAGCCGTTGTTAAGAGAGATTCGAGACTTGGAGTGCTTCTATTTGTTCTGTGAGAATTTTGGCACATCATGAAGTTGGAGTGCTTCTATTTGTTGTGCGAGAATTTTGTTGTGACTAACAAAGCATCATGAAATCCAACTCTAGAACTCTCTTACGGGTAGTGAGCTTCCTTACTTGTGTCACAATAATACTGAAAAAATTGCATGAATCATTTTGTCATATAAAAGAAATAATGATCTTATCATGTAAATATGATGAGAGATTTAAAAAAATATATTCAAATCATATAAATGGAGGAGTTAAAAAGGAACCAATCTTCTATCATTGTTGCTTTCATTGTTTGTTTTTAATTTTTTATACACAATGATATGTTATATGATGAAGAGGAGAGTAGATTCAGTAACCTAAAACATATAACATATATGATATTTATAAAACTTTATCCCATAATAGAGTTTCAAGTTATGTAATATCACTCTGATAATAGATTAATGGATCTCACGTTGTATAAAATGCGAGTGACCTGTTATAATGTGAGTATTGATATTCATATCCTATTTTCTCACTTTCCTATAATATATGAAGTGTTTGTTTTATACAGAATTACAAATAATTAGAGATTTTTTTTCTAGTGAGGTTAAAGGAAAAAAAATCAACTTAAAATTAAATCCAATCAAATTAAAAAAAATTAATAAAATAAAATTCAATAAAATATAATAAGATCTAACCAATTCAAAGAAATAATATAAAATCAAAATCTGGCAAAAGATAAAAAAAAATGTTTAAAGTCCAAAAACAAATACTAAAAAATAACCAAATACCAAATCACATTCTCGTATAACAATGTCAAATAGTAATAAATTATGTCCTTATTTATCTGATAACTAAAATATAATTTCTAAACTAAAAGATGTAGAGAGTGATAATAACCAAATATAAAAGATAACTAATAAGATAATTAGATTATGGGAATTTAGACAATCATTACTCATTTATATTCAATCAAATTTATGTTAAATTATTCTACTTGTTTATCATCAACACATGAAATCACTTAAGTAAAAGAACTTATTAATTTCTTAAATTAGTATAATCAATATATTTGCTTTGAGAAAAACAATTTTAACTATCATTAATAATCTTTTCAGGACATAAAATCAATGAATATCTTTTCAATAATAATTTCAAAAAAATTCTTAATTATAATAAAAATTATACAATTGATCTAAGTTTTCAATTAGAACAACACAAACATTAAATATTGAAGAAGACAAATAATTAATAATCATTAATTGAATTAAAAGAGTTGCACCTATGTGAAAATATATCCAATTACATTAAACCCTAACCAAAGAAAACACTTAATTACTCATAGAAGAGAATCTCAAAAGAAGAATAACTTTTTTCTAATTTAAAATGTGTCAAGTGTGTATATGTGTAGGGTTTCAATGTTTACCTTTTTAAGCTTTGGGTCTTTCCCTTTAAATAGAGACACTTAAACTGTTAAACAATAAACCACTTAAATGCTCATAAATAACTAAATAAATAAATATATATATATATATATTTATTTATTTATTATTCAAGTTTGACTTAAACTGTCCAAATTATTTTTCTCTTCAAGATTTATAAAAAGGTTATGTAGTTATCATAGTCAAAGTCACTACGGGACGACAGAAATATAAATTTAAGAAAAGAAATTAAAAATAAAATAATTAATTATACTAAATTTTAGATTTTAGAGTCAATTATGTCTAAAGAAGGTATTATTACTCTATTAAATCCATCTTATAATGTAAAAAGTTTAAATAACTTTAAAATTTATTTATTTTACTCTTAAAAAATAATTAAAATTAACTAGAATAATATTTTATTATATATGTAATATATTTATTTTATTTATTTTTATAAAAATAAATATTATTATTAAAATAAAAGATAATATTATCTTCAGTTTTTTTTTTTTTTAATTTGACGGAAATAATCACTACTTCTGTATATCTGTAGGTACAATAGAGTATCAGGAATACATAATTATTTTATAAAGCATATCTGGGAGGAGGAAATTTTAATATATTTATATTTTTAAAATATTAATTTAATTATTTTTAAAAAATAAAATACACCTAAAATAGTTGTTATTAATATTTATCTAATCAAATTAAAAGTGAATTTATAATGATTTTAATTAATTTTATACATAAGCAAAATTAGAAATATTTAAAGTAATTATTGATGCATCTTATTATATTTATTTCTCTTCAAGTACTAAAATAATCTATCATTTTTTTAATCAATTTAAATATTTTATTTTGTTTATTTATTTTATTTTAATCAATTTAAATATTTTAATCAAATCAAAATTACATTTGAGATAATAATAATCTTCTCACAATTTTAATGATAATTACAATTTTAACCATAGTTAAATTAGAAGTGATGAATCAATATAACAAAAAGCATAAAAATTTAACCATAACTACATAAAATATATAGTTTTGGCCATCACAAAATTCCAAATTGTATAATTGAAAAAAAAAATCGAATAACTACATGATAATTACTTCAGAAAATGGACCACTTTGTGCAAAATGTGGGATAACTATCAGATTATAGATAACCACCAGATCATGAGATAATTCTTGATTATGAGATAACCATTAGAAATCACTTTTTTTATAATATAAGAAATGCATAATGCATAACATTCTCCTACTTGTTCCATTTATCCTATTATCAATCTCAATAGAAATTATATATATGAATCATAGTAATAGGTTCTCTAATAATGAGTATTATTTTTCATGTATTACAATATATCAAGTTTTTCATTAAAAGCTCTGAACACTAATGAATAAACCTTATGTTTATTCTAGATCAAATCAAATCATATTTCTTAAAAGTAAACAAATATATACACAAATAAATGAGAAATCATCTAACTGAATGAGAGTTTTACAAAATTACTAATTGTCACATTATGGAACTAAGTCCCATTTGTGTTACATAATCTTTAATATTCTTTAGTGGCATGCCTTTAGTCAAAGGATCAACAATCATCAACTTAGTGTTAATGTGCTCAATGACCACTTTCTTTTCCTTAACACATTCTCTTATAGCTAGATATTTGATGTCGATGTGCTTACTTCAACTTCCATTTTTATTATTCTTAGTTATAAATACCGCAACAGAGTTGTCACAATATAACTTCAATGGCCTAGTAATTGAATCCACAACTCTAAGCCTAGATATAAAACTCTTCAACCATACTCCATGTGAAGTAACCTCAAACAAGAAACAAACTCAACCTTCATAGTGGAAGTAGTAGTCAAGGTTTACTTTTTACTACTCCAAGACATAACTCCACAAGTTAACATAAAAATATTACCAGATGTATTTTATAATATCAATGCAGCTAGCAAAGTCTGAATCAAAGTAGCCTATCACCTCCAAACTATCACTTCATCTATATATGAGTATGAAATCTTTTCTTTCTTAAACATATCTTATTACTTTCTTTGCAGTTTTTCAGTGGCCAACACTTGGATTAATCTAATATCTTCCCAAAAATCCAACTATAAATGCAATGTATGGTTTGGTGCAGTCTTAATCATACATAAGACTTCCAACAACTAAAGCATGTAGAATATTTTTCATGTGTTCCCACTCAAAAATCATTTTTCGAGCACTAATCCAATTCAACTTCATCACCCTTCACAATGGGAGTCAAACTCGATGAAAAGTCTTTCATGTTAAACCTGTTTAAAACTTTATTGATATAGGTCTTTTGAGATAAATCAAAAATACCTCGAGATATCTATGGATCTTAATTCCTATGATATAAGATATCTCTCCCATATCTTTCATATCAAAGTTCTTTGAGAGAAATTGTTTCACCTCATATAGTATTCCCTTGTCATTAGTTGCAAGTAAAATGTCATCCACATATAAAACAAGAAAGCAAATCTTGCTACCACTAACCTTCTGGTATATATACATTGATCCATGATGTTTTCTTCAAAACCAAACAAAGAAATAACTTCATGAAATTGTAAATACTATCGGAGAGCTTGTTTTAATCCATAAATAGATTTATTAAACTTACATACTAAGTATTCACCATCATTAGAGAAGAATCCTTCAGATTGTTTCATGTAAACCTCTACTTCTAGATCACCATTGAGAAAAACATTTTTCACAACCATTTGACGTAACTCAAAATCAAGATGAGTTACTTATGTCTCTTAATGTTACCTTATGAGTCTTTCTTACTCATCTACAACCAATGGATTTTACACCATTAGATAACTCAACAAGATCCTAGACTTGGTTATATGCCATAGAATTCATCTCAGCATTATACCAAAAATTCGATTCTTTAGAATTCATAGCTTGTGAAAAATTTTCAGGATCATTTCGGCTCTAATGTTATAATTCAGTTCTTGTAAATACACTTCATAATCACTAAAAATTGTTGATCTTTTGATTCTTATAGATCTTTATAATATTTCCTCATTACCTTGATGAGAAACTTGTTGTTCAATCAATTGTTCAATAGGTTGTCCACCATTTACTTGTTCCTCTTCAGTAACTTTATCTACATTTCATCTTTAACAACTTGTGGAACTTGAGTAACTGATTGTCTAACACGCTCTTTGTGACGCTCATAATTTAGAAAACATTTTTATTTGAATATGTGAAATTTTCGTAATTTTTTTTTCTTTCGAATTTGAAATTATAACATTGTAAATATTTTTATACCTGCACAAACCTAAAGGAAGAAACAAAAGAAGATGATAATTTACAAATAATATATGCATTTATATGTTTCATATAACTGTCTGTTCCAGGAACCATAATATAACATTTACAATACAAAAGTGATGGGTAAAACATTTTAAACCAAAAGTGTCACATATATAGTCCCATCAAGCACTTTCCCATTAAAGTATCCAACATCTATCCTATCTAGGGAGAGAGATATTCATTTTCAGCTTCATATAAAGCCTCAAAGGCTTCCATCTCGTTGGATGATAGGTCTGACACTGAGATATCTCCTTCATCAGCTTTGACCTCTACTACTGTCATCCTTCCTCCAGTCACCCTCGTCGGTAAACCGGTGGCGTCATGGTCAAGGAACTAGAACTGGAAACGCAGGGGTCTAGGGGGTCGTACAATGCCTCTATATATATCATAATTATACATGTGATTTATCCTTCTATTACCCTCAATGCAAAATGCCACGCTATATGATGCTCGTGCGTCTACTGTGATAACTGAGTCTGGTCTGTCTACTCTAGGGGTTAATACATATTTATAAAAACCTACTTGTTGGTATTCTCTAAATAACTCATTATAAGTATAATTATACTACACGTCTACTATTCTAACTCTACGGGGTTGGGTGGTCATCGTTTTGTCCTGAAATATTGGGTATAAGGGTGAGTCTCTTCCTATTCATAATCTCAATGTATACAATGAAATAAAGGATAATAGAATATAAAACAAATAGAGTAAATTCAATAAATTTCATCAATATGAAAATCTCAGTCAATCAATCATTCAATCAATCATTCAACCACTCATTAAACATGCAAGTAAGAGTTAATATTAACATAATATAAATTCTAGATAGTTAGTCTCTTCATGTTTCACTTCCATCATATCTCACAATTTCCACTATTATTTTGGGCCCCCTAAACGCTGCCAACCTCACCACCCAGATGATGTTGGCCTTACGTCGGTGTGGATAGCTGTCAGTTAGCACTACGCTACACGGATACAACGTGTGCGCATAAGCCCCTTTGACAAAAAGCTTAGTCAGCGATTCAGTCAAGAACGAAGTGCGAGGCTTGTGATAGTCACCAAGCACATCGTGCACATCGATGGCTGGGCCACTTCACCACCCTTTATTTTCCCCAGGTTATTGAACCTTCCTGAACTACACCCCAATGTATCTCTGTGACTCATCCACACAGAATTCAACTTGGAAGGACCTTACTGTCCAAATCTCATAACTCTCCTACCCTTCAAGTAGTTAGTTCCAACTTATCATCTTCAATTATTACTTAACAATAAAAGAAAATCACTTTAGGGATGCAAATAGTAAAAACAGGGTACAAATAGCAAAACAGGAGTGGAAATAGCAAAAACATGGGGTGCGAATAGTAATTTTAATTTTAATTTTTTTTTGGACGCTCAGCGGAGGTCAAATCCGCTGAGCGAATTTTTTTTTTTTTTGTGTGCGCTAAGCAGATTCGCTCCAGTGTCGAGTGTTCTTCAATGTGCTTAACGGATTTCAATCCGCTAAGCGGATTTTTACAGAGCCGCGTAATATTTCTCAATTTTCAATGATTTAATCATCCATTTTCAAAATCAAACACATACAAACAACAAACAATCCATGAAACATTATACATTGCAGATTAGAGTAAGGAATAAACTCCCCTTACCTTAAAATTCTTCAAATGATCCAAAAACAGATAACTTGGAAATTTTTAACTCAATCCTCCTAAATAAAATCTACCGTTAATCTAAGATTTCAAATGGTAAAAATGAAATTGAAAGCTAAGATTTGAGTAACATTACCTCAATTTGGGAAGAAACAGAGAATCAGAGCAAGATTTTGAGATTCAAAGTTTATAACGATAGAGAGAAAGAAGAAATTTGGTGCGGCAGAGAGAATTAGAGAAATGAAGTGAAGAAGAGAGAAGGCGGTGGTGTTATATATATATATATATATATAATATTTGAGGCGGTGAAGTTTTTTTTTTCTATTATATATATATATATATTTTTTTTTCTTTTAAACTAATAATAATAATAATAATAAAAATAATTTCTATTAATTTTAAATATCACACACAAATAAAATACACATCCAAAATTAAGGGTGTTACACTCTTGAATTGAAGGAGGATGAATGACCAACAATTTATCATTTGATTGAGAGGGTTGATCTTCATAATGATCATTTCAAAATTAATATCTTGAATTGAACCATTCCTATTAATCAAGTTATTTTCAAGAAATTTTGCATTTCTTGATTCCACAATTCTAATGCTCTAAGATGGACAATAAAATCTATACCCTTTGAACTTTTCAGCATATCCAATGAAATACTTACTAATGGTCCTAGGGTTGTTTCTTCTCTTATGGGTTATAAATTCTTACTTCAAATAGACATCCCCAAACGCATATGTCTCGTAAATTGGGTTTCCAACATTTGAATAACTGAAAAGGTGCCTTTAAAACAACCTTAGTTGGAACTCAATTTACTATATATACAATTTTCTTAAGTGTTTCAATCCACAAAAGTTGAGGAAGTTTTTGCATTACTCTTGAAGTTTCTTAGCATATTCATTAAAGTTTGATTTCTTCTTTCTACCACCCATTCTGATTCGGAGAACCAGGCATAGTGTATTGGACAACACAATTTTTTACAAAAACTAGGAAAATAGAATGCCTTTTCCAAACATAAAAAGAAACCACTACTTAAAGTTAATTTGCACATCCCAATGGCCTCCACATGTGAACTCATCTTACTTCCTAAATGATGTATTGCTCACTTCTTACTGGTCTCCTTAGGTTTTGCATATCCTGTAAGGTATTACAAACATGGATTGTAGATCCAGAATCAATCCACTAAGTGTTATGGTTAATACTAGTCATATTAGATTCATATCAGACAAAAGTAAAGAAAGTACCTTTCTTCTTTAGCCAATTCTTAAATTTTTCATAATCCTTCTTCATGTGTCCCTTTTTTTACAAAAGAAACATTTGAGCTCTTTCTTTATAGTTGGTTGCGTAGAAGTCTTTCCCATTTGGTTAAATTCTTCTTATTCTTGTTAGAAGTTGTCAAGTTTACCAACTCACCTGCTTTCATACAATCTCTCCTCTTTTTGCACACATGGTCAGTAATTCATTGATAGACCACTTATCTTTATGTGTGTTGTAAGATATTTTAAATGGAGCATACTGATGAGGAAAAATACACAAAATATAATGAATTAGAAAGGAATTAGACATGGTAACCTCTATGAAGTTGAAGCATAATGTCCTTTATACACATGATATGATCATACACTCCCTTAATCTCGATGAGCTTTAAGGATGAAAACTACATTATAAGGGTGTTGGGAAGAGATTTGTCCGATGTGGTAAATTGTTCACCAATGACCTTTAGTAAATCTTTGATATTGTCATACTGGTCAACAAAACCCCGGATTCTAGCAAAAATGTTGGTCTTTAAAAATGTTATAGAGAGACGATTTGACATCTCCCACTTTTCATAAAGATCAATGACATCTAAAGTGTTGGTCTCAATAATAGCCGGTTTTGGTTTTCTAATAGCATAATCAATGTTCATCCAGTCTAAATGGAGAAGAAATCTCTTTTTCCAAATCTTATAATTATCTCCTCTCAATTCAGGAATAACATACTTGATATCATAAAAGTTTACAATTATGAAACTGTAAAGTTAAAATACATGTTCATTATTATAATTTGAGACTATAATAAATGTCATGTTTTATTAAGGTAAAACATGTCATAAAACTTAGTTGTAGGTTAAAATTGTATTCAATTTATACCTAATTTTATAATAAAACTATTAAACTATTTTTTTTTATTAATTTGTTTGAGAAAATTAAAAAATATAATCAAATATTTTATTTTAATAAATCATACCAATATAAAATAAATTCTTGTGAATATATTATATTATATGCAATTAATTATAAATAATATTTATAATAAAATTATATATTAGTATTTAATATTTTTTATAATACAAATAAAAAAGTAATAATACATCAATATATTTTAAAATATATATTAAATATATAAATAATTAATCATAATACATAAAGATTTTATGATGTAGTGGATAATAGTGTGAACTTAAATCAAGTGACCTAAGTTCTATTCTTGGACCAACGAAAAATTGCTGTGTGCGCTGATGCTTAAATCCCACAAATAATTGAATACCCAGTTCCCGTGCTCATAAAATGTTTCAAAGTTTTCATATAACCCCAGTATACTGAAAATATCGCAGTTTGGTTTTCATAAAAAGAGAAGTCAATTTTTTTTTAATATAATATGTCCTTTTAAGTATTTTAGTTTATTTTATAAGATTTATTATTAAAAAAAATTAGAAAATACATATAATTTTTTTTAAAATATTATCATGTATAATGGTATCACTTTCACAACTATACTCGGAGAAGTTGATTCTACCAGCACTAATGGAACCTATGAAACCATGTTGCACTTCAAAGAGAAAAACTTGTTTCAAATGAGAAAAAAAAAATTGATGTTTAAATCTAACAAGATGATATATTTATATAATAATATTATATATAATTATTAAAATTAATAAATTTTTATAATAAAAAATATAATAAAATATATTTTTTTAATATCTTGGACTAGGGCAGATTTTTGGGTGGGTCTCAAACCTAAATAATTTAGGAATGGGAGGAAGAGTATTCAAACTAGATTTTTCCTAATCACTCTCATTTCTCCATTTTTCAGAATTTTCACTCTCTCACTCTTTCTAAATTATCTCTTAATCTCCTTAATCCTCTCAATCTTTTCTCTTAAAATTTTCCTTCATTCTTCGTCTGTTTTGGAATTCGAGGATACAGGAAGAAAGATCACAAGAAGGGGAATGTCCTGTACTAATTTAATTCTCCATTAGGTAAGTTTCCCAATCCCAAATTATTATGATTCTTAATTAGGTTTAGTTTGGGAATTTGAAAAAATTATGAAAATCTTGGCCAATTCTTGTTAGATAATTATAGTAATTAGGATACTTTATGCATGTAGATCCTTGGAATAGCTCTTAGCACATGAAATTCTTTTGGATCCACATGATTTTGCTTAACTATAAAGTAAGGGAAGCTAATTAGGATATATTTCTTTTTATTTAGGGATAAATTGATGTGCTGATTTATTCTTGAGAAATTGATGAAGAATATCTTACGATATATGTTGAATTGGTGGAAAATTATATGTAGCATGTTTATGAACATTAAAATATCTTGTATTGATTGGAATTTGCAGTTTAAATTTGGTTCTTGAGGTTACTTGCGTCGCCTTTCAGTCACTGTATTTATTTGCCTTCCTTTTTCGTTTTTCAGAAAAATGAGACAATGCTGCATATGTTCCTTAGAGAGAGAAGTTTTTAAAAGAAAAAACTAACTAACGTTCACTTCTTTTAATTTAATAAATAAATAAAAACTTCTGCAACCTCCAACGTTAACTTCTTTTAATTTAATAAATAAATTAAATTATTTATTAAAAGACCATCCTATCCTTAGAAGTGAGAAGCGAGGTAATTAAGTTTAATATCTCTAAAATAATCCTCATAACTTTAATCTAATTATAATCTAATAATCATCACATTAGATACCTTTACATTAAAGTTATTTTATAAATTACATGAGCCATCATCAATATTAAAATAATTTAACATTCTCCCACTTGACTCATGTTATAACTTAAAGATTCAATACAAAACTTTTGAGTGCACACCTAACATTAAAATCATCAAGTCACTTTACTTAAATTAAACGATTGAATCATGGCGGTTGCAAGTCATTCAATAACATGTTTCCTTTCATGTATCACAAACCATCAAACTTAATTTAACTTGAATTAACACTGTAATATATATCTTTAATTTCCTTACAAAGATACATCTTGTCATTTCACAAGAACTATAATATATATACCATGAAATATGAATGATAAAAGAAACAATTTATAACTATAATTGAATTCACAAGTGTCAAACAATATGAGCATTATAACCATAATGTATATATACAGAACAAACTACATTGTTAACAATGACTTATCCATAATACTCATTCTTTCAACATGGCTAATAAATGCTTTGAGTGATAAACCTTTAGTTAACGGATCCACTACCATTAGACTTATACCAATATGCTCAATTGACACATTTTGTTTCTTTACTTCCTTTTTAATTGACAAATACTTCAAATCCATATGTTTTGCTCCTTTCGAGTATTTGTCATTCTTAGAAAAGAAAATAACTGCAGAATTATCACAATAGACCCTCAATGGTCTGGCTATACTATCAATAATACTAAATCCTGAAGTATAATTCTACAACCATAATGCATGAATTGTAGCCTCAAAACATGCTACAAATACAGCCTCTATGGTAGAAGTGGCAATCACAAATCGTTTTTCACTTTTCCATGATACCGCTCCTCTAGGCAAAAGGAATATATATCCAAATGTGGATTTTCTTGAGTCCACACACCTAGCATAATCAAAATCTGATTAGCCAATCATTTCAAGATAATCTGATCTTCTATATGTGAGCATGTAATCCTTTGTGAAGGACTTTCTCTGCAGCTTTCCAATGCTCTATTCCAGGATTGCTTTAATATCGGCCCAACATACCTACAACAAAGCTAATGTCTGGTCGAGTACATGTTTGGGCATACATCAAGCTCCCAACTACTGATGCATAAGGAATGGACTCCATTCCACTTCGTTCCAAGTCATTTCTAGGACATTGTATTTGGTTTAATTTCTCACCTTTCTGTATTGGAACAATCTCTGCAAAGCACTTATCCATTCTGAATTCTCTAATATCTTATTTATATACGATTTTTGAGACAATCCCAACAATCCTTGTGATCTATCACAGAATATTTTTATTCCTGTCACCCATATCTTTCATTTCAAAGTTATTAGAGAGAAACTTCTTTACATCATGCAACATGGCAAGATCATTAGTAGCAAGCAGAATATCATCAACATACAGGACTAAAATTACAAACTTACTCCCATTGACCTTCATGTAGATACATTGATAAGCAATGTTCTCTACAAATCCATATGACATAATGGTATCATTAAACTTAAGATACCATTGTATGGAAGCTTGTTTTAGTCCATATAATGATTTCTTTAATTTACACACCATGCTTTCCTTTCTTGTGGAAATAAAACCTTCAGGTTGATCCATATAAATTTCTTCTTCTAGTTCACCATTTAGAAAGGCGGTCTTTACATCCATTTGGTGAAGCTCTAAACCATAATGAGCCACCAAAGCCAAAACAATTCTCAAAGAGTCCTTCTTAGAAACAGGAAAGAAAGTCTCTTTGTAATCAATGTCATCCTTTTGAGTGAAACCTTTGGCAACTAATTTAACTTTATACCTTTTAACATTGTCTTTTGAATCATATTTGGTCTTAAAGACCCATTTACAACCAATTCTTTTTTAACCTTTAGGCAACTCAACTAGATCCTATACTTTATTATCATCCATTGATTTCAACTCTTCTTTCATAGCATCTAGCCACTTTTCTAAATTTTTACTTTCCATGACTTGTCTAAACGAGACTGGATTCTTATCAATGCTTAAATCACATTCATGTTCAAGTGAATACACAACATAATCGCTTGAAATAGCTGGTCTTCTTTGCCTTTCAGACCTTCTTTGTGCTATTTCTTGTGCCTCTTCTATCACTTGTTCATTAGTGACTTGCTCATTATTTGTCGGTTCATTAGCCATATATTCATCCCATGAGTTTTGGATATCACTTTGTTATCTCTTGTTGTTATTTGACTGTAATACAACCAAAGAGACAACATTTTGAGAAGGAACATTAGGTGAAGAAGATTCACCATGAGTTTCTTCGATATCCACCTTCCGTGATTTCTCACTCCCACTAAATTTTCAATGAATCGAGCATTACTAGACTCAACTATTCTTGTACTATGATTTGGACAATAGAATATGTAAACTTTAGATTTTTCAGGATAACCAATGAAGAAACCACTAATGGTTCTTGCATCAAGTTTCCTTTCATGTGGATTGTATACTCTTACTTTTTCTGGACAACCCCAAATGTGGTTATGTCTTAAACTGGGTTTCCTTCCTGTCCACAGTTCATAAGGAGTCTTAGGAACTGCCTACTAGAAACCCTGTTAAGCAGATATGCAACAGTCTTTAATGCATGCCTCCACAAAGATAAAGGTACAACACTATTGCTTATCATAGACCTAACCATATCCATTAAGGTACGGTTCCGCCTTTCAGCAACACCATTTTGTTGAGGTGTGCCAGGCATAGTATACTGTGTACATATGCTTTTACTTTCAAGAAACTTTGCAAATGGACTAAGACATTGTCCTTTTTCATTAAATTTTCTATAAAATTCATCATCTCTATTAGATCTTATAACTTTCACTTTTCTATCTAATTGCCTTTCCACCTCATCAATAAACACCTTTAGGATGTCTACTGATTGAGACTTTTCATGCAGGAGATATAAATAACAATAACATGAAAAATCATCAATAAAGGTGATAAAATACTTTTCAACACCCCAAAATGGAACATCAAATGGTCCAGAAATATCAGTGTGTATTAATTCTAAAAGCCTATTACTTCTTGTAACAAAATTCTTTGATATTTGTTTGGTTTGCTTTCCTTTAATGCAATCCAAACATATATCCCATTCATGAAAATCCAATTTAGGTAAAATTTCATTTTTCATTAACCTCATTATCCTTTCTTTGGATATGTGACCTAATCTTTGATGCCACAAGTAAGCAGAATTATCATTATATATGTTACACTTACTACCAACAACACATTCAACATTAAACAAGGATTTCATAAACTTTATATCAAGATTGAAACAATATAAATCATCTATTAAAGTACCAGATCCATAACAGTACATATCTTTAAATAAAGAAAAAACATTGTTTCCAATCTTAAAATTAAATCTTAATTCATCCAACTTTGCAACAGAAACTAAATTTCTAGCACATCCAGGTACATAGAGACATCCTTCCAAATCTACATGACACCCAATGTGCACGATTAATCTGTATGTCCCAATGTCCTCTATCCTTGCCTTCATTTTGTTACCCATGTAAAGAAACTTTTCAGTTCCTCTTATGGTTTGGATTGAAAGGAATCCTTGCAAAATATGTGACACATGAGTAGTAGCTCAAGAATCAAGCCACCAAGTATTATTAAGTACTTCAACAAGATTTGATTCGAAATTTACAGATATATAAAATATACCTTTCTTTTCAAACTATTTCTTTCTTTTAGGGCAGTCCTTCTTGAAGTGATCATCCTTGTTACAGAAATAGCAGTTCTTGTCCTTACAGATTCCACCTTCCTTGTCCTTACAGATTCCACCTTCCTTAACCTTTAATTGGGTCTTACCCTTATCCTTTTTACTTGGCTTGTTCTTACTGCTACCGGCTCCATCATGAGTCATGAGATGAATAGAGTTGTCCTTCATCTTCTTTAATCTTCTTTCCTCCTGAACCAACATGGCCTTAATTTCTTGAAAGTTCCCTTTTTCCTTAAGGGTGTTATAATTCACCTGAAACTGGCCAAATTCAGGAGGAAGCGAGTTCAAAATGAACTGTACTAAGAATGACTCACTCACTTCAATTCCCAATGACTTCAACTTTGCTACCAGATTGGATATTTCAGTCACATTATCATGAATTGATTGAGACCAATCAAACTTTTTATTTATTAGTTCACTTGTCAAGTTTCCTGTAATTGACTTGTCAGTAATGTCAGACTGGGAGAACTCCTTGACCAATTTCATGAACTCCTTAGCATCATTAGTTTTGGGCATAGATGGCTTAACATTTTCAGCCATAGATAATCTCATCAAGTTCAATGCCAATATGTTAGATCTTTCCCATGCATCATGAAGAGACTTTTCTGCTTCTGTATTGGCCTCAATAAGGATTGGGGGTCTTTCATCTGTTACCAATGCAAGATCTAAATCCATCACACCCAGTTGAAACTGAATTATTTCATGCCAATCAACATAATTTAAATCATTGAACTTGATCAAATAGTTTCCCAAAACAATCATATTAGACATAGCTGCATAATTTACACATACTCAAACATTAAAGTTTTGAAACATTTAATGTATATTAACTTTAATACTGTATCTAAAATCACCTTTGGGTAAATTTAAATACATTTCATATTATTAGTAATGATGCCAACTAAATGTGCTTTAATGGATAAACTCATACTATTTGACATGCATGACATCTTTGGATAGACACACATTCAAGAAGTATGAAAATAATCTTTTATATTATTAATTATAAGAAACCGATCATCTTTGGATAATCATTTAAGCCTTAAAATTAATAATTTATCATCCCAAAATAGTTTTATAGAAACATTCTTCCAATCCATCATATAAATTTTCAAATTTAATCACTTTGGTGATTAAAACAATATATAACTTTCCAAATTTAATCACTTTGGTGATTAAAATAATATATAACTTGGTTAGATCTAATAAGGATCTAATCGGGCACTCTAACGACTAAGTTATATGGGTTCCAAGTCAGAACCTGACTCTGATACTAATTGTTAGAAAATTAGAGCACTTACCTGGATCCATAACGTCCATTTGATAGAGCACTTACCTAGATCCATAACGTCTCTTTGATGAAGAAGTATCTTTTCCCTTCTCTTACTTCTCTTTAATGGCTTTCCTGATGATATGGAAATTGTCTGTCACTTTTCAGTCACTATATTTCTTTGTTTGCGTTCATTTTTCGTTTTTCAGAAAAATGAGACAACACTGCATACCTTCCTTGGAGAGAGAGAGGAGTTTTTAAAAAGAAAAAATAACTAATGTTAACTTCTTTTAATTTAATAAATAAATAAATAATTTTGTAACGTCTAAAGTTAACTTCTTTTAATTTAGTAAATAAATAAAAACTTCTGCAACCTCTAAGGTTAACTTCTTTTAATTTAATAAATAAATTAAATTATTTATTAAAAGACCATCCTATCCTTAGAAGTGAGAAGAGAGGGAATTAATTTTAATATCTCTCAAATAATCCCCATAATTTTATTCCAATTATAATCTAATAATCATCACATTAGATACCTTAACATTAAAGTTATTCTATAAATTACATGAGCCATCATCAAAATTAAAATAATATAACAAAACTACCTGGATTTTGATAAATTTGCTAAGTTCTAAAGTGAAACTATGGATCTAAATATACGAGAAATGATAAAAACTCATTAATTTGATGCATGTTGAAAAAAATTAGGTAATGTATGCTTATCATTAATGTATGAGATGTTGTGGAATTATGAAATGCTAGATTACTAAGTACCATTTGGAATCAAAATTGTTACTAATGTGGGATTGTATTAAATGAATGATTATGGTATTAGTTTTGGATAAGGCTATAGAAATTGTTGGAATTGGTGCATGTTGTAGATTGATGTGTAGTATATTGTATGCACTTGTATATATTGAATTGAGACTATTGGAAATATGGAAATGTTGGAAGATACCTTTGTGGATGAATGTGGTATATGTGAGTACTTAATGAGAATGAAATGCTTGAGGAAGTTGATGCACAATGATTGAGATAAACGGTGGGTTGAGAATCTGTGTTTATCTTGGATGTTGGAATTTATTTGTGATGTTTGAGTCAAATAGCTATCATGAGATACTATTTAGCATAACTTTAGTGTATATGGGATTATCGAGATCTAGTGTAAAGAGGTATCCATATTTCAAATGGTGTCCTAGTCATGTAGACATGGGTACCGTATGGTGTGAGGAACAACGTCTATTGCTCGGTGATAGTTAAGTATGATAAGTGTTAGCCTCTAAAGTCAAGGATTTCATATGATTATCTAGATGAGTCTATCTAGTACATTAGGTAGTTGCAAGTAACTAAATATGAGATATGTTTGTACTTTGAATTTAATTATACAGATTCTATTAATTAGTGACGAATTGAATTATTGGATATGATTGATATGACTGAGATGTTTATAAATGATTTATATTTAAGTTTGATGTTGTTTCTATTAGTTTATGTTTATTATGTTTGTGTTTTTTATTTTATTGTATTACTATGATCGTATTTTAACACGGAAACAAATACTATTACATGTGAATTTTTTAAAAGGATTATAATTCTCATATATTGAAAACTAAATCTCTTGTGTATCTATACCAATTAATTGTAATTGTTCACTTATTTATGAAAGGTACTATGTAGTCTGTGAATTTATAATTTTTATATTTTCCCAAAAAGTATTATATTTTAAAATTCATTATAATTTAAAAATGCAAAATAGTTATTTATATGATTAATCTTTATAAATTAAATAATATATTAAAATAGTAATTATAATTTTTTTTTTCAAATTTTTAACATCTTAGAAAAATTAATGATGTGATAAAATAAAAATAATAATGTAGTATATTTTAGTAAAATATTTTATTTACTAAATAGTCCCTATAACAAAATTTATGTTGTTTTAGTCTTTGTAAATTTTAAATATGATTTATTTAGTTCAAATTTTTAACTTTGATAAAAAAAGAAAAGAAAATAAAGATGACAATGGAATGATGAATGTAAAGTGGCACTATGTTAGAAATTTAAACATTTTTACATTCCTGTTAGAATTGTGTCAGTTCCTTAAAAAAAATTGATTGTTTTTATGGTAATATAATGTTATAGGTGCACTTAATCATAGTTTGAGCATTAGATTTCACATCATAATCAATAGATTAATAATTATAAATAGTTGAACAAAAAAATTTATTTCAATTTTAGAGGGACTAAATCAATAAAAAAAAAATTATAAGAAATATTTTAATAAATACAAACTTTTACAAAGGTAAAAAATATTTTACTTAAATAAAATTATATTCTAACATGTCACATCACTATTTTTGTTATCACGTCATTAGCTTTTTAATATTATTAAAAAAATATATACATTTTATATAGATTAAATAAAATATAAAAAAATTTATAAAAAATATTTTCATATATTATTTATTATACAAGGATAAAAAATATATTTTATTTTAAAAAAATATAATCTTTAAATTTTAAAAGGTTTTGCAGTTATTAATTCAATATTACAAGAATTAAAATGAAGTGAAATAAAAAAAATTGCATATACAAGTTAATTGGATATAACAGTGTTATATTATTATTTAATTACAAATTATTATTAAAATCAGATAATTTTTGTAAGTACTCTATCCATAATTTATTAGAAAGAATTCTAATAAGTCATTATTCCTTTTTTTTATTATTTTTCATAAAAAATTTAAAAATTACATTTTCAAAACACGTTATCTGTGAGAGCCCGGTTTTAGATAAACCCTAAGTCCACTTACTTAGGTAAGGGGGAGATTATAAATAGTTTATTTAACTCTAATCTTCTCATTTTTCACTCTTATTTTTAGAAAACCTTAATTTTTCTTTTCTCAAATTTCTCTCAATTCTTTTCAAGAATTCTCCTTCAATTCTTATCTCTTTGAAAATCCGAAAACATAGGGGGAAGAGTGAGTAGATTAATTCGATCCAAATAGAATTTCGTTTTGAGATCCTTTAAAGGTAAGAGAAGTTAATTAAGCAAAATTAATTATGATTGATTTGATGATTATATGTATTGATGTGTTATTATGTGAAATTGACGAAAATTATATTGATTATTATATGCGAAATTGTGATTTGGGTTTCGCTGAGATTGTGATTCTATTTCAGCTTGATTTTATTTCGAATTTCGAAAAGTGTTCTTCAACAAAATTATAGGCCTAGATGTTATCTAACTCCTGACTTTTATTTCACTTAAAAAAGATATGTATAACTCAAAATATGATTTTTTTCGAAATTAAAGGTCAAGCTGTTGGAAAAATTATTCGCTTTGAAATTACGAACCCCTTTTGGGATGTATTGATTACGAATTTGGGAAAGTTTTCTGCATAAAAGTTTTAGCCCTACATGTTAGCTAATCAATGGTTTTTATTTCACATCAAAATAATGTGCAAAACATAAGATATGATTTTTTGAGTGATTAAAGGTCATGGTGTGAGGATGAGCGAAATATTTTCGAAAGTATTTTTGCTTGAGCGAAAGTTTATTATTTTTGGATAATCATTCATGTTCTAATTTGTATTAAAAGAGTATATATATATGTGTGTGTGTGTGTGTGTGTGTGTGTGTGATAAAATATTATAAGATATTTGTTATATAATTAAAATATTTAGTTATGTGATGTGCAATTTGGTGATGTATTGTGATTGGAATTGGATTGTGAAATGAGATTTGTGATGTGATGTTATGAATGATGATTAATGATTTGTGAATATAAAATCATGAGCATGAAATGGGCATGAAGCCGTGTAGTTCGTATTGAGGATAAGTTTATTATGATGTGAATGAAATGTGGTAGTTTAGTGTGTGTGTGTGTGTGTGTATGATAAAATATTATAAGATATTTGTTATATAATTAAAATATTTAGTTATGTGATGTGCAATTTGGTGATGTATTGTGATTGGAATTGGATTGTGAAATGAGATTTGTGATGTGATGTTATGAATGATGATTAATGATTTGTGAATATAAAATCATGAGCATGAAATGGGCATGAAGCCATGTAGTTCGTATTGAGGATAAGTTTATTATGATGTGAATGAAATGTGGTAGTTTAGTGTGTATGGATCTAGGGATATGTGATAAGGTATCCAGACCTCAATGTGGATCAAAGTCATATAGACTAAGACTACATGTGGTGAGAGGTCGATGAAGGTTCCATCAGTTGCTCTAAAAAAACAACCAGATGAGACTATCCTGATGTGGTGTTGGTTATGAGTAGTGAGGGGATGACACTGAGGTGAAAAAGACTCAGTTAGTCGGTCGTGATAAGATCCGAGGTCCTCTTTTTGATATATGGATGGCGCTGAGGTGAAAAAGACTCAGTTAGTCAGTCGTGATAAGACCCGAGGTCCTGTTTTTGATATATGGATGACGCTGAGGTGAAAAAAACTAAGTTAGTCGGTCGTGATAAGACCCGATGTCCTGTTTTTGATACATGGATGCCGCTGACGTGAAAAAGACTCAATTAGTCGGTCGTTATAAGACTCGTGGTCCATGTTGATACATCAGGTGCTAGCCTTAGACATTTGAGATCCATATTGTCTTCCGGAAGACATCATTCTTGATTGTAAATGTGTTTGAAATATGTAAAGCCTTTGGTAGACCCTTACACTTGTATGAAATTTTATGCTTACAATTAAATGATTTTATGAATTCCATATGATTTATCTTGTTATTTACATTAGCCGCTTACCCTTTCTATTTGTGTATGTGGTTTTTTTGATATTACGATAATCGTGTCGTTACACGAGAGCATATAGCAATGCAGGTGAAAATTAAACAATAATTTCAAATTTTGTTTAAAGAAAAATTAATTTTGTGTTGAAAAATAATTTTACAACTTTCAATTTATTATGAGTTTTTGTAAAGACTTTTTATTTTCAAGTGATAAAGTGAATATTTCATGTGTTTATACGTTTTATATTTTATGATGTTTTGAAATTATTAATAATTAATAGGTAAATATTTATCGCAAAATAAGTATATTTTTATATATTACATCAAGTATAGATTATGTTGCTGAAAAGTGATTAGGGTACAGTTATGACTAAATCAAAACAAAAATAGCGAAGAATTACCTAAATGTAAAAAAAAGAAATGTTCGAAATTAAAAGAGAAAATTCTATTATGATCATTTCTCATACATATTTGAAAAGTCTCACATATTTAGTAAATTTATTGCATAAGAATAATCTTTATACTATAATTAAAAGAATTACATAATATTTATAGAAATTGTACTTACAAGCTGAATACCTCTAAGACGGCTCCATGTTTTCCTCGTGACTGACTACTCTAAATTCTGAATACGTTTAAAAACTTTCGTAGGATACAAGCTGTCAGATGAAAAGAAAAAAAAAATGTCCATCAAGAGTACTTTTATAATAAAAAATATTTTATCTTCCTAATAATACAGAAAATATCCACATTTTAAATACACATTTTATTATTAAATTTTATCATTTAACTGCTCCTTAAGCTATTCCGCTACTCTTTATTAA
The DNA here is from genome assembly GCA_016859785.1 of Macrotyloma uniflorum. Classification (NCBI taxonomy): domain Eukaryota; kingdom Viridiplantae; phylum Streptophyta; class Magnoliopsida; order Fabales; family Fabaceae; genus Macrotyloma; species Macrotyloma uniflorum. The sequence continues at coordinate 940,166 of BDMB01000038.1, forward strand.
ATTATACCAACCACTCCATCAATGGGACCCAAAATTATTTGAGGATGGACATTTGCACTTTTAACATAGAAAAACTATAACTAAATATATTAAATTTTTATTTTTAATCTCCTAGATTTATATATTAACCCATTGTCAAATAACATACCTACATATTGATTTGACCTTTATTACTGTCATTTCTTCCCTCTTAACATATATTAATTAATGTTTATATAAAAAAAAACGAATGTATTTAAAGTTGTCCAATAATTCCTCCCTTGATTCTCAGTAAAACAAGTATTTATATAAGTAGTGATATATTGACACATTATATTATTCAAAAGAGTTGTGAAGTAGTTGTTTTATTTTTGAAAAAGTTGTCAAACGATCATTTTGTTATTATTTTTTATATAACTAAGTCAAAAAAGTATTTCTTTTTTTAACTAAGTCAACCAATTATTTGTTCAAGTCTCACTGACTAAGCCATTTATGTTGACATATTTGGAATAACTAGAAAAAATCTTTAGTGCTTAAAATGTGCACAATTTATTTGGAAAAGGAAAATGATATCCGAGAAGTCACTTCAATACCAAACTCAAGAATCTCCCATGCTATTTCCAACGCACTACCAAGAGTATACACACAAGAAAGAAACTAATGATAAACAAACTTAATTGTGTATGCTCCATAATATTTTAGAAGATTCAATAAAGAACACAATGTATACTAATGTTTATTCTTAAGCAAATAATCCAACTTGTAAACAGATTTAACCATAGTTTTCATATTGATCTAGCATTCTAGCCATAGTACAGTGCCATACCCCTTTGATCTAACTTTATTTTACTGCCTTCTACCCTCTCTTACCAGTTGTTGGCAAAGGAGGGATACTCTGTTCGTGCCTAAAGAAATTAGATGGATCAACTTTGGTTTTCACTTTTATTAACCTGTCGAAGTTACCCTTGAAATACCTATAACCCCATGACCAATCCTTAAAAAAACTTGTGTGATTCTTCTGGTTCATCCCTATATCCAAATCTCTATAATTCACATATGCTTCCCTTGGATACTTAGAAACATAGGGAGCTGTGTAGAAATAAAATTTCCTCATCCAGTTCATGTGCTTTGCCATACTTTTTTCTCCATCAAGCCATCCCGTTACATACTGAATCTTGTAGAGAACTCCCTTTCTGTGAGGGAAAGGGGTGGCTGATTCTGCAATCCTGCTCATCATTCCTCCATAGGGATTCCAAATCATTAGGGGGCCATCATCCTGCAGAAAAATTTTCCATAGGGTATTGAGGGACTTCTCTGGGATTACTTCCCTCACAAAGTCTGATTTGGCTTTGAAATAAGCCTTTGTTGTGGACTTTGCTTGGAGCAAAACTTCTGGAGCTGTTCCATCAGGGTAGCCAGCAATGTAAAGCACAGATTTGATCCAGCTAGTTTCCACACAATCTTTTCTTGTCAAACCCAACTCAGGAAAACCATGCTTCATCACTTGGAGAAGCCTATCAGTACCACCAAGAAAAAGAGCATTGTAAGAGGTGGTTACTGTTCTCTTGCCAGGAACACTGCCATTCCCTGGCTGAATGATCACTCTGATGAAGAGATCCTCGTCAATCTTTGGAGCCACACTCTGCCATCTATGAAGAAGCTTGTTCCCTCCTTGTTCCAAGGTCTTAGTCACGGTGAAAACAGTCACAGTCTGTGGCACAGGAACCAGCTTGATCTTCCACCATAGAATAACTCCAAAGCTGCCTCCACCACCACCTCTTATTGCCCAAAATAGGTCCTCCCCCATGGCTGCTCTATCAAGAACCTTCCCATTAGCATCAACAATTCTAGCATCTAGAACATTGTCAGCACCAAGACCATACTTTCTCATCATGGAACCATATGCACCTCCTGTGATGTGTCCTCCAATTCCCAAGGTTGTGCAAAGGCCAGCAGGGAAGCCATGGACTGAACTTTTCTCTGAAATTCTGTAATATACCTCACCAATAGTGGCCCCAGCTTGGATCCAAGCCGTGTTATGTGCAATATCAACATTCACTGCACGAAGTTTGGCCAAATCCAGGATCATGAATGGCTTCTCAATAAGGGAAACATAAGAGAGCCCTTCATAGTCGTGTCCCCCACTTCGCACTCTCATGTGAATACCAAGCTGTTTTGCACAAACCACTGCTGCTTGGACTTGAGAATCATCAAGTGGGGTGAATATGAAATCGGGTTTTGGCACTGAGGGCAACAAGTACCTTAGATTTTGGGCATTGGACTCAAGAATGGAAGTGAAGGAGCCATTGGTAGAAGTGTAAATTGAAGAGGAAAATTGGTTTGGAGTTTGAGAATGGAATGTTAGACAATGGATGAAAGCTTCTTCAAGTGGAACTGAAGTGGTGAGTGAAATTGATAATAGAACTACAAAACATGGTAAGATGGACCTCAGAGATTGCATGGTTCTTTGGTTTCAGCTCTTGTGTACAAAGATAACGTGTAGTTTGAACTGTATAAATACACTGGTTCCTACTTGGTAATGCTAGTTTCCGGGGACAATATACGATGTACTTGAGCTAAGGCAAACGTCATGTGAATGGATATTTCATTTTACAACGTTCACACACACCCGATGCATTTCACACCCAATTAAGATTATTATGTGAAATAGTATCGTCACTTTCCTATATATTCAAATAATTTTTTCCCACTAGCATTTGTACCGTAATTGTAATAAAACATTCATTTTAATATTTGAACATGTTATAATGGATTAAAACAAAGGTAAATGAAAAAAATAATATAAAATATGTTTAACTAATTTTATTATATTTTATCTTCTAAGCATGCTCTGAAAGAAGCTGCCGGGAATCTGGACTCAGTTTCTTGGTCTCTTTCGTGTATAATTCCGTTAACCTTCAAGTGATCTAGTTAGAGTATAGTTTTTTCCCGGGAAAAAACACTTTTATTTTTTTTATTTTTTTATTTTTCAAATGTAAAATTAATCAATATTCAATTCCAAATTTAAGATTATTTTTTATAAAAGGGAAGATAAAAAAAAAAAAAAGTAAACGGAATAATGTTTGACAAGAAAGCACGAGAGGTTCAACTACTCTTTTTAATAATTAATATGTTTGAAGTTACAATCATGAGCTCCTTTAGAGCATTTTGAATATTTTAATGTTAAATTAAATTAAAACAACTATATTTAATAAATAAAAATAAAATTTATACGATATTTATTTAATTTCTTAAACATATTTAAGGAAAAATTAAAATAAAGATTTAACTTATGGCCTTGTAAACAAAATTCATTAATTCGGAAAGTTAAAAAATCAATGGGTGACACCACATTCTTATATGCCATCAACGTGCTAGACAGCATGTTTGGTAGAGTCAATAATTGATGTATGATAATCCATTACAACCACTATTTTAAGATAAAAATCACTAACTTTTATTAAAGTATTCCAGGATGATGGATGCCATAGTTATATTAAAATAGGAGAATATATTATTTTATTGGACACTATTAATTAAATTATATAATAAAGTTATGCAAAGCCGACACATTTATTTCTCATAAATAGTTACAATTTTTTAATTTGAGATATATTATAGTAACACATTCCATAATATACTTTATATAATGTATATTTTGTATTGATTAAAAATTATTATAAAGTATAAAATTGTATTTATCTTATTTATTTAATAAATTTGATTTATAATTTAGTAATTTTTAATAAATCTAAACAAAAATATATTAAGAAAATATGTTAAAGATCTATAACTATTACAATATATTTAATTATACTATATAAGTCACATAACGACTGAATAACTGATATGTTCTTTATTATTCTTGACATATATTTATTATACTTTATTAACTTACTAATATTGCGTCTAAATATATTATTTTTACGATAATCCGTTAAAGATACAAAATTTCTATCGAATTTATTAAAGATAACACATAATATGAGTATATCTTATAATTAAGATTCATTAAGGTGTTAGAGTTTAAGATGAGTTAAAATCTTATATTGGGTAAAAATAAGAATATTGTGAGAAATATATACAAACTCTTAACCTTAAAGTTTTGAGTAAGAAATGAAATTATATTAATCATTAATGAAAATCTCTCAATATTAATAATAGTATCAAAACTATTAACGGTGGTATTAGAATTAGGTTCATTTTATTTGTAAAAGAAAGAGATTGATTTGAAATCCCACGTTCCCGTTAGTAAAAATCTTCTAATATTAATTCCCTTTCTGAATTCCTAACATAAAGTAAATATATTTTTACACTTTATTATAAATAAATAATTTTAATTAAAATTTCAATTAAGGTATGATGATCTTATTTTAATTATATCTAAATGTAATAAAATGTATTTTTATGTGGTTTGAAAGAATCAAAATAACCTAAAAGCAAAAATGAGAAGTTTAGTCCACATTCACTAGTACAAAAAATGGTATAATAAGTGAATCACTATAATAAAAGTTAATTCAAATAACCAATAAAGATATGTTTTATTAGTTGGCGCCTTTCATTTTCTTGTTCACTTCAATCCTTGACAACCCTAATCCCTCTTCTATTGCAAAGTCTCCTCATTCCACCCTGAACGATCCACCTTCGACCGTGACAGTGGCTCAAGTCTTCTCGCAATGCGAGGGGAAGCAGCGCCATTGAAGCTTCGCTCGTAGGGCTACCGCATCATCACCACCACTTTGCTCGTAACGCTGCCGCAATGCCAATGCCAATGCCACCTTATTCCCAACGCCACCATGGTTGAACGTCACCATCCCGCCCAATCATCTCCTGCCGCGCCACCTCCGAGGTAAGCATTTAAAATATTTCTTTTAAGAATCTTAATTTTTTTATTAGGAATGGCTAAAAATATATGATATTGTTAGATCTAGTTTTAAAGAATTGATTAGGAATGGTTAAAAATATATAATATTGTTAGATATAGTTTTAAAGAATTATATTAGAAATGGGTAAAAATTTATTTTTGTTTGAAATTTATTATTTTAATATTTTAAAATCTTGATAATTTAATTTAGATTTAAATTATTATTTGTTAAACCGGTTTGGGAATAAATTAGATATATAATCTCTTAAGATTATTTTAAAACTTTAAAATGTGAGTTAGAATTATATGTGAATATATATTTACCTTGTTATTAAATTTGGTTAAACAAATATAAATATTATAAATTAATTAAATTAAAAATATAATATATAAGTTAAATTATTAAAATTGTGTTATTTAATTAAGTTAAGAAGTTTGTTTTATTTTTATATTATATTTTATTTTAAATATGTATGATTTTATATTCATATATTAAATTATATTATAATTATTACTTTTTGTGATTATTGTATATATAAGCTTATTTATTATACTTTAAAATTAACTTAAATAATATCAATTTTTTAAAATTTAATATAATGATTAATTAATTATTAATTTTTGAATTGAATATTGAATTATTTAATTGAATAATTTGAGAATAATTATATATTTTTATATTTTATTAATTTGATAAGGTTAATTTTTTTATTAAAATTTTTAATGTAAAAATTTTTGTTATTTCTAGAATGCAATTTGATTAGAGAAGAATAGTGGTTGGAGAGAGAAAATACCACAACTCTCGTCCTTGCATTTATATATAGTAGGTTTAATCAGTGAGATGGATATTTTGAAATATTTCTTATATGAGCTATAAAGACTTGATTTAATGTGACCTAAATTTATTCTTATGTGTAAAATTTTTTTATTTTTTATTATTTTATAGTATTTTTAGTATTTTAAATATTTGATATTTGTTATTATAATAATTAGAAATTAAGATAGGAAGGAAATAGTTAGACATGTCTGAGACATTTATATAAGACTCGTAATGTGTTGAACACAAACTTAATGAATTTTACTTTTTTTTTCATATTCTAAACTTAAACTTAAAACTATTTTTTTTTTTGAAAATTTACTGCTTAGATTAAAAAAATTGAGTTACTGATAATTTTTTATCAAAATGTTTTTAGATTTTCTTATAATTTTAGATTATTATTATTATTTTTATAAATATTATTATAAAGAAAGATATCTTGAATTTTATTTATTAAAATAGTTATTTTTTTTAAAGTTTTTTTTATGTTGGATTGAGATTGAAAATTTATTTTTTATTCATTCACGGTGAGTTTAAGAAAAGATCTTTTATTTTAATTAAATATTTTTGTTTGAGTTTTATCAATTTTATTTTTGAATATATCGATAAAAAACTAAAATGTTGTATTTAGCGAAATCCTATTTAATTTTGTTGAGCACTTATTTTGGAATTGAATGATGTCTATTGAATACAAATATAATGTGTTAAGTGAATTACGAGGATTACGAATATCATGTGAATGTTTAAAAAAAAACATGAATGTCCATGAATTAGTGTTCTATAATTTAACAATGAAGTTGGTTAAAATTTCACAAGACATTTATCAAGTGTTACTTATTCTATACGATAAAATGCAATAATATTTAATGTGTATAACAATAATATACTTTTGTACGTAATTATATATGACATATTTGAAATAATCCAAAATATCCCTCCAAATATTAATATTGCAGTGATATAATTATGGATGATGTAACTACATTATGACTTTGTACATATTTATGGTGAATGTGAAAGTGTATATTGTATTTGATATTTATTATTAAGAATGTAAGTATATAAATCAATTAATTATAAATACGGGACATACTCATTTTTTTAACATTTTTTTTACTTTTATTTTATTTTCTCATTGTCCTAGTTGCGACAAGATTGAATTAATGGTCTCTTAAGTTTAAGAAATTAGTCACTAAAATACTAAAATAATTAAAAACATAGAAACATGCTGTTTCCAAAGCATCATCGCGACCATGCAAATAGATTGCTTGACGAATGCCTTTCTAGAAACATGCCTCATGCTCGGAAACTACCATGTACTAACAGCCTTCGCAACATCATTTGAAGTCTTTAAGTTTCATTCAAGGCCATAGACATAATCTTTTAAACGCCTCTCCCTTTCAATAACATGCTCCTTGTAGTTCTTGAAGTCTAAGACAACCTTAACTTTTTGCTCTTCCAATTCTTTGAGACGAAAATGTAATTGACTATTCGACTCTAGAGCATCTTTCAAAGACGAGCTAGTTTCGACCAACTCAGCTTTTAGTTGCTCAGCCTCGTCCGAATCACCAAACATGCATAAATATTGGCCTAACTTTCGACCTATAAGGAGAACCCTAATTTGAAGTTCTAGGAAGACTAACAGAAGATCTTCTCTACCAGCATGCTTAAAGAAGCTGAAATCATCCGAGGACAAGTCGACACTAATCCTCACTGATACTAACTTGGCTGACACTGACATCGAGAGGAAAAGGTTTCTTGATGGCATTCTTGGCCTGCGAAGTTTTGAACTAAACTCTGGGAATTGATTGATAGCAATAAGTTCTGCCATCACACTATCTGGTTTAGGAAGTTCTCTAGCTTGATTTGAGCTCATTGGCTCACCAAGAATCATGCGATGGGCAATCATAGATGTGAGGTTGCAGAGGGGAAGAAAAAAGGATCAATTGAGAATAGAAGCTTTATGTCACCAATTGATTAGTAAACTGGGACACGTTTAGCATAGGTAAAGGTTGGTGAGAAAGTGATGATTTGAGGCCTGAATTCCCCCAAGCATAACTTCAGCAGGGGAAGCTATAGCTTATGGCTTTCTTTGGTCTTCTTCATTTAGTAAGTTTCTTTCTTCTTTCATCCGTCTAGGGAAAGCCAACCCTTTTCCACTATAAGAAAGGAATGAAAGCTTAAATTGTAGTAAGGAATTGGATTGAGAAGCTCCGCCCAATAGTGCTCTATTGTAATGCTTTGCGGGGTAGGAGATCATAAAAAAAGAAAGACTCCAATGCTTTTCTAGTGTTTAATTGTAGATAGGAAACCTAAATGCCACAAGACTCATAAGAAACTCATGGGATAACCTAACCTTGTCAACGAGATAGGAAAAGGTAATAGTGTGTTCGGAGATTCGGAACCCACATACACTTGATGCAGTGACACCGCGCACTACTTAAGAAAAAGTGTAGTAAACAAAGTTATAGATTTCCTATGTTGTCTAATCGCCTCTTTATCGCTAAGTCCTTCTGTACTATTTTTTGCTAATTCCCAAATATCCACTAGATGAGACTGTTTCCCAAGAATCCATAAAGAAGCATCTAGCCAGACAAATAGCTTAGTCGTTGGAAGATTCTCCAACTGAGATACAATAGGTCTTAGGATCATTCGATATATGAGAATCTCTGGGAAAAATCTCGTCAACTCAACAAATCAATAAAAGGAAGGACCATCTCTAAGAGGAGCCTCTTCTAGTTTTTGCATGACGATCCCTTCCCCCTTTCCTCACATCAAGGGATAGAAAGGAAAATATTATAGCCCAATAGCCTGCCCTGTGTCCAAAGCCAGTGCTAGCTAATGAGACATGCCATCCATCCCTCTCTATTAAATCGAGAATGGATTCGACGTTCTTCTTGTTTAATGAATGAGTTAATAAAAGCAAAAAGGTAAAAAAGAAAATGGGCTGAAGAACTTTTAGAATTATTGTGGGCATACATATGCACTAGTCAACAACTCAAGAGACCCCATACAACATAACATATGGCACAAATGTGATGATTCTTGTGGAAGTAAGAGAGACGAGCCCTAAAAGATTACTTATAGACATGTTGAAGAATAAAGAAGCCATGAAAACAAAATTAGACCTACTAATGGAATTAAGGGACAAGGCAAGTATCACCCAAGAGACATGCAGACAAAGGGCTTCTTGAAGGTTTAATTCTAAAGTAAAGCCTAGAAGCTTTCGACAAGGAGACTTAGTGCTAAGAGTCAAGAGTACTACCAGAAAAGGCCCGTCTAAGGAGAAATTTGTCTCGAATTAGGAAGAACCCTTTCGGATCAACAAAATACTAGGAAATGAAGCCTATCACTTAGAGGATCTAGGAGGGAAGTAATTACCCCGAGCATGGAACACAAATTTGTTGAAATTTTACTACAACTAGCAAAGTGTAGATGCATCTCTTATCAATAAATGAAATTCTCTTTAAGTTTGATTATGACTTCTTCATCTTTACCAAGTACTATTCAACCAAGGAAGTAGCATTTGAATAAAAATTATCCTTGTCGGATAGTACTTGGATGAAGAACGGTTCACTTAAATAAAAAGTGATCCCTTCAAACATACCATTTGGCCCTAGATGCTTCACTTAATCGTGATCCCTCCGAATAGTACACAGTCAATTAGTATATAATAAATTCATGATATAAGCACTCATTAAATAATATTTTAAAGCCAGAAATTGATTACCACTTAGATTTCAATACGACTACCTAAAGAACTCAAGAATTATAAAAGCCAAATTCAACACGATTTAGATTAATAGTTGAAGTAACTTAATCTTAAACAATTAAAAGGTTTATAGTAAACAACGTTAAAAAGACTTCGAAAAAAAAAAAAAAAAGTCGAGTCAAAAGCCACATAGGCCATATGGTATTCAATATTAACAAGGTGGATACAAAAAGTGTTATTACAAAATGTAGAAACCTAAAAAATTATTACAAACTCATATCAAAGCATCCTTGGAGTCATTGGGGAGGAGGAGGTGGTTGAACGATGACCGGAGTCTTCTCTGGAATGTCGTCGAGGGGCACAAGCTGCCCCTTGTGGACGTCAACACCATTACCAAACTTCGTCGTTTCCAAAGCATCACCGCGACCATGAAAATAGATTGTTTGAAGAATGCTTTTCTAGAAACCCATCTCGTGCTCGGAAACTACCATGTACTTCAATTTCTTATTTATCTTCTGAGCAGTGGCAAGGGAATCATTAGTTGCCTTCGCAACATCATTTGAAGTCTTCAAGTTTCATTCAAGGCCACAAACATCATCTTTTAAACGCCTCTCCCTTTCAATAACATCCTCCTGGTAGTTCTTGAAGTCTAAGACAACGTTAGCATTTTGGTCATCCAATTCTTTGAGATGAAGATGTAATTGACTATTCGACTCCAGAGCATCCTTCAAAGACGAGTTGGTCTCAGCCAACTCAGCTTTCAGTTGCTCAGCCTTGGCCGAATCACCAAGCATGCATAAATCTTGGCCTAACTTTCGGCCTACAAGGAGAGCCCTAGTTTGAAGCTCCAAGAAGACTGATAGAAGATCTTCTCTACCAACATGGTTAAAGAAGCTAGAATCATCTGAGGACAAGTCGACACTGATCCTTGAGCTTGCCCTCAAGTTTGCTTCCAACAGATGGGAAAGCTGGGAAGAACTCAGATCCTCACACCAGTCAACTGAGATCTCTTAGGAGAGTCACGGTGCCGATGAGCCTCTCTATCCTTATACTTATGTTTTTTCTTCTCAACAGTAAAACAAGAAGAACTCGACAGACCACAAGGTGTAGCGTGGATGACCTTAGGATTGACTGAACCCATCTCAGCCATAATCTCAGAATGAATATTCTTAAAGGTGATTTCTGGAATATCCATTTCAGCCGCCATGATTCTTGGAAAAAGATAAGAAATTCAACAAAGTTAACAATCACAACAACAACAAAGAATTAGCAAAATGAAACTCACCATCAATGTTTGAAACAAGTTGGGTAGAAAGGAAGTTGTTGAGGAACCATCAGGTTGGTAATCGGCGAGGAAGTCAATCAAGGAAAGAAAAACCTTGACATCATACTTTGACATTTCGGTCTACGACCAAAGCTTATACCTTAAAGGATCTCAGGTCCAATAAAGGGGAAACTTTGGTTTTTTGTTTTCATAAAAAACATGTGAACAACCCATCTTTTCAACAATAATCTTAAAAAAACCATTTTTAAAATTTTTGTAGGAGGATGTAAACGGTTTAAACAAAGCTAAAGATGACTGACTAATCAAGGACACCTAACTAACTAGTCTAATAGGTCGAGTACTAAAAAAATGAAGGAACATAGGAGGAGTAGGTATGATAGACAAAGCGTTACAAAGAATGCAAAAAGCTTGCAGGTATGCCCACCCATTCGGGTGAAGCTGGGTTGGTGCCACATTAAGAACCTTAAGAAGCCCCATAGTAAATTCATCAAAGGGGAGGCGAAAGCGAGCATCCGAAACCAAGCAGACATACATAAAAAAATAATCTACATCAGAATCTTCAAGACCATGACAGACCCTATCTACTTGGGTACAACACCGAGCATAGAAGGTGTCATCCTCAATATCTTGATGCAACAACAATTGTCCCTCAATATAGGATTTCATCTCCCTAGACCTACAAAACCTAGAAGTAAAACGCTTAACCCTAGCAGACACCTAGTCATACCCCTAGCAAGGAGGAATTTCATGCCTCCCCATCTTAGCGATTTCCCTCTTATCCAAGGAAGACGCACGATCCTCGGAATAGGAAACTTTGCTAACCTTATTTTAGGTGGACCCCCCATTAAAAGGAATATAATAATCACTCTAAGACACGAATCAAACTCCCTTCAGAAGATTCCCCTAATGACCTCTCGGCAATGGAAAAAGACACAAAAGACACAAAAGACATCATACTAGTTCCTCAAAGTTCTCTCAACGACTTTCTGGGCGAAGGAAAGGCGCGAAGAAAAAGTTTGGAACAAAAGCACCTATTTATAGAGAGGCAATAATCATAATCGCCTCCCCCCACTTGCATGCGCCCATCTAGCATCATCAATTTGGCAGCTCGATGTGTTTCCAAGGAAGAAATCGAAGCGACACCATCATGATGGAATAGCTTTAGGTGACATGTCAATTTCCCGCCAAAAAAGCTAAACTACCCTAAGCATAAGGCGGGAAAGATCTCTCACCCATATTCAAAATTTGTCATAAAAACTCTGCTCCAAGACCCACATTAAGAGTTTTTAGTCTCTACACTACTTTTATAACTAACCGCATAATACTTAGCATCTTGAGACTTAGGGGGCAAGTGTATGAGTAGTCAACCGAGAACATCTCAATTGACTCTTAGAACCTATTCAATTAATGACTGAGAACTACTAGGCTAACAACCAAATTATACACTTAAGAAATAAGTAAGAATTAAGTATTAACGATGAGTATTATTATACAATGATAAACAAAGTTAAGACACAAAAATCATAAATAAGGCCCATGATGCAAGAGGCCCATAAAAGAATAGTATAAATAGGAATAATAAATGAAGGGTAAGGTAGATTTTTTCATAGAGAATATTTATTGAACTGTAATTGACTTGAACGTCAGAGCACCTTCGTAGGTACCCCACCTCATTGTGGACAGAGGAGTGACCGGAGCTGAAAATAGAACTTTACAAAGGGAAGATCAGATTTGAAGTATCCAGTCCTCATATAATATGTAATTACATAAAATATATAATATTCTTATTCCCACAAGGACCTAAATGGTTTAAGAAAAAAAAAAAAAAAAAACAAAAAAAACTAAGACAATATTAGCCCAATAAAAAACATAAGTTTCTTTAATTAAAAATAGTTTTCATCCATAAAGGTTTCAATATCAATTTAAATAGTTTTGACTTAGTATTATTTAAGGAAAATAAAAAATTAATTTTGGCAATAATGTTAATAATGAATATGTAGTACAATATGTTTTTTATTTTAAATTATGTACAAATTAATAAAAGCGATAAAATTGATTGTTTATTTTTGCTTCACTTTATTTAATATTTAGTAAGTAATATGAATACTTAAAAATTTTCATATTATGATAATAAAATATAAGTATATGAGTACCAATTTTATTAGAAGAATAAAGTTGTAAACAGTGTGGGATAGGGACCCAAAATGTTTAGTGTGGAGATTGAAAATATAAGAGAGGTGATATAAGGATTCCTCTAAAATTACTGAGCGTAAGGACCCAAAACATAAAAGAATGGGTATAGGAATTTGAAACATAAAAGTGTCAGCATAAATATTCAAGAAACAAAATAGTGTACTTAAAGACCTAAAACATAAAACACGTGTTGGGACTCGAAAGGTAAAAAGTGCTCGCAAATACCCTAAGCATAAAAATGACGAGTCGGGGACTTGAAACGTAAAGAATGGATGTGGGGACTCAAAGCATAAAACAATAAGCGTAGGGACTTAAAACATAAAAGAGTGAGTGTGAGGACCCAAACCAATGAGTGTGGGGACTTGAAAAGTAAAAGAATGGGTGCGGTGATCCAAAACATAAAAGAACGAAGTCAAATTAGACTTTAGTTTGAAGGAAAAGATTGGTAATGTGTGGATGCAAGATGAAGTGATGTATGTTTGATACACATTACAAAATACTTTTGACTAAAGGGTATGTTTTGCCAGCCTCTGATAACTTTACCATTGACATTTGAAATCATCAACTTTCTTGATTTTTGTTTTTTTTTTCTTTTTCTTTTATACATAGTGGAGACTTTATTAATATAGACTATCGCTCTGTTAGTTAATATCTAAGACTGTCAATTGATTCTTACCCTTATTAGAGTCGATTAAAAAGACATCATATTTCTTATGTATTTTAATTATTTATTATAATTATAAAACCTACTAAATAATTTTGCATGTTTCATTTTAAATAAATTAATGAATAATAACTGAGAAAGAGCCATTTTATTCATCTGAGAAGGAAATAGTGGATACGTATTTCATATAAAAGCAAAGGGATACATATATATAACTTTAACAAGACTGAAATGAAAAGAGTGGTTAGAATGTAGTATAAAAATGTTAATTCTAATGTATACGCCTTTAAGAAAACCATATATTGGCCTTTAAAGATATGAACAACTTTGAGAAGACTCACCATTCTAATATATTGTTAAGTTCCCCAAAATTTTTCTAGGCCGCTTTTTTGGGTTTTCAGCCTAGTGAATATTTTTATGATCACATATTAATATTTTGCCTAAGCTAATTTTTTTTTTTGGAGTTTTGTATCGAACCAAAAAATATTATTATATACTTTTTAAGAACACAATTAATGAAAATTTGTAACTTTACATAAAGATACGAGACATACGGTAACTTTAGCACACTTGTTTCGCATACTCTACAAAAATATAATATTGATAGAATACCATTTAACATGCTAAAACAACATATTTACATTCTTGGAAAAACTTAAATTAATTTTGATTATTAAGCACAATGAAATTCATGATCATAACAAAATCATCATTCATGCGTAGATGTACCTGTAGTAGTAGTATCTGCTTCCATGTCAATACACGATCATAATAATATCAAAAGTGACAACAAAACAACAACACAAGGGTAAGTTAATTTACGCAAAACTAAACTCAGTATTAAAATATAAGTAGATACTTAAGAGTCACCCTCAATCATTCAATAAATTCACATCTTGTAATTCATTTTAGTCAAGCACAAATACAAATATTTCTTACATGCAATTAATTATAAACACCTACTTCACTAGACAAACTCGTCCAGATAATAATATGAGATCCTTGACCTCAGAGGCTAACACCTGTCATGCTTAACGGTCATCGAGCAATAAACATTGTCCCTTTCCGAGTCTTTTTCACGTTAGGGTCAACCGTTTATCCCCATTCAGGCCCCACACACAATGTAGTTCGCAAGTACACATTTGATAGCTACTTCCACCACGAAATAGTACAAGTGGAACCTCCATCGACCTCACACCACATGATACCCTTGTCTACATGACTAGGATACTATTTGAGATCTAGATACCTCCTTATAAAGTAAATCTCGATAATTTTATATACACTAAAATTATCGCCAAATAGTATCCAATGATAACCATTTGACCCAAACACAAACATTAGAGGTAAGCCATTATATACTAGTCAATTGTAGTTTAAGTAGTCCACCATTTCAAATCAATCAATACATATAATTTCTCTCAATCATCTCATCCTTAGTGGAAATTCACATATAGTGTAATAATTCTCAAACATATTCCAATCTGTCTTTAGTACTCAAAATCCTTGATTCAAAATTCACAGTATAAACATTAATTTTCTTCTCCAATACATACATTCAATACTAGTATCTCTAACACTCATTCAAAACCATATCATATCAATTCATTCAACATCATTCAACAACTCAATAATCTAAAGATTTTATCATTTTCAACATTTCACATTTTCTATGATAAGAATATATATTACTCAATTTTATTTTACAAATAACAAGCTCATGAGTTTCTACCATTTTTCATTTCTTATTTAATTACATAAATTCAATTTTTAAACATTTCATACTGTTCAAAATTCAATATTTTTGCTCAAGTGGGAGGAGTTTCGCTCAAACGAAAATGTCCCGGAGAGCACCCTCACCACTGGAGCATTTTAGCTCAAATGAGCCATATTTCGCTCAAGCGAAAATTCACTTGAGAGTAGACTCAAGTCCGGAGTACTTTCACTTGAGCAAAACTAGTCTTGATCTAGCGAAAATACAACCGAGAGTAGTACTCAGGTCTGGACACTCTCGCTTAAGTGCTTGAGCGAAAAGGCACCAAAGAACAATCCAGAACCATTCGCGAGTTTTGCTCAAGCGAAAATATTGTGTACGATGCAAGCAACTATAAAAATCAAGTTCTAAATCTCAATCCCAATTCAATCCAAGCAATATCATGGTCAAATTCATGTCTCATGATCTACACTGATTATACACATTAATTTCCAACCAAATAAAGAAAAATTCATGCAATCAAATCAAGAACAACTCCTTATGTAACACCCTTCTACCCCAAGGCATTTTTAATTAATAAATATAAAATTTGTAGAAAATAAAAAGTAAAAGAATTCACATATATTCATTTCATAAATAAAAACTTACAAAAATAAGGAAATAGGATTTTAAAATAAACCTATGAGTAATTATTGCCTAGTAAAACAAAAACAGTAGATCATGAACTAGTACATCAAATAAGTTCTCAAGAAAGAAAGATTGGTCACTAAAGGATACTCTTAAATACCAAGTTTTTCCTAACCAGAACTTTCTTAGACATGCACTACCACACTACTTGTATATCCAATAACAATAATACACTAGTGGAAAAACAGGATTTAAAATCGCACTTTTAAAATCGGTTGTTTAATATACGATTTTAAAAATTAAGCAGTGACAATTTCGTAAATAATTACAATAGTTTTAAAATCGGTTATTTAATATACAATTTTAAAAATTAAGCGGTGGCAATTTCGTAAATAATTACAATAGTTTTAAATCGGTTATTTAATATATGATTTTAAAAGTTATGTAGTGGAAATTTTGTAAATATTTACAATAGTTTTAAAATTGGTTGTTTAATATACGATTTTAAAAATTTGCTCTCACTCTCTTGTATGCTAATGCTTTCACTCTCTCAAACACTTTCATTCTCTCGAACAACACTTTCTCTTAAGCATTCAACATCGTTCTCTCATTTGGGCTCCATTGTGCTTCCTTCAAACAGTCCCAAATATTTCCTAATCTACCTCTTTGCTTTCACTTCATCAATACGGTATTCTACACTCACTCTTTGCATTTTTAATTTTTCAATTCTCAGTCATTCGTTCAAACCTAAAAGTTGCATTCGAATTTTTAATTAGAGTGTGACACGTATTTATATTATATTTACTTTTATTTGATCGTAATGCGTTTGATAAAGAAGAAAAATATGGGTTAGCGTAAGAGGGGTGCATTTTGTTTGGAGGGGTGGTGGTTGAAGGCAGTAGAGAGAAAGAAGCGGTTCTATGTTTTTTTTATGAAGAATAGAAGTCATGGATTGAAGTTGGTAATTGAACCGAAGTTGGATACACATGTCACGCTTAAGTTGGCAGTATGAAACAGCTGTGAAATATTTTATCGAATATGTTTTACGGAATGCTAATAATGATATGAATGGAAAGTTTTTTTGTCCTTGTGTTAACTGTTGCAATTGTAGTTGTCTAGAACTTGAAGTTATAAGCGAACATCTTCTGTGTGATGGTGTTCTTAAGAATTATACATGTTGGAGATGGCATGGTTAAAATGTTGACATTCCAAGTGTGTCAATCGAAACTCCAACCCAAAATTTTACACAAGAAGTAGATATTTACTTTTATTTGATCGTAATGTGTTTGATAAAGAAGAAAAATAAGTGTTAGTGTAAAAGGGGTGCATTTTGTTTGGAGGGGTGGTGGTTGAAGGCAGTAATAAGAAAGAAGCGATTCTATGTTTTTTTTATGAAGAACAGAAGTCATAGATCGAAGTTGGTAATTGAACCGAAGTTGGATACACATGTCACGCTTAAGTTGGCAGTATAAGACAGGTGTGGAATATTTTATTGAATATGTTTTACGGAATGCTAATAATGATATGAATGGAAAGTTTTTTTTTCCTTGTGTTAACTTTTGGAATGGTAGTCGTATAGAACTTCATGTTATAAGGGAACATTTTCTGTGTGATGGTGTTCTTAAGAAATATTCATGTTGGAGATAGCATGGTGAAAATGTTGACATTCCAAGTGTGTCAGTTGAAAGTCCAACCCAAAACTTTACACAGAAGTAGATATTTTACTTTTATTTGATTGTGATGTGTTTAATAAAGAAAAAAAATATGCGTTACCGTAAAAGGGGTGCATTTTGTTTGGAAGGGTGGTGGTTGAAGGCAGTAGTGAGAAAGAAGCGATTCTATGTTTTTTTATGAAGAACAGAAGTCATGGATCGAAGTTGGTTATTGAACCAAAGTTGGATACACATGTCACGCTTAAGTTGGCAGTATGAAATAGGTCTGAAATATTTTATTGAATATGTTTTACGGAATGCTAATAATGATATGAATAGAATTTTTTTTTGTCCTTCTGTTAACTGTTGCAATTGTAGTTGTCTAGAACTTGATGTTATAAGTGAACATCTTTGGTGTGATGGTGTTCATAAGAATTATACATGTTGGAGATGGAATGGTGAAAATGTTGACATTCCAAGTGTGTTATTCGAAACACCAACCCAGAATTTTACACAAGAAGTAGAGATTTACTTTTATTTGATGGTAATGTGTTTAATAAAGAAGAAAAATATGCGTTACCGTAAGAGGGGTGCATTTTTTTTTGGAGGGGTGGTGGTTGAAGGCAGTATAAAAGAAGCAATTCTATGTTTTTTTATGAAGAACAGAAGTCATTGATCGAAGTTGGTTATTGAACCGAAGTTGGATACATATGTCACGCTTAAGTTGGCAGTATGAAACAGGTGTGGAATATTTTATTGAATATGTTTTACGGAATGCTAATAATGATATGAATGGAAAGGTTTTTTGTCCTTGTGTTAACTGTTGCAATGGTAGTCGTTTAGAACATCATGTTATAAGGGAATATCTTTTGTGTGATGGTGTTCTTAAGAGTTATACATGTCGGAGATGGCATGGTGAAAATGTTGACATTCCAAGTGTGACAGTCCAAACTCGAACTCAAAATTTTACACAAGAAGTAGATATTAACTTATATTTGATCATAATGTGTTTGATAAAGAAGAAAAATATGTGTTAGCGTAAGAGCGGTGTATTTTGTTTGGAGGGGTCGTGGTTGAAGACAGTAGTGAGAAAGAAGCGGTTCTATGTTTTTTTTATGAAGAACAGAAGTCATGGATCGAAGTTGGTAATTGAACCGAAGTTGGATACACATGTCACGCTTAAGTTGGCAGTATAAAACAGTTGTGGAATATTTTATTGGATATGTTTTACGGAATGCTAATAATGATATGAATGGAAAGTTTTTTTGTCCTTGTGTTAATTGTTGCTATGATAGTCATATAGAACTTGATGTTATAAGGGAACATCTTCTGTGTGATGGTGTTCTTAAGAATTATACATGTTGGAGATAGTATGGTAAAAATGTTGAAATTCCAAGTGTGTTAGTCGAAACTACAACCCAAAATTTTATACAAGAAGTAGATATTTTACTTTTATTTGATTGTAATGTGTTTGAGAAAGAAGAAAAATATGCGTTACCATAAGAGGGGTGCATTTTTTTAGACTGGTGGTGGTTGAAGGTAGTAGTGAGAATGAAGCGATTGTATGTTTTTTTATGAAGAATAGAAGTCATGGATCGAAGTTGGTTATTGAACCGAAGTTGGATACACATGTCAAGCTTAAGTTGGCAGTATGAAACAGGTGCGGAATATTTTATTGAATATGTTTTACGGAATACTAAAAATGATATGAATGGAAAGTTTTTTTGTCCTTCTGTTAACTGTTGCAATGGTAGTCGTTTTGAACATCATGTTATAAGGGAACATCTTTTGTGTGATGGTGTTCTTAAGAATAATACATGTTGGAAATGGCATGGTGAAAATGTTGACATTCTAAGTGTGTTAGTCGACACTCCAACCCAAAATTTTACACAAAAAGTAGATATTAACTTTTATTTGATTGTAATGTGTTTGATAAAGAAGAAAAATATGCGTTAGCGTAAGAGGGTGCATTTTGTTTGGAGGGGTTGTGGTTGAAGTCAGTAGTGAGAAAAAAGCTGTTTTATGTTTTTTTTATGAAGAACAGAAGTCATGGATTAAAATTGGTAATTGAACCGAAGTTGGATACACATGTCACGCTTAAGTTGGCAATATGAAACAGGTGTGGAATATTTTATTGAATATGTTTTACGGAATGGTAATAATGATATGAATGGAAAGTTTTTTTATCCTTGTGTTAACTGCTGCAATGGTAGTCGTATAAAACTTCATGTTATATGGGAACATCTTCTATGTGATGGTATTTTTAAGAATTATACATGTTGGAGATAGGATAGTGAAAATGTTGACATTCCAATTGTGTTAGTCGAAACTTTAACCCAAAATTTTACACAAGAAGTAGATATTTTACTTTTATTTGATTGTAATGTGTTTGATAAAGAAGAAAAATATGCATTACCGTAAGAGGGGTGCATTTTGTTTGGAGGGGTGGTGGTTGAAGGCAGTACTGAGGAATAAGCGATTTTATGTTTTTTTATGAAAAACAGAAGTTATGGATCGAAGTTGGTTATTGAACCGAAGTTGGATACACATGTCAAGCTTAAGTTGGCAATATGAAATAGGTGTGGAATATTTTATTGAATATGTTTTACGGAATGCTAATAATGATATGAATGGAAAGTTTTTTGTCCTTCTGTTAACTGCTGCAATGATAGTCGTGTAAGAGTCATGTACTATCCTTTTCTCTTTGATGATGATTATAATTTTCGAGGACGGAAATTGTTGTTGTTAGGAAGATTGTGAGAGCCCAATTTTGAGTAAACCCTAAGCCCACTTACATAGAAAGGGAAGAGATTATAAATAACCTATTTAACCCTAATCCCATTCACTCTTACTTTTAGAAAACCCTAATTTCCTTCTCTCCAATTCTTCTTAATTCTAAGAATTCTCCTTCAATTCTTATCTCTTTGAAAATCCGAGAACACTGGGGGAAAAAACGTGAAGAGTAGATTAATTCTATCCGAATAGAATTTCTTTTTGAGATCCTTAAAGGTAAGGGAAGTTAATTAAACAAAATTAATTATGGTTGATTGGATGATTATATGTATATTTGTGTTATTACGTGAGATTTATGAAAATTATTTTGATTATTATATTTGAAAGTGATTTGGGTTTCGTCTGAGATTGCGACCCTATTTCGGCTTGATTTTGTTTCAAATTTCAAAACGTTTTCTGCATGAAAGTTGTAGATATAGATGTTAGCTAACTAATGGCTTTTATTTCATATAAAACGGACGTGTGTAACTCAAGTTATGATTTTTTTTGTAATGGAAGGTCAAGTTGTCTGGAATTATATTCGTTTTTAACTTGTGAAACACTTTTGACATATTTGTACTTTGAATTTGGAAAAGTGTCCTGCATAAAAGTTTTAGCCTTGGATGTTATCTAACTAATGGATTTTATTTCACATGAAAATAATATGTAGAACTTAAGTTATGAATTTTTGAGCGAATAAAGGTCATGCTGTGAGGATGAATGAAACGTTTTCTAAAGTATTTTTGCTTGAGCGAAAGTTTATTATTTTTGGATAAATATTCATATTCTAATTTATATTAAAAATAGGATATATATATATATATATATATATATATATATGCATTACGATAGAGTAACATTTACTGTTGTTAAGTTTATATGCATTACGATAAATCTGGAAATGTTGCTTTTTATGTATATATAAACAAGGTATATAGGCTAGAAACCAGTTGTTAACATCCCTTCGTTTGAAGGTCTAAGATGCATTCTGGTATAACAATGTCACGTACCACTTTTCTTGTTCATAGTTTTCTTCTTTTACAACAACATTTAATTATAACTGGAGATACTGGTTGAAATGTGATAAAAGGTTATAATTAAATTATTGAGTTATGTGATGTGTGATTTGGTGATGTATTGTGATTGAAATTTGATTGTGAGATGATATTTGTGATAATGATGTGAATTTTGTTTGTGAATTGTGACTGAGATTGAGATGGCAGTGGAGCCAATAATTTTGTGATGGCAGTGGAGCCAATAAATTTGTGATGGTAGTTGTGACAATGAGATGAGATGGTTGTGTGCTTGAGATGATTGTGTGTCTATGAGATGGTGATGAACTGTGAATTGGATTGTGTTGTTGTGTGTGAGCCAGATAGTTATCATGGGGTACTATTTGGTGTAGTTTTAGTGTGCATATGGAATTCTAGATGTCTCTGAAGGAGGTATCCAGACTTCAATGGGATTCTAGTCACATAGACAAGGGTACCATGTGGTGGAGGTTTCGACTGCACTTATCACTGGGTGGGAGGAGCCATCAGTTTTTTGATAGGTGTATGTGGGAATCACCCTGACATGCAGTTACTAGAATGGTGATAGGCGTGTAATCCTGAGGTGAAAAAGACTCTGAAGGGATTACCAATCTTGAGGTGAAAAAGACTTTGAAGGGATTGCAATCCTGAGGTGAAAAAGACTCTAAATGGGTTGTGTTTATGGCCCGGTAACCGTATGTTAGGTGTTAGCCTCTGAGATTAAGGACTCCATATGATTTTCCGGAAGAGTCTGTGTAGCATATTAGGTGTTGTGAATGAATGAGTGTGATGAATGTGTGTGATTGAGAACGACTATGATGGTTTGAACATTTTAATATATTTAGATAAATGATTGTGAGGATGAATTTATGAATTATATATATTTTGATTGGTTTTGTTTACATTAGCTTACCTTTTCTGTTTGTGTTTGTGGTTTTGTTGATACTGCGATGATCGTGTCGTTACACGGGAGCAGATAGCAATGCAGGTAAAAGCTAAAAGAAAGTTTCAAGTTTTGCCTAAAGGAGAAT
The DNA here is from genome assembly GCA_016859785.1 of Macrotyloma uniflorum. Classification (NCBI taxonomy): domain Eukaryota; kingdom Viridiplantae; phylum Streptophyta; class Magnoliopsida; order Fabales; family Fabaceae; genus Macrotyloma; species Macrotyloma uniflorum. The sequence continues at coordinate 962,507 of BDMB01000038.1, forward strand.
TAATTTTATGTTGATGAATAATTGCACGAAGCTTTTGTAAAGACTTTATTTTTCAATGAAATTTTATGTATTTAGACATTTCATGTTATATGATGTTTCGGAAATTATTAATAATGTATTGGTAGATTTTTATTCCATTATAACAGCAAAATAGGTATAATTTTGGTATGTTACAAGTCGTTTAGTACATCATGTTATAAGGGAACATCTTTTGTGTGATGCTATTCTTAAGAATTATACATGTTGGAGATGGCATGGTGAAAATGTTGACATTTCAAGTTTGTCAGTCGAAATTCCAACCCAAAATTTTACACAAAAAATAGATATTTACTTTTATTTGATTGTAATGTGTTTGATAAAGAAGAAAAATATGCGTTAGCGTAAGAGGGGTGCATTTTGTTTGGAGGGGTAGTGGTTGAAGGCAGTAGTGAGAAAAAAACGGTTCTGTGTTTTTTTATGAAGAACAGAAGTCGTGGATCGAAGTTGGTAATTGAACCGATGTTGGATACACATGTCACGCTTAAGTTGGCAGTATGGAGGAGGTGTGAAATATTTTATTGAATATGTTTTACGAAATGCTAATAATGATATAAATGGAAATTTTTTGTCCTTCTGTTAACTGTTGCAATGCTAGTGGTCTAGAACTTGATGTTATAAGGGAACATCTTTTGTGTGATGGTGTTCTTAAGAATTATACATGTTGGAGATGGCATGGTGAAAATGTTGACATTCCAAGTGTATCAGTCGAAACTCCAACCCAAAATTTTACACTAGAAGTAGATATGGATGATCGACTGGAGGAGATGATTCGTGATGTGGGTCCATAATCATTCAAGCGAGCACATATGTATGAATCTTTGTGTAATGATTCAGAGAAGCCATTGTATCCAAATTGCACAAAATTCACAACATTGTCAGCAATATTGAAATTGTTCAATTTGAAGGCAAGAAATGGGTGGAGTGATAAACGCTTCACAAAATTGTTAGAGTTGTTGAAAGAAATGCTTCTCGAGGATAATACATTGCCTAGTCATAACTACGAGGCATAAAATGTATTGTATCCTATGGGTTTGGAGTATAAGAAGATACATGCATGCCAAAATGATTGTATGTTGTATCATGTTAACTTTGAAGGGTTACTTCAATGTCCAAGATGTGGGTTGTCATGATATAAAAAAAAAGTAAGATGATTCTGATTATGATGTGAGCACTAAGGGTCCCCCAGCTAAGGTTTTATGGTATTTTCCAATTGTTCTAAGATTAAAGCGTCTATTTGCTAATGTGAATGACACAAAGCTAATGAGATGGCATGAAGATGAGAGGAAGTGTGATGGACAACTTAGGCATTTGACAGATTGCTTGCAATGGAAAAAAATATATTCTATGTTTCCAGAATTTGGCAAAGAGCTAAGAAATGTTAGGCTTGGACTAGCTACAGATGGAATGAATCCATTTGGTAACTTAAGTAGTAAACATAGTTCATGGCCTGTTTTGTTGACAATTTACAATTTGCCTCAGTGGTTGTGCATGAAGCGCAAATATATGATGTTATCAATGATGATTTATGGTCCAAGGCAACCTGGAAACGACATTGATGTCTATTTAAGTCCATTAGTTGAAGACTTAAAAGATGTTGTGAGAGGAGGGAATTGATGTGTTTGATGGGTATTCATGTGAATCATTTAGGTTGCGTGCTATGTTATTCTGCACAATCAATGATTTTCCAACATACAGAAACTTGTGTGGGTATAGTGTTAAAGGGCACAAAGCTTGCCCTATATGTGAAGATGACACTTGTTATCATTAACTAGTTAATTCGAAGAAGACGATTTATGTTGGTCATCGGAGATTTCTTAAATCTAACCATCCACATCGAAGGTTAAAGAAAGCTTGTAGATTTATTCATAAATTGAGTGTGAATAAGGGGAATCATCACATATATGGATTTTTGGAACTCGAGTCAATCCAAAAAATTGAGAACAAGGCAGAAGAATCACAAGCTTACATTCAGAATTGGTTGACTCAAATAAAAAAGTTTACTTAGCTCCTTAATTTTCTAAGTAAGTTTATTTTTGTATAAAATGATTACAATATTTTTTAACAATGTATTCTATCTCACTAATTATTTCTCAATTTAGTGCTCACGGGTAGCTTATGGTCATTTGTCCCATGGAACATATAGATGTATGTATTTGTTCATTACATAGACCTCCTCTTGTAAAATTTAAACAATTGTTAGATAAGTAAGTATTTTAAAAATAACTACTTTCTTTTGTTGGTTGATTTTCAGTTCATTTGGTTTTAAACGATAATAATATTATTATTTTATCATCAAAGCAATAGATGGATACCACATACTCAAGGGTTCAAAGTTGAAGAAAAAGATACATTGGTTATCTGTTAAAGTAAGTTATTTTAATTCCAACAATTTTTTTAAAGTATTTTATTTTAATTATAATTACTATTGAAATTAATTTCCATATTCATTATTTTTTGTAGTCTCATAAACAAAAGGATAATTTTGAGTGTGGATATTATGTAATGAAGACAATGCATACTATTGTTGATTCATACATAGTATCAAGGTGGATTGAAGTAAGTTTTTAGTTTTATAATTTCTTATTTAAAGTTTTTACTTTATTATGTTTCATTACTTATTTCTAATTGTTCTAATTTTTGTTTACAGATATTTATCGATCAATCACCATTGCCGCAAGAAGTCTTAAATATCATTAAGGAGCAATGGGCAGAAATTTTTCTTAACACATTTACTAGTTAGAACTTATGTTTACGAATTTTGACATATTTTCTAGTTTTTAAGTTACTTAACTTATTATGTACTACATGTATTCATAACATTATCTAGTGTATGTATGATTAATATGTAATTTATATGCAATTTGAACTATTTGGATCGTCTAGATATTCTGTAATTTGCAGGTTCAAATTTTGGATTGTGCAAAAACTAAAAATTAAAAAAAAAAATTATAACTTTTAAAATTCGTTATGGTATAACCGATTTAAAAAGTAGAGACTTTTAAAATCAGTTTAAAAATAACCGATTTAAAAAGTAGAGACTTTTAAAATCGGTTGTTTTCCGATTTTAAAACTCCTACCTTTTAAAATTGGCTGGATCAAAATCATCAAAACAATTGATTTTAAAAGTAAAAAACAACCGATTTTAAATCCAATTTTTCCATTAGTGATAACTCTTTTCAGATGTTGAAGATTATATAAAATATTGTTAAGCATTGAAATAGCCTTTATGAGATTTTAAGATAAAATCATAATAAACTTCAAATCAACTTCTTTAAATTAATCTCTTTAACCTTTTAAAATTGGCTGGATCAAAATCATCAAAACAATCGATTTTAAAAGTAAAAAACAACCGATTTTAAATCCAATTTTTCCATTAGTGATAACTCTTTTCAGATGTTGAAGATTATATAAAATATTGTTAAGCATTGAAATAGCCTTTATGAGATTTTAAGATAAAATCATAATAAACTTCAAATCAACTTCTTTAAAATAATCTCTTTATGCCCTAACAAAACACCTAATTAGAGCATCCCACGAAATCAAGACATAAAAAACGTATGCTTCATCGACCAACTCCTCTTTTTCATCAAAGATATGTTCACCTATACAAGTGTTCATCCCAAACAAAAATACAAAAAATACAAACAGAAGAATGTGGAATATATCTCACATATGCACATGAATGAAACATATACACAAAACACATCACATATCTTTCTGACTAAGCGTAGCTTGAATTTTTATACTACTAAGCCTCTGCTTTGACTTTTCAACTAACCAAGTCTAATTAGGAATTTCTCAATGCTAAGCGAATGCTTAGATTTTTCAACTGACCAAGTTTAACTTTAAATTTCTTAATGCTAAGCCAACGCTTAGAATTTTCAATTGACCAAGTCTAACTTGGAATTTCCCAATGCTAACCAACACTTAGACTTTTCAACTAACTAAGTTTGAAATTTCATAACTGACCAAGTATAAATGGAATTTCACAACTGATCAAGTATACTTGGAATTTCAAAATTGACCAAATATAACTTAACATTTCACACAAATAAATAACAATTAAATCACAACTCATCATAATTATTACAAACTAGTTGAGGACTTATGGTTGTTTTAAAACAAACAAAATCCTATTGAGGCTTAGGGATTGTCTCTCTATCCAAAATTCTCATAAGTACCCACATATGAGACATTCCCCACTACCCCTCTTACCTCAAATGACGATACACGACATCTTGAGATATTGCGCAATGCAACACCTTGAGATGCTATGCTACGCGGCGCTTTGAGATGCTACGCTACGCAATGCCTCGCAAGTCGCCTCCAATCGCCTTCTCTAAGATCTTTCCCAAACTTTAGGGAAAATATGGAATGAAAAATAGAAAGGGTGTAACGTTTATTTATATAGGTAGAGTCAAGTTTCTGAAGATTAAAGCTAACTAATGATATCTTTGAAAATATTAAAAGCCTTACATTATATTTCTAAATTATCAACAACCTCACATTATCTTTTCAAAATATTAATAACCTCACAATATTTTAAAATATTAATAACTTCACAATATCTTCTAAAATATTAATAATCTCACAATATCTTTTAAACTACTAATAATCTCAATATCTTTTAACATATTAATAATCTCACAATATCTTTTCAAATATTAATAATCTTATAATATAATCTCACAATATCTTTTTAAAATATTAACAATATCACATTATCTATTTCTAACAACTCATAATTATCTTTTCTCCAACCACCTAACTTTATTTTATTTTATAAAATATTTTACTTTATTTTCTAAACCTAATTAAATATTTTATTTAACCATTAAATTATATAATTAAATATATATTTGTCTATTATTTTTTTTCAAAAAATTAGGACTTTACAATTCTCCCCCTCTTAGATAAAAATTTTCCTTGAATTTACCTGTATCAAATATCTTAGGATAATCCTCTTTATCTTGCTCTCGAGTTCCCTAGTAGCATTTTCAAAAGTAGGTACATTAGCTCTAAGGTTTATAAGGCTCAAATGGTATGGGTCAAGTAATAGGCACAAGATCTATAGAAAATTTTACCTTAATCTCAATTATTATATCCTTAGGAAATAATTTTGAAAATTACATACTACAAGTATCTTCTCACAACTACCTTAACCTTCAGATTTCGTAAAAGTTAACATCATGTACACTTGAACATTTTCTTTCAAGAAAACTATAACTTGGTCGATAGTGAATAAAAAAACCATTATGCTTACTCTCACCATAGATGATAACTTTATTTTTACAATTTAACAAGACATGGTTGAAAGATAACCAATTCATACTAAAATAATTAACAAGTTAGAGATTCCAATTGATGATGTTCAAAAGGAACATGATGATCTTGATGATGCACCTGAATTGTCACAAGTCCTTCATAGGGGTCCAACAAGTTCAGACAACCATCTTTTAGGCATTATTCTAATGAATATGTGACCTTAATTGATGGTGGATAACTTGAGTGTTTTGAAAAGGCTTTGGAAAGTGAAGAAAAGCTATAGTGATTGGATGCAATGCAAGATGGGATTAAATATTTTTTTGATAATCACACTTATAATGTAATAAATTTTCATAAGGGCAAAAAGGCATTAGATAATAGATAAACTTTTAGGGTGAAGCAAGAGAGTAGTTCTACATCTTCAAGGTACAAAACTAGATTAGTGGTGAAAGGCTTTGGATAGAGAAAGTGCTACTTTCTTTCCAAATATAGCTACTTCATTAGGGTCGTCCGAGCATTCTCCTTTGGTTAGAAAGGAGTAATATGGTCTCATCCATGTTGATTGTGTCTTGGTCTACAAACACTCGTTGGGGATGACTGATGGTTGATGTATGGTGTGTTGCACAATTTTCTGGCATCGACAAACTTTGACAACAAGTCAACTCATATGTTGCCGACTCTCGGGATATGAGATATGTGTGCTTCTCGAAATTTCACCATCTTTCCTGTGGTATAGTGATAATATTCCAGTAATAAAGGTTCTTTTACTTGAAATTCACTTGTTAATTGTTCAACAACGAGCTGAGAGTCTATGTGATAGTTAATTCTGGAAATGCTCACTTCTTTTGCTAGCATGAGTCCTGCAATTAGGGCCTCTTACTCGACCTAGTTGTTGGATGCCTTGAATTTAAACACCAGGAACTTCTCAATTATTAATCCTCCTGGTCCCTCTACTACTATCCCAACTCTACAATTTTTGTTGGAGGATCCATCAACAAAGAGCTTCCATGTTGTCTTTTCGTCGGCTTGTCCTTGTAACTCCCCTACAAAGTCAGCTAGACATTGTGCTTTAATTGGACCTCATTTTTTATAAGAGATGTGAAATTCTGACAATTCTATGGTCCATGCTACCATTTGGTCGGAAAGTTCTGGCTTGCAAAGTATTTTGGTTCTTGGAAAGTCTGTTCGAATGATTATTGGATGACTTTGAAAGTATTTCCTTAATTGTCGTGATGCAACTATTAACGCTAAGGCTACCTTCTCTAGGAGTTGATAGCGTGTCTCAATGTCTTGTGATACTCAACTTACATAATATATGGGTTTCATCTCCCCTTCTTGTTCTTATGCTAACACGAAGCTGATGATATTGTTTGAAAGTGAGAGATATATAACAAGTTCCTTACTAATTTTTGGTTTCTAGAGGATGGGTGGTGATGCAAAAAATATTTTGTTGTTAGTGAAGTTTTCCTCTCACTTTTCATCCCATTGAAAGGTGTAGGCCTTTTTCAATAGTTGGTATAGGTCGGACCTTCTGGGCTAACGTTAGAGTAAAACAGGAGTGTTGTCATATGTTCGATTAGCTACTGTACTTCTTTGATATTTGTCAAACTTTGCTTGTTGATGAATTATTGACACTTATTTGGATTGGCCTATATACCCTGGTTGGTTAACATAAAACCGAGAAATTTTCTTCCTTGAACACCAAAAACACATTTTTCTAGGTTCAAACAAATATTGTACCTACTCAAGATTGAGAATATTTCATCTAAGTCTTGAAAGTGCTCTTTGCACGAGCCTGATTTGACTACCATTTCGTTTACATAAACTTCCATGTTAATTCTGATTTACTGAACAAATATTTTTTCCATCAACCGCTAATATGTGACACCCACATTTTTTAGGCCAAAAGGCATAACCTCATAATAGTAATTAGCATCCTCCCTAATGAAAGCAATATTTGCTGCATCATCTGAATGCATCTGGGTTTAATTATACCCTAAGTATGCACCCAAAATACTTAACATCCAATGTTTGGCTGCTTTGTCCACCAAGTGGTCTATGCTTCACAAAGGGTAGGTGTCTTTGAGATATTCTTTGTTTAAATCTATATAATCGGTACACATACGCTACTTGTTGTTTGACTTTTTTACCAAGACAATATTGGCAAGCCAAGCCAAGTGGTGAACTTGGCTTCCCGAACAAAGCCGACATTCAATAACTTCTCTACCTCTTCTCTCACTATTTTCCTTCTTACCTCCCCATTTTTCTTTTCTTTTGGAAAACTGGTTTGGCCTCTCTATAGACCGACCAATGTGTAATGACTTATGAGCTACTACTCGACATGTCAGCTATCAACCAAGAAAACAAGTCTACATTTTCTTCATCGTGTTCACAATCACTAACTTTTCTTCTTCATTAGCCAAAGAACTCATATAGGTTACCTACTCCGGGTCTATATTTGTCATGGCCACCAAATCATCCCTTTTCGGCTTATTTTCCTTTGTGTTACTTAGCACTACTTTTAGGTTTGCCATGTAGCACTCCCTTACTGCCTTTTTGTCACCATGAATGGTGATGATGGTACTATCTAGTGTCGAGAAGTTCATTACCAAGTGAGGAGTGGATACTATTGAACTAATCTTGTAAGTGATGGGCATCCTAGGAGTATATTGTAAGACACATTGACATCAATAATGAGATATCTGACATTCACCACTCGGTAATGTGTGCTTCCATCTCTGAATTTGGTGTACAAGTCTCTGTACCCTTTGGTATCGACTATTTCTCCTGAGAACCCAATGACTTGGTCATTATAAGGCTGTATGGATTCTTCCGACAACTCCTTCTTCTGAAATATCTTCTAGTATAAAATATCCATGGAGCTTCCTTGATCTACCAATGTCTTTCGAATAGCAAAGTTTGTTGCCTCCACCGTAATATCCATGGGATCATCCTATTGTGGATCAATCCCTTTGAAGTCGGCATCTATGAAGATGATGGCTGGCATTCTCGACCACATCTTGCTAATGGTAGTGTACATTTCTGAGGTGCCATTTTCTGGCCAAATTTGATACTCCTCTTGCAAAGCCTCCTACTATTGTGTTAATTACACCTCGTACGAGTTTATGCCATATTTCTTCTTCTTTCTTCTCCTAGCCCGTATCTCGTGGTCGAACGGTTGTTATGATCCCAAAAGTTGTAATGGTCGTCATTGTTGCGTGTCTAGTCGGGTTTCTCCTTCTTATTATCCTTCTTTACAAATCTACATAAGTGCTAGCCTGTATCAATTCTTCCATTTTATCCCTTAAAGCCACACACTCTTCAGTGGAAAGACCATAGTTCCAATGGTATCAACAATGATGGCTATGGTCTGCATTAAGCGACGTATATGCCTTTAAGGTTTGAATGAGATCAGCATTCAAAGCCTCTTCGAGAGCTCATCTTTAGTCGATTGTCAATGGCGTATAATGAGTGAACCAAGACCCTCTATTTTCCTTGAGTCTCGGTTGGAATTGACACCTTTTTCTCCTTATCCTTCTCTTATTCATACTTCTCGCCTTCCTTCTTTTCCCCATGCGGATGTTTTCAATATGCTTTTAGTTCTTCTATTTCCATGAACTCGATGGATCTAATTCTCACCTCGTCCAAGGTTTTGGCTCAAGATAAGTCATCCAGGAACGGTCCTGACCTTAGTGCTGTCACCAAATGGTTCCTAGCTATTAGAGGTTTTAGACCTTAGATTCTCAAACAAATCTTTAAGTACTTATACATGAATGAGCACAATGACTCTCCCTCCTCCTGTCAGACATCGATCAAAGCAAGGGATGTCAATGGGTCTGGCCTACTACTTGTAAATTGGGTTGTAAATGCCTTTGTCAGGGTTTGAAAGTAGTCAATTGAGTTGGCAGAAAGATTTGAGAATTAGTTTAGTGCTTCTCCCTCTCACGAAGTTGGGAAAACATGACATAATATTGTGTCGACCATTGTATACAAATTCATATGCATTAGGAATGCTTGTACGTGAGCATCAAGACATGTGGTGTTGTCATATCCTTTCATGCTCAAACCTCTCTAGGCGATTGGGAGAGGTGTCTCCATGATTCCATCCACAAATACGTGTACCTTGTAACATCCTATTTTTTTGAGAAAAAATATAATAGACAAATATATATATATATATATAACTTAATTATTTAGTTAAATAAAATATAATTGGGTTTAGAAGATAAAATAAAATATTTTATAAAATAAAGATAAATGATAAGCGGTTAGAGAAAAGATAAATGATGAGTGATTATAAACAAATAATGTGAAATTATTAATATTTTAAAGATAATGTTAAGCGGTTATTATCTTTAAAGATATTATGAGTTGGATTTAATCTTCAGAAGCCCGACTCTACTTATATAAATAGGCATTAAACCCTCTCTATTCTTCATTCCAAATTTTCCCTAATGTTTGGGAAAAATATTAGAGGAAGAGGTGACTGAAGGCGACACATGAGGAGTTGGGAGCGTAGCATTTAAAGGCGTCGCGTAGCGTAGTATCTAAAGGTATTGTAACATTTCAAGGTGTCGTTTATCGTCATTCGAGGTAAGAGAGGGAGTAGGGAATGTCTCATGTGTGGGATACTTATGAGAATTTTGAGTAGAAAGGTAACCACTAAGTCTCGATAGGATTTTGTGTGTTGAGGCAACCATAAGCCCTCATAATTATGATGAGTTATAATTTAATAGCGAGTTATTTTTGATTTGGGTGTTAAAATTGTATTGAATTTTGAGATGCTCATGACATGAGATCTTTACGTGTTTGCGAGTTATTTGTGTGCGTTTTGAGAAGTCTAAGATTTGGTTAATAGGGTGAAATCCAAGTTATGCTTGGTCATTTGTGAAGTCTAAACAGAGGCTTAGCCGCGTGAAAATTCAAGTTATGCTTGATCATTCGAGATGTGTGATGAGTTATGCATTTGTCTGTTATGCATTTGTGTGTGCATATTTCATTCATTCATACTTCCTTGGAGGTAGATCTGATCTATGAAGGAGGGTCTCTATGGTCTTCTACTTTGATCTTGGGGATTTTAGAGCAGGGGAACCTCTCATTTGAGAGTTGAAATGAGGGGCAAGCACGATCAAGCTACACTATCTCGGCTGACTCCTGTTAGACTCGTTCTAGTGAGAGTGGATTGATAGGAACCTTAGATCCAGTTCATGTACTCTTAGACTACTCATATGCGTTGTGATGGTAGCACATGCATTTAGAGATAAGAGCATAAGAACATTAATGCATTTGAGTTAATTGAGTTTGTGACTTAGTATATATTGGTGTGTGTGATGCATGTGCGTATGATGTGTGTGTTTAGTTCTGCCTATTTTCTTATAAGTATTTATAACATATGTGAGATATATTCCTCACTCTTCTATTTATATTTTTGGTATTTTTGTTTGGGTTGAACACTTTTATAGGTGAACATATGTTTGAGGAGAATAAAGAAGAGTTGGTTGATGAAGCATAGGTTTTCTATGCCTTGATTTCGTAAGTGTTCTGATTAGGTGTGATGTCGAGGCATAAAAAAATTATTTTGAAGAGTTGTTTTGACGTTTATTATGATTTTATCTTTAAGAACTCATAAAGGCTAATTCGAAGCCTAACAATATTTTATTAATTTTTTACATCTGGAAAGAGTTATTATTGTTACTGGATATATAATAGTAGTGTGAAAGTGTATGTCTAGGAAAGTTCTGGTTAGGAAAGACTTGGTATTTAAGAGTGTCCCTTAGTGATCCACCTGTCTTTCCTGAGAACTTACCGGGTGTGTTGGTTCATAGTCTACCATCGTTGTTTTGGTAGGCAATATTACTCATAGTAAAAGTTTTATTTTGAAATCTTATTTCCTTGTTTTCATAAATTTGTATTTATGAAGCGAATATATTTGAATTGTTTTACTTTCATTTTTCGCAAATTTTATATTTATTAATTAAAAACGTCTTGGGTTAGAAGGGTGTTACATAGCCTTCGCTCTCGTCTTGGTAGTTGAGACGTTGAATTCGCAACTAGTGCTGGGATCTTACCTTATTACTTCCTACTATCAGTATATCTAGCAACGGTTGACCATGACGTGGTTGTGAAGATGCTATTTCAGGGATCACTAATGGTGGTTGGATTGGGCATGGTTGTGAAATAACCTCTTCTAGAGAAGGTTGATATCAGCGAGACCTGATGCAGCCAGTGCCCCGTGCACGAAGAGGCTCCTTCGTGTTGCTCCAGTCTTTGTCTTATTCTGGTAATTTTTTGCTCTAGCTGATCTATCACCTCTACAATTCATTTCTGGTTCTTCTTCACTTCGTCAAGCTCCTTCAACACTGCTTCCAGTAAGCGTCTTTCATCAAGAGGGGAGACCTCGATTGGTTGTTAGGTCTCCTCTTAACTAGTCACATTCCTGATTATAGCCATTGTCTCGAAATTATCTTGGCCCCAAAGTGGTTGTCAAAATATACTTACACGGACTAAGTATCTCAAGACTATCTTCAATCTCCTCTTTTACTTGCTCCTTATGACTCCTTTGAACAACATAGGGGGTTGTACCTGCAATTCACTCTGACGCTTAAGTCAACAAACAGTATAAGTGGGGTTTGGTATGTGATTAGAGATACATTATTATATCTGATAGATACCACTTATTTATTGTATAGTTTAGCAACAAATTACCTTAATGAATCTTAGGTGTTACATGTTACCCTTAACAGATTTAGCAGGGATCTTTATTCTTAATAAACATCATGAGAATAACAGATTTGGGCCCAACCCTACTAGACTGAATAAAGGATTGAGTGCCTATCGAGAATGGTCGAAGACGTATCGATCATTCATCCCACATAGGTGTCAACTCCTATCTTATATAATACAAAAGGATTTGTAATAAAATTATACGTAAATTTGAAAAAAAAGTTGCAAAATTAAATATATTTTAAAATATAGTATAAAATTATAATAAAGTCTTTCTTTCAATTCCTAATCAAGTATAATCAAACCTATTTATATTCTCAACTTGGTAGTTGAGAATTGTTAATTTTAGGTTATTAAAATATAAGTATTTCATTGATATGATATATTGTTAATTATTTCTATCATATAAATTATATAAAGAATTATATATAGATTAAATTTAAATCAAATTTCTTTAATACAAAATAATTAAATATATTATTTATTATATAAAATAAAACATTTCATGCTATCAATATATATCCTATATTTGCATTATATTTTCATTTTAACATATATTAGATTAACTCTTTTTAAAGAAGAATTATTAAGAAAACAAAATCAATATATATCACAATAATCTTACTTATCAAGATATTATAAAACTTTAATAAAAATTTCTAAAGAATGTTTAAGAAGAAGATTTTTTTTTTTCTAGAACAATCATATTCTTGAAAAAAATTATAAAAAGTAGAAGATGAGTAATGTAGAAGATACAACAATTATAACACACAAAAATACTTGCAAGTAAGCTTCTTACTACCGCCATATAAAAGTATTTGTTATAAAGCCTTGTAGTAAACAAAAATTCATTGTTATATCTTTCATTAAGTAAAGTTAGAATCTCAATTAGGAGTATCTTATTGTATGTATTTTTTGTGAGAGTTTTTCTTATAACATTTTGTCAAACCTCTTTTTTCTTCATTGCTAAAAGTGATTTATTAAGAATACTTGTAATTCTTAATCTAAGGGAGAGATTAAGAATTGATAGTCAAGAGTGACTTAACGTATTTATTAAAATTAAAAGTGAATTGGTATACTCATTGTTGCGAATAGTAACCGTGAAAATACTTTATTATAATCACACTACTAGAAAATTGCAAATTTACATCGGTTATGGAATCGATGTAAATAAGGCCAATGTAAATTTAAAAACAAATTTACATTGGTTATGAAACAACCGATGTAAATCTTTGTCTCTCTCTTTCTCTCTCTTTCATCATTCTCTCTCTGTGCCGCTTTTCCCTGCACACCACAGCCACCCACCCTCGCTTCCTTCAACAACCGCCTTCACTCTCATCACTCCTCACTTTCCTACCATAACACAAGTCTCAACAATCCCTAATCTTCATCTCCCATAACCCTAAACCCTAGCCCCTCCTTGATGGAAAATTTGTAGCTATGTTCATCAAGGCTTGGGCTTTTCTATTCCAAAGCCAAACCAACGATGAAACACAAATACCATCTTTGTTGCCAGAGTTGGAGCCTTCCTTTGATAGAACCCTCATCAAAGAACCAGCAAATTTGCGAGCTTGCTTCGCAGAAAAATTGCCCGGCCACTTGTCTAACATTTTCCCTCAAGAAAACAGCGTCGTGCGATGCTTGAAGATTATACCTTTCCCATCGATACTAGAAGATGTTGTTCGAGCCACGTTCGTTCTCACACGAGGGGATTTGGAGAAGATAAAAAGAAGGATCTTGTGCAAGTGGGACATAGTGGAAGAATTAGAAGAAGAATCAAAATCAACCGTTTCTTCAAAGCCTCCTACTTTATCTTCCTTTGTGTCACTAGTGCTTATGTGACAGTGTTGATAGGGAGAAACAAAAGTTTGCTTTTTTGTTCGCGGCAGATTGGAGGTTCAGGTTAGAGAGCAATTTGGTGGATGCAAAACATTTGGACTATGTAAAGGAAGAAGGTTTTACTGGATGGATAAACGTCACATATTTACATCGGTTCGTTGAAGGTGTAAATATGAAATATTTACATCATATTTACATCGGTCCTAAAAGAACTGATGTAAATATGCGATCAGCTTTGATTTTATTTACAAAAATACTACCGCGTTTATATTTACATCGGTTTTCCTAATAACCGATATAAATTTGACGATGTAAATTTGCAATTTTCTAGTAGTATCATGTTCATTATGATAAAATCTTTTAAGAATTTCTTAAAAGAAAACTGAACATAATCCACGGTTAGAGTAAACTAATATAACTTAAGTTTTCTTTATCCATCCATTATAATTATATTATTTTTTTATATTTTAAACTATCTATTTAAAAAAAAAAAAAAAGTCTTTTAACTCTGTTCAAATTCTCATTTTTAGAATTAATACGTTCTTCAAATTATATATTAAAATAGCTAGTTAATATAAAATGACAAAAATATAAATTTATTTTATATTTTTTATAAATTTTAATTTTTACATTATCAATTAAAATATATTTTTGGGTATATATATTTTCTTAATTGATTTTAAATTTTTTTCATTTTTATTTAAGACAAGTTATTTTAGTCATAAATATTATATTTATTCATATTTATAATTTCCTAATTTTATTGTAAAAATATTCTCAATAATTAAAAGAAACTTATCACATATATTTAAAAAATATTTGATATCGATTAATATTAAAACGAACATGATCTAACCTAGTATTTGTTATTACACCAAAAAAATATTGCGGAAATTCACTCCCATAAAAAACAAATAAAAGCCCGTAATTAAATTAACATGGTTGGACACCTTAATAAAGACCCTTGAACATTCAACAAAATATTTTATTATACAAGATATAATTTTACAAGATAAAATTGCAAAAACTCTCTCACTATGTAATTTTATAAGGAGAAAATTGTAAACCCTTTCATGATACATAAACTATCCAAGTCTCTAATTCACCCAAGAGTTTATATAGTTATGATGGAAATATTCAAATCAACTTCTCATATTTAGAGTAATTTATTATTTTTTCTTTCTTCATACTACCCAATCTAGAATATTGGTAAACACTCACCATATAAATCTAAATCGATTTTAGTAGCTTTACATTTTAAAACTAGACACTATGACTTTTTTAGGATAAATTTAGATTATGTATCTAAATTCTTTTAAAAAAAATATAAGTTATTGGTTAATTACGTAATTTTTTAATTAATAAATAATTAATCTAGTAAAATATTCCTTAATTTAAAATTTATATTTTTTATTCTATGATTTAATTAAATATAATGTTAAGATTTACATTAAAAAGTTAGGGTCATTCACTCCCATGTTTAAATGTATAACTTGATCAAAACGTGTGAACTTAACAGATATTTCAAGTATTAAAAAAATATACAAAAATAGAAATTCCTATTTTCAAAAATATTTTTTAAAATAGTGTGTAAAAAAATATTTAGTATTTAAAAGATACTTATCAAATACTATGGATACAAACAAAAAAGTTTTGAACTAATAAGAAAAAGTAAAAGTTAATCTAATAATGAAGGCGAATAATCCAGTTAACAATCTTCTACTTGATGTAGAACAAAATATATATAACAGAAAAGTTTGCAAAGGGAAATATGGCTGTTTTGTTTTCACTAAGTAAACCCTAATAAGTCTCCAATTTAATTTGACCCTCTATTTAGGAAATATTTCCCTATAGCAAAGGAAGCCCCTATACTCGGTAATTCCACAAAATTCTCTGTGCCTCACGAGGTCCTGTTGCTCCAAATTTAGAAATTAATAATTAATGCAGATCCCTTTTCCATTCAATCTCCCAAAATACACCAAAGTGAGAAACAATATTGCACTCTCTTCAGCATGGCCTCATTTGCATGCAATTCAATGTCACATGGCGCTTGTTGATAATGGAAACACAGATAGAAGAGATTCAGACTATACGTTCACTGAGAATTCCCAGAAACTCTTCGGTCAGAAGAGACTCAGAAATTTTTGACAATTTACAATACACGAGCCTGAAGGACATCATGTGTAACGCACCATCAAGTTATATGACCTTGTATGAGGGGAATGACTTTGACTCAACCATTGGTATCAGAAACGAGTTGGTCAAACGTGCAGCTTCGGTTTACCTACAATCTGCGGCATTGTTGGTGACCAGAAACCAAAACTGCTTCGTGTCTTTCTGGGAAAGGCTCAAGAACAAGACTGCTTCCTATTCACGATGGAGGGTTTCTGCTGAAAACCCATTCAGGACGTGTCTTTGGCCAATTTACCAGTTTCTCAATCACATGATGGGGAGTATTCGTTCATTGCCCTGACATGAATGAAATACTACTTTAGAACTTCATCCATCTCATCCTCCTTTTCAATTTTGATCCATGTCATTACTTCTTTCATTTCTGTAATTTATTTATATATATATGTCTAGCACATACATGAGACATATTCAAGTTTTTAAGTTGTAATGTTTTGCTACTTCGATTTCTCTCCTAGAGTGTTTAAAGCTAAATTTTCTATCAGGGAAATTATCTGAGTAATGAGCTTTGTTCATGTCTATTTTTATATGTATAAGAATGAGGAAAACAACCTTAATATTGTTGAGCCGAATAGTTGTTTTATTAAATCACATCTCAATTAGTGATATCACTAACAAATTATATGATATTTATGATGATTAGATTTGTAATTTTTATAGTTAAAAATTGTTCCAAATGAAACTCGTAAAATTTACTTATGTAAAAAATATTTGTCAAAAAAATTATTACGGATTAAAAATCATCATAAAGTGTATTATTATGATTAAATATGTTTTTGTGTTTTAATTTAGGATTTTTTTTTCTCTTTCCATTAGTTATTTTATTTTTTAATCTTTCAATTCTTTAAAATTATTATTTTAATTTATATTATTAGACGGTTTTTTCTTATCAAAATGTTACACTTTAAATTAAATGAAATTGTGAATTGATATTTCTTTTAAATTAATTTAGGTTTAAATATAATTTTATTTCTCTAATTTAGAGATATTTTTTCTTTTGATCCATGTTTTTACTTTTTATTTCTTCAATTCTTCTAAATTATTATTTTAGTCTCTGAAGTTAAACGGTGCTAGTGACGATATTAATATGACAGAATTTAATCAGAGTGTGTCATGTTAAATGACACTATAAGTATAAAATTAATTTGTTGTAAAATTGATTATAAATGAGAAGTTGAAATCCCACCGTGAGAAGAAGAGGTCTAATATATTCTTTCACAGAAAATAGTGCAAAGAGATGGAGGAATAACCTTTGGAGTAAAAAGACAAAATTAATTCTGATTCTTTTAAGCATAACAATGGAAATTATTAATAGTAAAGTAAATATGGTAGTATAACAAGAGAAAAGCATACTTCAATTATACGAAGGTAAATGGTTAGGAATTTGAACCTTTAATAAAGAATATGGTTTAGTAAAGATTAGTTGCAACAAAACTAATTGAGAAACCTGCCCGAATCATCAAATCAGTGAGCAACTTCTCATTTAGTAATTTTATAAAGGGTTAATGAAAATGAAGAGAAACATGATTGATGTAGTTAGTGGAGGAGCTCTTATGGATAAAACTCCAGTAGTTGCAAGATACTTAATCTCCAACATGGATGAAAATTCCCAGTAATTCAATTCAAGGCAAAGCATACCAAGGAGTAGTTGTTGCACTAGATAACTCAAGGTTGGAAAACAAGTTGACTGAACTCACATTTTTGGTAAGGCAATTGGCTTTGACACAACAAACAAATGCAAGCATTGCAACACTTAGAACATGTGGAATATGTCCTGCCCTTGGTCATCAAATAGATGCCTGCCCACAATTACAAGAAATCAGTCCAGTTGAAACTACAGCCAACATGTATTTAGGATAAACCCCATTTTTGAAGTAAGTGTTGCCGCCTCCAGCTCAATCCAACCACTTAAACTGTGACCCATATGTGCCTACATATAATCTAGGTTGGAATGATCATCTTAATCTGAAATATGGAACACCTACAAACCAATTTAATCAACATAATTAGTAAAGGTACCATGCTCAACAACCACAATATAATAATATCAATCATCAACCAAGATACAACTCATACAAGAACCAAGCAAACCAGAATCTGTAGTCACTACAATAGTCAGTGGTGCAGAATAATCCAAGTTCCAACATGGAAGAGATGATGAGGCAGATACAACGAACTATGGTAACAAGTATGCAAAACATGGCAGTCACCATCAATGATCTAAAAACTCAAATGGGGCAGATTTCTATCGAGGTAAACACCATCAAACAACAAAGATCTAGTGCACTACCCTCACACCTAATGATTAATCCTAAAGGGAATGCCAATGTTATAACATTAAGGAGTGGTAAGAAGCTTCCTACCAGAACTAAACCTGCTAAAATCACTCTTGCATCAACTTCTACACTAGATGAAAAAGAGGAACAAGAGCCATCAGTCCAACCACCCACTACAAGAATAAGTTTAATTACCTATGGAATATTTCCCACGGACTTTTTTTGTGCAAAAAAATTAATTACTCATTGAATATTTCTCACAAATTTATTTTTATAGAAATTTTTCATAAATTTGTTTGTGGGAAAATTTTCATAAATTTGTTTGTAGAAAATTTTTCATAAATTTGTTTGTGGGAAATTTTTCATAAATTTGTTTATGAAAAAATTTCCCATAGATTTGTTTGTGGGAAATTTCCCATGGATTTGTTTGTAAGAAATTTTCCATGGATTTGTTTGTAAGAAATTTTCTATAGATTTGTTTGTGGGAAATTTCCCATGGATTTATTTGTAGGAAATTTCCCATAGATTTTTTGTGGAAAATAATTTCCTACTAGTCTTTTACCTACAAATTTTTTGTGAGAAATTTTCGCTTGAGTGAGTGATTTTTGCTCAAGCAAGTACCTTTAGGGTTACTCTTGGGGCTATTTTAACTTGAGCGGAAATTTTATTGTAGCTTGAGCGAAAATCTTTAGCTTGAAGAAAAATGCACTAGATTAGAATTTTTCTCTCGAGAATATTTTCGCTTGAGGAAAAATGTTTATCTTAAATCAAGAATATCTTGAACTTGAAAGTTTGATAAGTTCTACAAATGAATTTAGAGTAGTAAATATATAATGATATAATGAGATGAATCAGTTAAGATAATATATGACTATAAAGTCTATTATGATGGATTCTTGAATTTATGTTTATTATTGAGATTTATGAAATGTTATGAAAATATGAAAAGATGGATTATAGACTTGTCGTTAGAAACAAATTGTTAAAATATTAGATTGACTTAAATGAATATTTTTTATGTTATCCATTAGGACAATTATAGAAATTATTGAGATTTGTAATAATTGATATAGAAGATTAAGGGTGTTCGCGACTCAATTCGATTTGATTTTTCATCAAATTTTCATCCAAACCAAACATAAAAATCAAATGCAATTTTGGTTCGGTTTTAATTAATATAAAATTTGAACCAAACAAAACTAATATTTGCGATTTAGTTTTAATCGATTATGTAATTTTTATTATTATTAAATTTTTAAACATTCTTTAAAAAAATTATAAAATATTTTTTTATAAAAAAAATTATTACATATTTTATAATGAAATTTTGTTAAATATAAAAATATTTTATAATTTTTTATTTTTATAATTTTTATTTTATTTATAATTTCAATTACTCTTATATTTATAAATAAATTATATAATTTTATATTTAAAAATTATAATACAATTTTATTATAATAATTTATAAGTATATATATATATATATATATATTATAAATATTAATAAAGTATAACTATTACGTATGTGTCTGTATTTTGTTTTATTATTTTTTTAATAAATTATGTTTTTTTATTGACACAAATAAAATACTCTTTTAAAATTTAAACAGTAAAAAATAAAAAATTAAATAACTAATTATAAAAAGAGAAAAAAATTATAGATATATTATTTTAAATAATATAATAAAAAAATAATTTATGAAGAATCTTTTATATATTATTATAAATAATATATTAAAAAGAAATTGATAAGATATATATATTTATTAATTATTATTTAATTTTAAAAATATAATTTTATATTTAAATATAATAAGCTGATTTGTTTCGGTTCAATTTTTTATTTGAAATTTAAAGTAAATCATGTTGTTTGAGAAAAAATATAAATTTTTTGGATCAATTCGGTTTTGAACACTCTTGTAGAAGATTTTTTATATATTATATTTTTTTATAATGAAAAATATAATAGTAATTATTTATCATATTAAATTCTAGTATCTAAGTTAGAAAAGAAAAAAAAAATTACTAGTAATTAAAAAATGTCATAAAGTACATTAATATTATCATTTTTATTTAAAATTTTTTTTCAATTTAAAATTATATCAAAATTCCCTCTTAATATAAAAAAAGATTTAGATATATATTTTTAATTATTTTACTAAATGGTCCAAAATTTCAATAATTATTTATTAATTACTTTTCAAAATTTTATAATCAATAATTAAATTACTTATTTTATTTAAATTTATTTTAAAAAGTGAAAAAAAATTATCATTATAAAAAAATTGAAAATCTAAATATATATTATAACATTAATTTAAAGTCAATTTATTTATTTTTAAAATTATTTAATGATATGAATAATATACTTTTCATGTGTCTTAAATGTAACAGTTAGATATTAAATAAACCTTAGGTATATTTACTTAAGAAGGGGAGAGATTATAAGTAATTTAATTTTTCTTAATATTCTCATTTTCATATTATTAACAGAAAATCCTATCCCTCCTTTTCTCAAATTTCTCTCAATTATCTCTAAGAATTTTCATTCAATTCTTATCTCTTTGAAGATCCGAGAACACTAGGAAAAAGAGCGTGAAGAGTAGATTAATCATATCTGAATAGAATTTTATTTTGAGTAAGTTTCAAGTTTCCCTAATTTTTAGAACACTTTAATCAAAATACTTAAAATATTAATTTTATATGGAATTTAAGAATAAAATTTATAGTAAAATAGATAGTTTTGTATTTAGGATCCTTTAGAATAAGATAAAACATCTTTCTTCTATCTCAATTTGGGGAGAACATGATAGAGGTAAGGAAAGATAATTAAGTATTTTTATTATATTATAAATATTTAATAAAATTATTATTATATGTGAAAGTATAATTTGAGTAAATTAATAGATTAGTTGTGAAAAATTATATTAAATGGAGTAAAAAATTATTTAATTTTGAGATTGCAATCCTATTTTAGAATATTTTTATTTTGAATTTCGAAAAGTTATCTTCATAAAAATTGTAACCCTAAATGTTGTTTATCTAATGACTTTTGTTTCACTTAAAAAGAATAAGTATAACTCAATATATGAATTTTTTTAATTAAAGGTCAAGTTAATAGGAAATTTATTCTCTTCGAAATTACGAACCTTTTTGACATATTTTTCTTACGAATTTATAAAAGTGACCTTCATCAAAGTTTTTTCTTTGGATGTTAACTAACTAATACGTTTTATTTCATACAGAAATAATGTGTATAACTTAAGATATGAATTTTTTAATGATTAAAGGTCATGTTATCAAGATGAGTGAAATATTTTTAAAATTATTTTTTCTTGAGCGAAAATATATTATTTTTGAACAATTATTTATGTTCTAAATTGAATTAAAAGAGTTTATATATGTGGATTATAATGGAGAAGGATGAGATAAATTTTATATAATGAAATTGTTAATTTCATGTTGTAAGATTTGGTATTTCATATTAAAGAAATGAGATTGTGGTATATTATTGAGGTTAAATACTTGTACAATATAATGGATGATGATGTGAAATTTATTGAGTATTGGATTGTGGATTTTATATAATTATGAAATATATTGTGAAAATGAGTATACTGAACTATTGAGATTTATGTATTATAATTTGTGATAGATTATGAAATAAGATTGGTGATGATGATATGAATTATGTTTGTGAATTGTGACTAAGGTCACAAAAATTGTGGAAATTGGTGTCAATGTTGCTAAGAAATTGTGATCATAATAGGGAGCCAATAGAAATGAAAATGAAATTGATTTATATTAATGAAATTGGTTTGGTATGTTGTATAATTTTTTGAATGGTTGTGTGCCTTTTGTGTATAAGCTAGATAGTTACCACAGGATACTATTTATATAGCTTTAATATACATTTGAAAATCTAGAGATATCAAATAGGGTATCCAAACTACAATGTATTCTAGTCACATAGATAAGAGTATCATATAATAAGAGGTCGATGGAAATTTCTACTACACTTATCACTAGATGGATTGAGTCATGAGTTCTTTGATATGTGTATATAAGGGTTACCTTAACATGTCGTACCCATAAAAGAGAATAGGTAGAAAAATTTAGAGGTGAAAAAGACACTTAGGGTTCATCTATGTCCCGATAACCAAGGAAACATGTTTAGATACTAGTCTTAGAGGTCAAAAATTTTATATAAATTTTCGGAAGATTCTATTTAGAATATTAAGTGCATGTGATTGAGTGAGTATGATGAATGCATATGATCAAGTACAACTATGATTATTTGAATACTTGAATATGTTTAGATAAATGATTGTAAGGATGGACTTATGAATTATATATATTTTAATTGGTTTTATTTACATTAATTTACCCTTATTGTTTGTGTTTATTGTTTTGTTGATCTTACGATGGTCGTGTCTTGACACGAGAGCTATGTAGATAGGGAACATATAATAATATAGGTAAAAATTAAACAGAAGTTTCAAATCTTTTAGAGGAGAATTAATTTTGTATTAATATATAAATTTACAAATTTTTATTTATTACGAATTTTCTAAAGATTTTTTTATTTTTAAGTAATAAATTTTATTTAGATAAAATAAATATTTTATCTATTTTTAGTATTTCATATTTTATAATATTTTAAAATTATTAATAATATATAGATAAATATTATTCTATTATAAATATAATATAATATAAAATATGTATATATTTTTTTTTCATTATATTAAGTGACAACATATAAATTATTTAGTTTGAATTTCTTTCAAGAGTAATCAAACTCATAATTTCTAATGACAATCCAGTTTGATAAATTATCTAATTAAATATTTGTTCAAAAGATGCTAACCAAATAAAAGATGAATTGGAGAAACATGTAATTTAAATAGTGAAAAAAAAAAATTGTAATTCAAATAGGTACCTATAGTTTGAATAATCAAGCAGTAGAAACAGACTCTCTTCCAACCAAGTCAGCAGCTCAAACACCGTTTATGTTTTGTCTACTTGCAACTATGGAAAGAAGTCTAGAAAACCCTTCAGTCCAAATATCATATTCTCTTTGATTTCTATATTCAAACTCCACAACTCCCCCTACTTCTCTCTTCAGTCCAAAATTACATTAACGAAAAGTTATGAATTATATATGCATAAAATCAACACTAAGAATCAACTTCAACATTTTCCTTTGTGTAAAAGGAAGTCAAAGTCACATACAAATGGATAATGGTATGACAAGTATATATCTGTGGGTGAAGAAGTTGATCAAGATGTTGTCACTCTACCTTCGTGATAGCATAATGAATGTCCACAAGCCCCTCATTAATTATCCAAAGTATTTTGATTGCACCTTTACCAGTATGTTTTTCGCTTCGATATTGCAACTTCCACGACTTATTTTCTTAAACAGTGAACTAAATATCTTACAATATAATCACAATTGTCGGAAAGAGTAAATGGACAGTGAATTGCATCGCACACCAAACTTGAAACGGCAAAGGCATATATCAAAATGTCAGTAGAGATTTGATTTGAAATTCGGTTTTACATAATTCATTTCACCAACATCAACTAACAGTCTTCAAAAATAAAGTTAATTTCCATGTATCACGTACAGACTCGTGAAATCACACATATATATAATAAAAAGGAGGAGGATTTGAATTTGAAAATTTAATGGAAGTTCAATGTTCATTGAATCTGACCTACATGGTCGGTAAAGATGCCAATGAGCAATTCGATAGTGGAGTATGCGACATTGAGTGAGATCATAAGGAAAGCCTCTTCATATACCTGTGGCCAGACCTAACGTTCCAGAAGACAAAGAAAAAGAAGGAGGAGAGGGACAATCTGTGAAGCAAGGCTGAAGGTTTTTTGTTGCGCGCAAACCAGTAGAGGTGGTGGTGGAAGCCGCGTGCAGGAATGTCTATCAACGTGTGATGTTGATGGAAGGAGGATTGTGATAGAACAGACAGAAACTCTACGTGTACACTAAGAGCCTAAACAAATAGGGAATCCATTCGAGTTCCGAATTCTTCGTAACTTGTATATTGGAAAGCCAGAAAAGTATTATGGTAAAAACAGAGTACAATACGAATAGACTGTTCACGTAAAATTTCACTTATTTAAATTGAACTTTTTCTAACTAATTACTTCAACTGCACTAACAATTAATTATTACAAAATTTCATTCATAACAACGCCTCCAGCTGAAGATTAATCCTTGACCTCAAGAATTAAAAAAGTGAAAATTTTTTCTTCAAATTGTAATAATACTCTCACATATTTTCTTTTGGGAGTTGATGCTTCTATTTAACAAGCACTTTAGTAACTCACAATCCTCTCCTTTAGCGGTCATACGATTTACTATAGCTTTTGGCTCTTTAGCAATGACTGTCTCCTCCTGTCCGTATGATAGTCTGTCTCCTCTTGTCCGTACAACAGCAGAGTAGAAATAGTTGCCTCACCTACATGTTTTCTTAATTGTGAAACATGAAACACTTTATGAATCTTATTTTCTTAATTGTGAAACATGAAACACTTTATGAATCTTATTATGCTACAGTTCCAATTCTATCAACAATCTTGAACGGACCAAAATACTTGGGACTTAATTTTGTATTGCTCCTGAAACTTACTGATATTTGCCTGTACGAATGTAATTTCACATAAACCCGATTTTCTACCTATGCTTATCAACCATCTGCTTCATCTGCTCTTGAACCCTTTTTAGATGGAACTTAACTAATTTCAACGCCTCTTCTCTTTTCATTAAGCTTGTATCACCACTGTGTTAATGCCAGCCATTTTGACACATGTGAGGGGCATCAGAGCAAGTATATTTATAAAAATTTGTTTATCACTTCCATTTGACCATCTGTTTGGGGTGGTAGCTCGAAGATAATTATACTTGCACAGCTTGAAGTGACATAAGGGATTCCCATAAAGTTTGAATACATTATCCATGTAAATCTACGCTAGTTCACTTGTTGTATACGGATGCCTCAAAGCCATGAAATAAGCAGATTTGCTCAATCTATCCACAACCACAAATAGTTTACTCCAAGAATTTGGCAACCTTTCAATGAAATCCATGATAATATGTTGCCAAATGTGATCAGGAATGGAGAGGGGTTGTAGCAGTCTCGAGGATGCTGCATTATTACTTACAAGTCTGGCAATTTGGACATCTTCTAACGAATCTCTTAACATCATTTCTTAATCCTTTTCAATAAACCACCGCTTTAATTCTCTTCATGGTTGCTCCTACGCCTGAATAGCCTCCCCCTGGAGAATCATGGAGCCACTTTAGAATATCTTCCCTTAATATCATGTCATCATTACTTATAACCAATTTACCCTTCCTTCTTAATTGATCATTCTGCCACGTGTAATGTTTGTGAATTATAGTGCCATTCTGAATTTCTTGTATTAAATTCTTTAGATTAACGTCACTAGACCATGATTGTTGAACTCGCTCCATCCAATTTGATTGCAATTGAATAAGTGCAATCAGATTGCATTCTAAATCCTCTCTTCTGGACAACGCATCAGCAGCAATATTCTCTTGCCCTTTCTTATATTTAATGCTGAAGTCAAATTCCATTAGTTTTGCTACCCACTTTTGTTGTAATTCTATAGTCACCCACTAGTTAATCAAGTACTTTAAACTATACTGGTCCGTTCTCATAATGAAATGCTTATTAAGTAAATAATACCTCCATTTCTGTATTACAAAAACAATAGCCAATAATTCTTTATCATATGTAGACAAATTCTGTTTCTTCAAATTCAATGCTCTACTAATATAAGCTATAGGATGGTGTTCTTGCATAAAACTGCACCGATTCCCCAACCTGATGTGTCTACTTCCACAATAAATTCTTTAGAAAAATCTGGCAACGCTAATACTAGAATGTGACTAAATAGCTCTTTTAAGTTGTGAAATGTTGTCTTGGCCTCTACAAACCAATTGAATCCATCTTTTTTCAACATATCTGTTAATGATTTAGCAACCACCCATATCCTTTGATAAATCTCTTGTAACCCGTAAAGTCCAAAAATCCTCTTTAATTGTTTTATTGTTTTTGGTAGGGACCATTTAATAACAACCTCAATTTTTTGTGAGTCAATTGACATTCCTTGACCAGGTATAATATGAAGTATCCTAGATACTCCACTTGATTCACCCCAGAAAAACATTTACTCATCTTGGCGAATAGGCAATTTGTATGTAGAGTAGCTAATACTTGTTTGAGATGATTAACATGTTCCTCCAAATTTCTGCTATATATCAAAATATCATAAAAAAGACAAAAAAAAATTGCTTGAAAAAATTCTTAAACACTTCATTCATTAAATCTTGGAAGATTGCTAGTGTATTCGTAAGAGTGAATGGCATAACTACAAATTTGTAATGATCCTCGTGTGTTTTGAATGTTATCTTACTTGGTGATAGTCAGTTCAAAGATCAATTTTACTGAAAATTGCTGATCGTTGTAATTCATTAAGGAAGTCATCTACCAAGCGAATTGAAAATTTATTGTTGATTGTATTCTTATTTAAGTCTTTGTAATCAACACATAATCTGCAATATCCATCCTTCTTTCCCACCAAAACAACTGGACATACAAATGGCCTGTAGTTCGGTTGTATTACACCTGCTCTTAAGTACTCTTGTATTAGGTTATCGATTATATCTTTCTAGTCCTTCGTGTAACGATAGGGTCTCTTATTAACCGGATTAGTACCTTGTAGCAATGGTATTCTATGATCATGGTTCCCACGGAAGGGTGGTAGCTGAGTTAGTTTGTGAAAAATATCTGGGAACTAAAGAAGTAACTGTTCTATACTTCTTGGAACCTCTGGTTGACTAGCTTGTGTGGTTAAGGATCTTTCAACTCTCATTCTTCATAGCATAGTCGTAAAAGTGAAATGTGGACTCCATTGGACAAAACTTTACTTACTTGGCAATTTTTTATTGTCGAGATATTCTTGGAAGACGCCCCTCTCAAGACATGTTTTTTTCCATAGAACCGAAATTCCACGGCCAGCTTATCAAAGTTCCAGGTGATGTCCCCCAACGTCTCCAACCAAGCAATTCCAAGGACCAAATCACAACATCCCAACGGAATCAATAGCATATCGGATGTAAATGTAGTTTGTTGAATTGTCCATGTGAATCCTTTGACCATCGATACTACCTCCAATTTAGAACCATCTGCTACTGCAACCTGGACTGGCTATTGTGTCTCAATCTTGCATCCTAACCGCTGAGCCACGTTCGCATCCAAGAAGTTGTAAGTGGAGCCACCGTCAATCAATATGTGCAACGGTTTCTTTTGTTTAAAGCTTGTGACTCGCATGGTTCGAAAATTAGCTATGTCTGTTAAAGCATTTACCGATATGTGGGGTGTTTCTTTTTCGCCATTATTGCTTCTTCTTGATTTTCCCCTTCCATGACATCTTCCTCCACTTCCAAAACATTTATCTGTAGCTTCTTATGGGTGAGACTGTGTTCTTGAGAATACGGGGAATCACAAAAGTAACAAAGACTTTTGGTGCGTCTCTCACTCATGTAGGCAGGAGTTAATCTTTGACTTGTTTATGTGGAACCTCTTTTAGAACCCCATTCTTTGCTTTCGTTGCCAGATCTGTCATCGGACATCTTGGACGTTAAACTGGTTCATTCATGCATTATCGTTCTTGTAGTTTTGTGGTTTTCTCCCATATTAACTGTAGCAGAATTTGAGGCTTCGTACATTCTTGCTAAAGAAAAAGCTTTGCGCACTGTTGTTGGTTGAAACATGCGGACTAACATCTGCACTTCCTTCTTCAAACCCCCCAAGAATCAGCTGAGGGTGTAATCTTCACTCAAATTCAATCGGGTTACAATTGCGTCAAATGCCTCATGGTATTCATTCATCGATCCCTTCTTTCGCAACTTCATTAATTCCGCCATTGGATCTTCACAAATATCTCTAAATCTAACCAATACCATCTTGTGGTACTCGTCCCAAGATAAGCAAGAAGAAAACGTAGTTGACCGGGCCATGGCCGTATGCCATTGTAACGCTCTCCATTCCAGGTGTACAATTGCCAATTTGACTCGTATATCTTCCGGAGTATGATAGATTAGTGTTGGGATTAGAAAGAAATTTTGACATTGATAGATCCATTGATGAACATTATAACCATTAAATCTTGGGAAATCAATTTTGGCTAATCTGGTACCATATGAATATGATGACGACGGAGGTATTGTACTTTTGGAACTAGTAGAGTATGCAAACCCTTCCGTTTGATTCTTAATCACTTCTTGTATCTGATCTTTAATGGAATAGAATCACTTCTTGTATCTGATCTTTAATGGAATGGGATAATGATTTTTTGTAATTTTGTGAAGAACCTGCGCTCCATTAGCCGTGATTCCAAACGTGTACAGAGACACTCATCTAAATCTTTCATAACTGTTGCATTTCTTTTTGAATCTATCATGACGATTTTGCCCAGGTTGTTGAAACTGATAACAATTGATAGAACACATAGAAGTCTAGGTGTGCACTAAGGTCCCAAACAAATAGGGAACCCACACAAGTTCTACATTCCTCGTAACTTGTATATTGGAAAACCAGAAAGTCTGATTAAAAGCAGAGTACAATATGAATAGACTGTTCACGTAGAAGTTCACTAATTTAAAGTGAATTCTTTTTAACTAACTACTTCAACTGCATTAACAACTAGTTATTACAAAATTTCATTCATAACAGATTGGTGCTAATCGGCGATCCGCGAGAAACTCTCTACCTTCCTCCATCTAGAAAACTGGGAAAGATGGACAAAAGAGAAACAAACCAGATTGGGTTTTGAATTTTAGGTTTGATTTAAATTGGATTTGTTTACCTCTTATATTAGTTTTTCAATTATAAAAAATAAATTAATTGTAACAAATGATATATTTACTAATTTTTAATTAATTTTTTGGTCATAATTATCTAATTTTGTATCAATTTATTAAAATTGTTAAAAATGAACCACTATTACTCAATTATTTTGTTTAGTTGTGACTCTGTTTGAAGGTTTTTAGAAGTAATTTTATAATAGGTTTATATTAAAAAATTCGAAATTGAATTGACCCAATAATTGAAAGCCGAATAAAATCAAATATATTTTAAATTTTTCAAATATGTTTTTTTTTTCTAATAGCATGATTTAGTTGAAATTTTAGATTTAAAAAATATATTTTAAAATTAAATAATAAAAATATATGTATATGTCTTATAAATTTTTTTTTATTATATTATTTATAGAAAGATATAAAAATATTTTTTTAATATTTTTATATTATTATATTTTTTTATCATTATTTTAAAATTATTTTAATTTTACTTAAAATAAATTTTTTTATTATTTTTTATTTATAATTTTTTTATTCTTTTTTATCAGTTTTTTTATTTTTTTTAATTCTTCTTTCATCAATTGATCAATTAATTTTAACTTTTTTTTATTTAAATTTTAAAAAAATATTTCATTTATATTAATAAAAAATTATTTAAAAAATAATAAAATAAAAATTATAAATACACAAGTAAATATATATTTTACTAATATTTATAATATATTTATATTTATAAAATATAATAATAAATTTATATTATAATTTTTAAATATAATATTATATAATTTATTTATAAATATAAAAATAATTGAAATTATAAAAATAAAAATTATAAAATATATTTATATTTAATAAATTTTATTATAAAATTATAATAATTTTTAAAAAAAAGTTAATTTAAAAAATATTTATAAATTTTATAATAATAAAAATTATGTAATTTATCTAAATTAAATTATAAATATTTATTTGGTTTAATTTAAATTTTATTTTAAATTAAAGTAAACAAAATTAATTACATTTGATTTTTATATGTTTAGTTGAGATAAATATTTAATAAAAAATCAAACGGAAGTGACGAACAACTCTAGTTTATAAATATTAGGAAAATATATTTTGTATGTGATTGTGTATAGTGTTTCAAAACTAAAATTGCATAGCAAAATCTCTTGGGAAATTGGATGAAAATCAGGATGATAGTTTCTTCTTCTCTCTTAACGATCCCTCTTTAGTATTGCATTTTAGGTAATATTGATTGTTTGATGCATTCATCTTATTCTAGTATTTCATGTAAGCACCTTAATTCATATCCAATTAGAGATTGGTCTAACACATCTAATTTTGCAAATTTAAAGTATTTGAAGGAATATTCTGAAGACTTTCTTAAAATTAAAGAAACATGTTGGTTTTGAAAATTTATAACAATCCAATTCCCCTCTCTCATAGATCCATCCTTTAGTTTAATAACTAATATTAGTTTAGAAATATCTATTTATAATATAAAATAATATATGAAATTCATTTTTTTTTAAATTATTTATGAGTTTTTTTTAATAATTTAAATCTAATATTACGAAATTTTTTGAGATTATTATCTCTTATCAAATATATAAAATAGATATTTATTATATATAAGAAATTAGTTTAGATATGATAAAATTTTTCCATAATATTTTTACTGGGTGTATTTCGATCTACTAACTAAAATATATCCAATATATAAATATATAAAAATTATTATTTTATCATGTAAAATTAAAATGTTATAAATAATTAAAAATATTATTACTAATTGTTAATTTTTATTGATATATTATAATTATAAATTTATATAGAATGAATTTTATGTTCTATAATCCACATTTACTATATCACCGAATAATTAAACGTCCATTGGAAGTCACCGTAGAATTCATAAATTGTACACCACTAATCTCCAATTCTAGAAGACGGTCGGGTGCACGTCATCTCGCTATTTTGATACAAGTTCTAGAACGGAAAACGCTTTGGTGTGAAATGTCGATCATCACATTCCAAGCAAAGACTTTTTCAGGCATTAATTAATTAGTTGTCACTGAATCATTTCTACCAATAATATATTCAAATAATAGCTTGGCTACCCAAATATTCATCTCCACCTCTTTCGTTAGTTGACTCCTCCAACCTTAGATTCATATATATAGGGTTGAACCACTATTCTCCGAAAGCCAACCCCAACCGATTTGTTGAATTTCTTTGATCAAAGAAAAAGGTCAAGGAAATCCCAGGGTTTGGGAGATATCGAAGGATATGGTGAAGGAAGTGAGATGCATCCAAAAGTACCGTGGAGAGGTTGCTCCTGCTCTCCTCATTACTCCACAGAAAAGTTCCTATCGTTTTCCAAGGTTGGAGCCAATCATTGAAGAAGGGTCTGATCATGGATTCCCGATCATGCCCAAGAGGATGATGTTTCTTGTTCCTGCATTGTTTTCTTTTGTCTCATACTACTTATTGTTGTACAGCAACATTAATTAGTCTCAGAATAAAGGTGATGAAGCATATTAATTAATTATTAGTGATTTGCACACAGAATGTGCTATGTTTATTTTATACTGCTATAGATCTTAATTGAGGTTGAAGATGAACTTTCTTTTAATTTCTAGCCACCATCATTAATAACAATCGTTTCTTATTTTTTCATTATAATGGGAAAATTATCGTATAAGTGACATGCAACTCATCTTATTCCAAAAGTTTCCCACTATTTACATATTTCCTCATTTCTTCTCCATTTTCACTACCAATTAATTTCTAATTCTTATAATATTATAACCTATCAATACTTAATATTTTGTATAAATATCACCGTTATCAAATAATAATAATAATAAATAATTTTTATGAAAAAAATAAAAACCTTAAGTTAAAATTAAGAAACAAAGTGAAATTTTAAGATTTTATGTAGTGAAAGGGAGACATTTAAATAACAAAAGACATATCCATTCATTACAATTATTTATTCATAAAATATTTGTTATAGATTTTTGTTATATAAAAAAAATTATGAAATATTTTTTATAAATTTATTTTTATAAAAATATTTTATAAATTTATTTGTAAAATTTTTTTCATAAATTTATTTATAAAAAAGTATTTCATAAATTTATTTACAGAAATATTTTATAAATTTATTTGTAAAAAATTTTGATTCTCGCATCTTCTTCCTTTATATTTTTACAAAGTGTTTTCTAATCATCCTTTTCATTTCCAATATTCTCTTAGCTATACGAGGTACTTTATTATCTAGTTTTTTTTTCTAGTTTCTTTTGTTGTGTTGTCATTATTTTTCTATCTTCTTTTGTAACTTTGAGTGATTCTTCTTTCGTGGGTAACCCCTTTGGTTGAGGATGTAAATGATTTTGTTGTTGTGGTATATTAGAAAAGAAGGATGTCATAGCATGTGGGATAGTTAATAAGAACTTTCCTCTTGTGGTGAAGGATACTCATCCCACCGTTGTTATTATTGATGCTCCTAGGTAAAGGAGAGCCCTTTTCATAGGAAAGAAAAAACCCAAACAACAAAAAGATTTTACCAAGCTGGGTCAAGCCCTTCGAGAATGAAATATAAAGTTAAGTTACCACTATATCAAGCCCTAAGTATTCATAGGTACTCGATGAAGTCAATCATTACGCCTTTGCGTTTACATCTTGACTTTTTTATCAAGGGCTACTACCCAAGAGTTTAGTATCTGCAAGCCTTTTAAGGCTAATCTTATACCTGTCAAGTCTTACTCAATTTTTACTCAATTTATAGATAGGGTATATACATGAAGTCTTCAATTAATAGTGAGTACTTTACGTTTGTATATAAATACCTATATGAAGATTTAGTTATTTTTCTTCCACTTATGGATTTTGAGTATAGGATGCTCACTATTCTTATTATAGCTCCTAGCCAACTGATCCAAATAGTTGGATATTTCTTAAAGTTTTGTAAATTTTGTCATTTAATGCAAATTACTCCAATTAATACTAAATTTATGTATTTCTACCAATTTAAACAAGATTATGGTTCGGTAGGATATCTTTGAATGGATCTCAATAAAGTGGTTGGTGTATATCATTTTACTCCTTATTTCTTTATCTAAGAGTACTTTCTAAGCTATTAATTGTCCTCTTAAACCATACATTTAACAAATTTACATATAAATCATGTCATAATTCTAGTTTACTAAATTTATTACATCTACATATTTTTTAGAATCAAAACATAATTACATTGCATAGATCTCTCTTTGGTGAAACCCTTTGATAAGAGGAAGAAAATTTCAAGTTTGAACAATTTTTATTATCCCCTAGCCCAAAAATTGATCCAAGTTATTGTCAAATGATGTGTAAAAGTTGCAAGGTCCAATTACATTCATAATCCAATTCATCTATATATATGACCTAGTAGTACTGAAAATTAATAACTCCCATTTTTTCGGAAAAATAACAACACCTTATCAGCAAATCCACTAATCGCAATATTTAATTGAGTATATAAAATATTTAATCACAACTAATTTTTAAATTTTTTGTAACAAACTTGGAATTAGTTAATGAATATACAAAATATTTGATTGCAACTAATTCCTGAATTTGTTATAACAATACACTTGGTCAATCCCCTTTAAATAAGAAGTTTGAAAACAAAATACAATATACTAGACCGGGAGAGCAATCTCTCTTCTTCCTACAGTATAACTTTAAGTTTTATTAGTTTGAGAAAAATAACAAAAACTTTAATATTATACTGCAACTTTTAGGTTTGTTCTTACTTCATTTTAATCAAAGTTTATTCAATTTGTGTTATATTTCAATTCAGCATGTTCGATATTTTTTATTTTTGACAATTTTCAATATTATATTACATTTTATTATTTGAATAATGTAATTACTTCTATACTCAATTTATTTATTTACCGTCCCAATTTTCTTATAATTTTGTTCACTATTATTTTATTCAAATTTAATTATTCACTCACGCACATCTCACTCTTTTATTTCATGTACTTCCATATACCCACACATTACTTTTATTTATTTATTCAATCACTCATATTCTTCTTTCACCGCATCATTCCATTACTTCATTTAATTGGTTGGTTGCCAACAACAAATTTGACATTAATTAATTTTAATTATCTTAACATTTATTTTATTATCAATTTTCGACACTATCTACATTAGTTCACTTTCATCACTTAATTTCATCTCAGTTATTCATTTGAAAAACTTTATTTTATTGCATTTATCATCTCTCAATTATTTCAGTATTTTTACAATTTAATCTTGATCTACTCTCATTCAAATTATTTCTTTGTATTTATTTATCATCTAAAACTTTGTTTTTTTATTTATTATTCAAATTAAACTTTTTTTTTTAAATGATATTAGATAATGATTTTACTCCTATAATTATGTCCTTGTGAGATTTGGCATGTGTTAATTATACTACATTAGTTAACTTATTTTCTTTAATTAGGGTTTATTATAAATATTTTTTAAAAAACTACTTCCTTGTTTTGCAGGTCAAGACCGAGCACCATTTGGATAATTTTTAAGTTTTTCATGGTACATGGCCCGATCAAGGAAATGTAAATTACAACTTTTCGATCCTGAAATTGAAATTACTTTCAAGAGACGGAGAAGATTACAAGAAAGAAGAGAAGCAACTAAAAAATTTGACCAAATTCTACATCAAGTTTCTTTTCTACTACACAAACATATCGGGTGGCTCTAAACTTGGTCCTATAGTTCTTTGTTTGAAAAATATGACCTTCAAGTTGTCTACCTCGCACTTCAAATTCTCCTACTTTTCAATAATGATTACATTTTCCCCCACTTTCTTGTACCA
Source organism: Macrotyloma uniflorum (assembly GCA_016859785.1). Taxonomy (NCBI): domain Eukaryota; kingdom Viridiplantae; phylum Streptophyta; class Magnoliopsida; order Fabales; family Fabaceae; genus Macrotyloma; species Macrotyloma uniflorum. Next base: position 997,635 of record BDMB01000038.1, read on the forward strand.
TGACTGTTGGTTAAAAGATAATTGATCATTTTTTTTTTCTAACAACATTTCTTTCTTTCTTTTTTCATTTATCTTTAGTAACATTTATTAATAAGAATTAAAATCTCGATTCATATGAATAGATAGTTTCCAACAATCTTCAAAGAATAATGAAGAAAAATAAGAAAATTGGGAAAGAGATAAAAGATTATTAGAGATTCCACATTACTTAATGATATGGGCAAATTAATGTATATAAGTAGGGGCAAACTTCACTTCATAAGCCGATTTTATGAGGTTGAGTTAGGCTCAAAGTCCACTTCTGTTATGGTATCAGAGCCTATCCTAACAAAGTTGTTGGGCCTACCACATCATCCCTCGCCCACATATGTCGTCCTACAATTGTCTTGGCACAATTGTCCTATCTGTCTGTCCAATATAAATGGAGGCAAACCTCACCTCATAAGCCGGTTTTATGAGCTTGATTGATAAGTCTTGGATGCCACAATCAAGATTGATCAACAAGAATTTCTCTAAGATAAGAAGAAACATTAATAAGGAAGATTCACCCTCTCAAAAATCTCTCAAACTAATTTTATTCTCTCAAAATTATGAAAAGTATTGTCAAAATATCAAGACAAAACTAAATTCTTTAAAAATACCACTTTCTTTAATTTTGAAGATCACATCATCCTCGTTTTATCGAATAAAATTCGAACCCAAATTTAATTTTGTAATATCACTATTTGCATAAAAATCAACACAAATAGCACCCAAAACATTACCAAAACAAAACCATAATAATTTTGCACCAGCCAATTCAACCATTCCATCATCTCGCCAATTTCATCCACATTCGAGCGCATCACGACGAAACAACACCAAATTATAAGGATCACCAAATTGGCATGAGGAACATAGCTACATGCAATTCTCCAACTTCCACCACCTAACACGTTACACCAATTACCAATTCCCATGCTCAAATATAATTACAGGCACCTCACTTGCCAAACTCCAACAATATGATATTTGTGCCAACTTATGCCAAAATGCACAACATTTCCTGTAATTCATTACACTACACCACTTAGATTTAATGCTATCCATATAACTAATATTCAACCAATTCACTACTACACCGAAAGATACAAGACTCACCTACATCACATAAAGCAACTCCAAAGATTAACTTAACATATAATGCCACCTTAAACTTGCCTTTACTTGAAATGTACTACTTGACTTATCTATATAGGAACTACACTAAATCATATTATTTGATTGACTCATAGAAAAATAGTAAATAATAACTTAAATTTTGATTATTAAAAGAATAAAATTAGCCACTAATCAAAATAATAACAATTTAATAATTAATCTATGTTGGTCACTAATTTATAATAATAAAATTAATGACCAAAATGAGTGATTAAAATAATAGTAAAAATAATTATTAAATTTGTCACTTAAATCAGTAACTAAATATATGATCATTATTAATGATAAAATCTGTAAAAGAAATTAGTAATATATAATTATTATTAGTGATTGAATATGTAATAGAAATTAGTGATTGAATATGTAATAAAAATTAGTAACTGAAAATTTGACTAAAATCAATTATTGAATTTGTACCGAAATTTGTGACATTTTAATGAATGATTTTAAAATTTGAAATCATTAACTAATTTTTATTGTCTTATTTTTCTTAAAAAATATTAAACATAAAAATATAAAATTTAGGTACATTAATATAATTACTTAAATCTCTATAACCTAATTAAGTTAACTTAAATTTGAATAATTTTTAACTAAAATTAATTAATTTTAAATTGAAAATTATTAACTTTAAAAGATTAACATTTTATATTTTCATATTTTATATTAAAACATTGACACTACTAGTTAAATTATATTCAATATGAAAACCTAAATTAAAAAAAAAAAAAGCTATGAGTAATCTTTGAAAATGTATATCGACTTGATGTTTTGACAAAGATAAATCATGTATTTATTAAGTTAAAAAAATTGTAACAAAATGAGAATTTAAATATATTTTATTTCCTATTAAATAATATAATGCTATTATGTGCAGATAAAATATTTCAATAATAACGTCACTGTGAGAACATATATGTAAACAACGTTTAAAATTAAAAAGACTATTTTGAATGA